>JAOVVA010000029.1:10325511-10341807 GCA_028565275.1 Leiocassis micropogon | reverse complement strand
AGGTTTTACATCTCCATTCATGAGAAATTTCCCAGATTAACGGAACACCCCTACTAAATGTAATCAATTTAATAAACTATAGAGTATAAATCTAATTAAATCAGTTTTTAACAAAACCAGTCATGTCTATTTGTAAACATTTCTAGTGGATTGGTAACATCTCTGTATGCTGTAATCATTGCTATAAACTATAGTGTCTTCTATTAAGTAACAATATCAAGGTGTACAATGCTTCATGAGAGCATTATGTGACTATACCGAAGTCTTTATACTGTATATGCAAAATGACCTTCATAGAACCGAAAACAATCTATGAAGAAAAATCTTCATAGATTTTTTTTCCTTCTTTGAACAAATGGTTTCTGCAATTATGCTTATGTTCCTTAGAAATTTCCACATTACTTTTAAAGGTAAGAGATTTTATTATTGTCTAGTTCACCTATAACAAATACACAATGATACGCAGAGTGACTATTATGTTCAGCAAGCCTTGAAACAGTAAAATAAAGCCAATTTCTTCTGCTTCTGAACTCTTTTTGTGCACACTACCTTTTCCTCTAGAGAGAAACGTCTGCCAGTGCTTTGACTCTCCCCATTCTGGGCTCATTACTAGAGCAATGACCGTGACTTTGACAGGACCCAGAAGGTCCAGACAGTAGGGGAACTCATGAAGCGGTTTGAATGGCCTGTGCACGTTCCATAAAAGCCACAACTCAGTGTTTTGGCACAACAGATAGCTGGCTTACATTAACCAGCCCCAGTCTAAATTATCTTTAGACCATGAAGAGGTCCAAGGAGATACGCACCAACGCTACTGAGTGCACAGCACAATGAAGGTTCGCTGCAGATGGCTTTGGCACTGCAGCAGCTCCTCTCTAAAGCTGGAGATCTGGAGCTCTGGGAGATTCAAAGGGGTGAAGTCAGAGGAAGTGTTAATAGGCCGGACGTCACCACCGTTGTTGGCCAGCTCATAGCAGGGGGGGAGGCAGGCACGCGATTGGAAGCTGAGCTGAGCTAATGGTGTAGGGAGATCAGGGGGCTGGAACTGGAACAGGAGCTCCTGGCCAGCGTTAGCAGGAGGATGGCTGCTCGCTGTGGTTTCTCAGTTGCCGATGATTCTAGTTTCAGGTGACGTGCATCATGCTCTATTAGCGCTCTCTTCCGACCACAGTTTTCTTTGGCACAGCCAGCGGGTGCTGGAGCTCCAGGCAGGATGCGCAGCTTTTCCACATGCACACACATTACTTCCACCTACAAATTCAAAAGACAGACCCACACACATAAACTTAGCTCCTCTTATTTCATCTCAGTCTCCACACCAACAGCACACACACACACACACACGCACAAACGCACACACACACACAGAAGTGAACTTTAAAGCATCAGGCCATCGTGTGGGTTATTGGAGCAGCAAAATAAAAGTTTGGCTTATTGACATCTAAAGTGCGATCTGTAATGCAGTAATATCTACTTCAGATTCAAACTCTTTGAGGTATTTCACAACTTTCATCTCCATGGACACAAATACAGCAATGATAATCCCAGAATAACCCAACCGTACAGTACATGTTATTAAAGGACACGCAGACAGTGTCTCATGTCGAGATCTGCAGAAATGACTTGGCTCCTTGTCTGAAACCAAAGGACAGATCAGGTTTTGGGTGTATTTCTGCTACATACTGTACTGATGCCATCCACACCTCGTGGTACTGTATGACCAGAAGATGTGGTCAAATGTGGGTCTAGTACAGGGTACCCCATCCTCTGTTTCATTCTTTAAAACGAAGGAAATTTCCTATGTGAGGATGTGAGGACGTGTGTTTGTATCTGGCGTTGGAACCAGTCAACCGCAATGGTGCGACACTTTCCAGTTAAGACCATGTTGTGTCACTCAAATGGGCAACATGGAAATTTACAGAATTACAGAACTTATACCGATACTAAAATTAGTTTAAGGAATTTCGGCCAAAAATTATTTACTACCTAAACAAACCCGAGCCACATTTCAAACAGTTAGTTTTTATTTAAGTTGGTTATATACTGTATTTTACAGCATGATATTCAGTGAGACTAATTAACTTACAGACCCAAAATGCCAGGATCTCTGGGCCACTTCTAAGTCTGTGTTATGTTTCTAATGGCTTCAGTGTTTCTGTGTGAAGTTCTGATGGATTTTTATGATTCCCTGGTATAGGCTGTGGATGGACCATAACCCTAAAAATATACCAAGTGAGGAATAATGCTAAATTCGAGGTGACGTTGCAACATTTATTTCCTTACCTACAACTGGTAAAACCGCTGAAAAAGCCCTCTTGACTTGAAATTCCAACTAAGAGTCGTCTTGTCTTGTTAACTACAATTTGGTTCCCTGTTTATAGATTGTGTAAAATGCCTCTTGTCTATTTTAAATTTTTCTATTCAGTTTGTAGCAACATTGGCTTTAGAATAGTTAATATACTGTAAATTGGTGGCCAAAAGTATTAAGACAACATATGCTATGTATTATGGTTTGTCCTTGCGCACAAAACAGGTGATGTCGCTAATTAATTCTAGCCTATCTGGCTAAAGACTCATGCTAATTAACTGAAAAACTAGTGAAAAACTGTCTCTATGTGACAATGGTATCCATCTCCAGACCTAAACCCAATAGAAAATAGTTGGACGATGGTGACGAAGGCAGTAGCGGTCAATTCAAGTCTTCTGTACATGATCTTTAGAATGAGATTGAGCAAATGACTTCAGTGTATTTTTGAAGCTATGCTTAGCCAGATCCAGCAGATTTTGAAGAATAATGGACTTCATACTAAATATTGATTGTTGTATAGCAATTTCCTTGCATAAAATAAGAAATCATTATTATTCAATTTTGTCAATATTATGTCATTATAATTTTTTTATTTATTTATTTTTTACATTTTTTGTTTTATGATGCTGTGCATCATGTGTGTTTATGTGTCAAATCATGTGTTTTTAATGTGCATGATTGTTTAAAGATGATTATACAGTAGGAGGCCAGTACCAATAGGTGCTCTGGCCTAACGGTAAAATGGTGTTTAATGTAGCTTTTTTCTGAGCTTGACGTGCTCTGACAGACATGCTTTTGTGGAGAGGTTCTTTTTTTCCCCTCCACACTTAGCATGTCGTACATTCTAGGGTGGGAAATGTCATTGTTACAATTTGCAAATTACCACTCACAAGGCACTGTGAAGACAGCACAAGTCTGGAACTGGTGTCACGTCCTGAGATATTAAAGGGTTAAGCCAAGAACACAGACAAAAAAAAAAAGAACACGGAATTAATAGGGTAGGTTATGAATCAATGTGGAAACTAAAGGTGTGTGTATAGATTAAAGTATTTGAATGTTCATGGATACAGACTCATGCAGCGCTGCATAAGTAGATTATGACTGACACTGACGATAAACCGAACCGGGATGAATGAACCCGGTGGAAAAATCTTTTTAAAAAAAAATGTTTTTTTGGGTTAAAGTGACTGCAACGGTTTTCTGGAGGAGCATGTAGCATGTCTGTTTACACTTGTCAAAATCAGAGCTTATATATTCTTACCAGGCATGTCAAGAGCAATAAATAACATGACTGTGACAATCTAAGACAGTTGTCTGAATGGCAGTATGTGAGTTGTTTGGTCAATACACTGACTCCTTAGCAACTATTTCTGAGGCTAAATGGAAGTGAATTTCATGCTCTGGCTGAAGCCCAACACTCACAGCCGGGCACGACTTCATTGCACCAAGCATAAAAACAATTTATCCTGGTTGGGTTATGTTGCCAAATCTTTTAATCACTTTGAAGTCCTTTTTTTTTTTATATGGGCTGTATTTCATATTCCTTTGGATATCTCAGCAGTTTTACGATATCCTCCTTTTGTGCCACACATCTACAGTGATTTATAATAGACATATTGACGTTTGCGTCCACAAATTAAGATGAAGATTTCCATGCTTATGAATCATACCACTGCTAGACAATTTATTTTTGTTTGCAGGTTATTTACAGGGTTACTCGCGTGGAATCAGAATCTTTTCAACGGAGGATATTTTCATACGGCGTGATCTGATTTTAATGAAAGCTGCTGTCAATCTGGGAGCGCACTTTGCGCAATTTGGTTTATTAACTGTAGCAACTTGCAACTCAAACAAGTCTCATAATGTTCGAGAGAGAGACGCTACATTGACAGGCAGTCCGTCAAGATGTTGCTCTTGGCTGAGCAAGCGTTTCTCTCTGCTTGAAATGCTTCAGCTCCGGGTTGATTCAGAACTTCAGCCACGACTGTTCTGCGCTTGTTAGAAATAATGCCGCTCTGTCACTTCATTTCACGCTTCTTATATTTCTTACATTTAGCAATATTGCGCACTGTATATATGTAAGTTCACACATACGGAACATTTATGTATGTAATTTAGGACCTATTTGAAAACCGTATTTTGTGCTTATTTAGGAAACGGAGTCAAAAGGCTCTCAGTGTTGTTAAGTAGCCTTACATGAGGCACTGGGACTTGCCGTAATCACGTGATTTACATGGCACATATTATTTACATTCATGCGGCAGCCATGGTGTTTGCTGAGAAGGATAATTTGACAGTCCCGATAAACCGTCAGACAGACAGATAAACACTCGCCCTCATCGCCACAGAGATCTCCCTGTCAGCCTTACTGAAGCCCTTGTTCTCAGCTCCATCCCGACGGCCACGGGGCAATATTTAAGCAGACAGGCAGAAGACATCCAAATATTGAACAACATTTCTTTTTATTTTTTCTCCATCCATACCTTCTTTTTCCCCTCTCCTGGCTCTGCTGTTTTTCCCTTTTTTTGGCCGAGCCCACAAATCCCAAACAAACAGGACGGTCGAGGAGCAGGAGAATGGGCTGACTCATCAGAGAGAGCGAGAGAGAGAGAGAGAGAGAAACCATAGCTTGGTCAGTGTTGAGCAAATTTAGTCCTCAATGCTGGCTTTAGACAACTCAGTACTGACTATTATCACATACAGTACTGACCATTACATCATATGGTTACAGAGGTTATACATTGTGTACATGCTGTATAATACACACATGACTGATTTGTAATGATGGAAAGTTTTAGGTCAACAAGTGCTCAAACGCTGAGAAACAGTCAAAGAAATGATTGCAAGTTAGCAGGCCAAAAAAGGCAATTATGGTTGCATCAACATATATCTGCAAAGCTGGTTTTACGCTGTGTGATTAAAGCATTTTTTGTGATGATTACTTGTAACCCTGTAACCCTTTTGGCCAAATTCTATAACTTTTTTTTTGCAATGGCATTGAAGAACATGGTGGGTTTTGCTTACATTATCAATCAGCATGTTCCTGGCTTGTGCACATACAGTAATGTGGTCAAGTGAGCAAAACATAAACAATCGGCCTGAGGGAATAAAGACACTATTCTGGGCATTAGTCTATTCATTTTTGCTTTGCCATTAAATCTACTGTATAGTATAACAGGATTTAAATAAAAAATTAGGGCTATGTAGAATTTTAGTTTTTTCAAGATGTCAGATGGCTTTGGTTGGAACCGCACTAAATTGGTCATGTCACACGTTCAAGACTCTGAATCTTTACTAATGACCAAGAGATTATTTTACAATGTGCAAATTTTCAGGATAAAAATGTAGTACAGTGTAAAATTGGTTTAAACAGGAAACATTTTAACAGTAAAAATAGTGGCAATTGTCCTGGGAAGTTAAATCTATGGCATGTTTTTTTCTAAAGCTTGTTACCTGTCACATTACCGCCGTTAAAGAATTTAATGAATGCCATTTCATAAAGGCAGAAACTTCAGAAAAAAACTTTTTTTTTTTTTTTTAATTATAGTATAAAGCTGATCGATTTAGAGGCCATGAAATGTTTCTTTGAAAATCTAGCTAAACATTTCAGCACACACGAGCCTAGTAGCAGGGTTTGGATTAAAGTGCACAGTGGGTTTTGTAAAGCCGAGCTAATCAGTGCCAGGTGGTCTGGCTAATGAGCTCTATGCGCTTCTTACAAGGAGAAGCCTTAACCTTTAGCTGCGACTAAGGAAAGTCAGACGTTTTGACAAATAACCAGGACCTGTGATGTCTTCACTCATCTTGACATGAAAAAGTATATTATATAGTAATGCATACAGGTTTTTGCCAGTTATTTTTCTTTTTGTTAGAAATATCAGGTGTTTCTTTTTTAAATGATAAATTTGTAATCAATGAGTCTAATTGCATTCTGTGTTTTTTTTTTATGTTTAATTTCGATGTGAAGAATACTAATAATTTGTTTATTATTCATTCCTGCACATTTGGTGCACAGTGTTTTTTTTTTTTTTTTGGTTGCAGTAATTGCCTGTCTGTTTAGTTAGGCACGGATGTTGCTTCTATTCTTTTTTTTTCTTCTTCTTCTTCTTCTTCTTTTCTTCTGTTGGCCTTTGGGGAAAGGCTAATATCTTGTGTGTCAATTCACAGCAGGAAAACTTTTTTCAATCTATATAAGGTTATTCATTTTTGGATCTTATTTTCTAAGAGAAAATAAAAAAGAGAAATACATTATTTATGAACATATTCCCAGTCTTATAGTTAATTGTTTACATTTTTACAATTGCTTTGAAGCATCTAAGCTCGATGAGTAGTTGGTATTAGTGCATGTTTTCTTTACTTTTCCTGTAATTTTCACTGCTTTTCATCTTTTGTGACAGAGAAATTGTACAATGATCTAAATTGCACCTAAATAGCTTCAAAGATTGGTATCAGCTTTGATTAACTACAGTACCTCCCCACTGTAACCACCTTTTACGTGGCTATTTCGGTTGGCTGTTTTTTGTTTGTTTGTTTGTTTGTTTGTTTTTTACATTGACACACTGCAGGTCCCTAAGTGCACACTCCGCCTAGCAAGCGGTAAAGAAATCAAAACCCACAGCAGAAGTTGAATGAGGATGCAAGAGTGGATGGACCATGATCTCTGTGCACCCTAACTTCAGACAGAGCCGGAGGAACCTGTGCAGGATGATGGTCGATAGCTGTTTTGCCAGGACATCTGGCCAGTATATATCTGGCAAATAAGCAGACCATATAATACATGACTGCAATTTACTACCCCTTCTTTATGCTCCCTTGTGGATGAGCAGATTTTGCTCATTGTTTCATTTATGTATGCATTGGTCCACAGAATGCGAACAACATTATAGTAAATAGGTTGTAATATTATAGTTATAGGGTTATAGTAAATACATTCATCCTTATGATACTTTCATAAGTTTTTTTTTGACCAAGCTTTCATTCAAAAAAATATATATATATCTGAGGAAGGTAATGCACATGAACAGGGAGATATATTAAATGCAGAAGGTATTTGTATCTGAGTAAAATTAGAAAAAATATCTACTAGAATTGCACCTAGGTAAGTCATTCCAAATTCCTACACCATAGCTCAGCCTCACTCTATTACATGACAGACAACAAAAAGAGCATGAGAACTAGGACATGTAACAAACTTGGATAATGACACATTCACATTATTTTAGAAAGAGTTTAGAAAGACAATTGAGCTGAACAATATTTTGTCTTATTCACAGGTTTGCATTCAGTTTAATGTGAAAAATATATATATATGATCAGTGATGGAAAGTAACCAGCTTTTGTACATGTTTTCCTGTTACTGTCCTTGAGTACATGGTGCCCTGTAACAGTACCTGTTTAAGTATAATTTAAGTGTAGTACTAGTGTAGTAAGTTTTTTTTTTTAACTTAAACACATTATGTTGAGCAGACATCCCATTCTGCAATAACTCATCTCAGGTAGGTCCCACTTGACCACATTGTCCCCTCCCCTAAAATAAATACAATAATAAATAAAATAAAAAAATCTGAAAACATTATACTTAATAATTGCCAGAATGCACACACACCTAGAATGGTAAGTTTTGTAGTTCACTCACTCATCGTATATACGCCTATACTGCTTTATCCTTTTAAAAGGGTCATGGGGGGGGGATGAAGCCTATTTATATAAATCCATATTATATATATATATATATATTTTTTATAATTTGTTTGTGATTTTAATTTTTAACTCCCCCTTGGGTGTAGGCAAAAAATATTTCCCGGTTTCTCGGATATTGTTTATGATTTGCTGGAAGGCAATTCAAATTGATGATTTGTCAGGGAGTCTCTATTAATATGCAGGAAGCTCCCAGAACTTCTGGGAGAGGTAGGTTTAGTTTACCATCCTTGAATTATTTCTATTAGATGTCCTTAGTTTTAAATGCTTTAAAGTAAATATGATGATAATTATCTGCAAATTTGCAAGCCTAAATCTGGGAAGATCAGCTATTGATCTTATTTTATTGTCTGCTCAGTGTGCGGAAGAAAAACTTTGTATTAAGGTGTGTTTATTTTTTTTCGATAAGGGAAAATGCTTATAGCTAAATGTGTATGCATACAGTATATGTATACTAGATAGCTGAATGTGCAACTACTGTATATGTTATATAAATTATCGTGAGTTAGTTAGGAACTAATAAACCTACAGTAGATACCTGAAAACCCAAGAGCATTTGGCTAAGCTAGCTAGTGACTTAACATTAACATAGTTAACATAGTTCTTTGAATACAACCAAAGTTGTTTTCACTTTAGCATGGATAATTAGTTTATTAACATAGTGCAAAAATGCAACCAGATATTCCGTTTAAGGGATTTGTTGATGGATATTTAGATTTTAGATGTTTAGAGATTAGTTGTATTAGTTGTACACATGGTAACTGCTTTTAAATAATCGTGCTCATCAGGTTTCACCAGACAACTAGATTACTTGTTGTGGATATTCCTATGTAATGCATTGCCGTTACACTAGCTAGCCATTGAGAAAACCTTGCTAATGTTTTTAAATTCAGTTCAGTAAGCTTTAAAAATATCGCCGAACAATTTCCTCAAGATATGTTTTCGTATCCATTCATAATTTAAACTCTTCAGATATATTTTTTGTCATGTTTGGGGATTCCATATTTGACTTGTATTATAAACAGTTATATTAATCAGGTAAAAAAGCTACAAGATTCAGCACTTCATATCTTGAGCTTCCTCCACAAAGAGAAGAATCTTGCCAAGACTACTCCAGACTTAGCCCTGAGGCCAAATCACCCTGAACAGCAGCTTTGGAACAATACATGCGATCATGGTTTGCCAATGCTGCTTTTCCTGTTGAGAGGAAATGCAAGGCCTCTAGGTGTGACTAAAAGAGGATAGCATGCTCCAGAGCACTCAAGACCCCAAGTTTATAAACTCCAACCCCTTTCCCATTTTCCAAGTCCCCTCTGAGATATGAGAAACACACACACTCTTGCTATCACTGTTTGATTCTGCTTCTCGCTCCTTTCCTCCTTTCCAATTCTTTCATTTGTCTGCCTGCATTACACCAACCCTTTCCCAGCTCCCCCACCACCCCCTATGATCTCCTTTAGGTCGTCTCACTATAGTGAAACCACGGGCTCCCGACAACCAAGCAAGCAGTGCCACTTTCTCTTAGCACAGTGTCTCATTAAGGGGGAATGTTTGCATAGGCAAAGTTAGTATTTTTAGTGCATTTGTTTGTTTTATGATTTCTATGTTCTCACGGCAGAAAGATAGAATGCGGGCTTTGTACAGAGCTGCGTTAAAGCCCGAGTCCTTTGCATTTCCACGGCACTGTAGGGAGGAGAGTCATGGAAAAAAAATGTTTTCTTCGCTTCTCATTATAAGTGTTTCAGAGAACGGCAGGGAACGCCACGCTGATGGCACGCCTTTGGTCGCTTCCAAAATTACCCCTCAGTGGGCTCTGTGATGTGGCGTTTTCCTGTAAACAGGTTTGAGGATGGGTGTTCCATAGGCTTGGAAAAGTTGGTTTAGTGCAAACTTTCTCCAATACAAGAGCCAAACTTGCCTCCAGGCACTCCCTGCAAGGCAACAGTACCAATCTGTAAGTGGTGAAAAGCTGAAGGTTGTTAGTGACCCAATGAATTCAAAGCTGTTACTGCGATAAACTTTCGAGAGCATTAGCAAGTGAAGAGTCAGAAGGCTAAATATTGGTATTAGTCAGTCTGAAACACAGATTAATTATTAGAGTATCTGAAAATGATAAATGTCTTGTAAGAAAGCAAACTACAAACAGGAATAGAAAATTCTTAATTAATTGTACGTGTAACTACATATAGTTATTCTTAAAAAAAAATGTATACAAATTTCTTCTTGTTGTAGATCTTGAAGGTCTCTCATCTTGTCGAAGATTGTCTTGGATGGCCCTGTGCAATTTTATCCAATTTTATCATTGTTTTTAAAGAATTTTTCCAATTCATTATCTACTGAACCTACTCATGCTACACAAAGTAGTTAATGCTATTGTTATCTGTATTCATTCAAACATGGGTTGCAGGTATGGAACTTGAGGATAAGCACCCTAGACCTACCTTAAAAGTTTAAAATATACTGCAGTAAGCATATAAAACTGGCTATATTTAACTGAGTTAGCCTATTTTCTTTGCTCACTTCAACGTCAATCCAGTAGCTAATGTAACTAGCTAGGCATCAAGTCTAGTTAACATTAAATATTGATTATTATAATGATAATGAATTTACATCTTATAATTTGTTAACAACTACATAGTGTTGCCTGTGCATATGACAGGGTCAAAGATGTTTTTAAGGCAGTGCTTGCTTATATCAGTTTTAAATTGGTAGTTAGTTTACATGAAAACTTAACAGTTCTTAATGTCATCGTTTTTTTTTTTTTCTTTGTAATTCTTTGATTTCTTGGTATTTTACTGTTTTTCATATCTCATACATGAACACATTAATTTTAATGTCTTAGTAGGCAATCACATGGAAGGTGGCAACAGCATAAATATTGTATATAGATCAATCTTATTGGAATGTTGAGGTTGTTATAATTAAAATGCACGCAAACTTGTTAAGTTAGTTAGTTGCAAAATCTGGTCTAATTTAAAACAAATATTTCAAAATCTCAGCCGTCATATGACGTCATAAAACTAAAACTTCTTTTTAGCCACATATGGAAACAATCACTTTTCACTAAAGGTCATTTAAAGATGTATTATCAAAATATTACAATTCTCTTATAGTTCACACATTTTTGAAACAGTGGTCCTAATTACTTATTGAAGTTTGTGGTTGAGACAAGTGTCTCTTTTCATGTGGAAAAAAAACAAGCTAATGATGTGTATCCAGTTGTTGTCACCTGATCCCATGACAACATGATCATATGACAAGCCATGCCTACTGAGTAGGCCCCTGGCTCCAGGATCAGAGGCTTCTGGTCTAGAGGTTTGGTCTCGAACCATCCGCAACATGAATATTTTATTGCTGACCCACTTTTCAGAAATGGCGACCTTCCTGACAGAAGTCCATGTCCATTTTAGGGCCAACTTCATGAGTCACTCCAGCAGACACTAAGAAAACCTTGGTGAACTTTAGTGGCATAATAATTAGAACATACAAGCAGACCTGTTCTTCTCACTGCTGTACAATGATCCCATATTAACTTAATTGTACATAATGCTAGAACAATGAACATTACATGTAACACTAAAGAGGAGAGACAATACATCCTGCGTAAACATGAGCTTTTCCAAGATGGTGAAGGGGTTTTGTGGGAAGAATCACTGCATTAAGTCGATCCACAACGATTGTTGATGTTACAGTACTCTTGTTTCATTTGCTTGTGTGTCCTTGCAAGTTTTACTTTACATTTGGTAAATTGATTCCATTCCTTGGGTTTATACCAATACCCAATCCAGGAGAAACAGATCATCTATGTGGTTCAAATATGCAGGCTCCCCTGTCATTGGCCAATCAACCAAAAATCTGTCATAAGTATAGAATTAGTATGCAAGTCATTTGTAAGGATGTAGATAGAGCAGTGCCACCCTCCTTTTCCTCTGCACTGAGGCTGAAGAAAGAACAGGTCATGTTGACATTTTGATTCTGGTTCCACAAACCTTGATCTAACAGACACAAGTACACACTAAATAGATGAGTGCCCTACTATTAAATGTATTGGGGACACAGTCTGGGTCTCTGGATTTTGTACTCATTCGTTGTTCATTTCAAAAGGTTCCTTTAAAAAAAAAAAAAAAAAAAAAGATTTATTGGCACACACTAAAACACTACCAAGAAATAACATTTATGCAAAAAGTTAAATTAAATATTGACTTGTATTTATCAATCTCAAAGTCTAAAAAGTCAGTCTAGTCTAGAAATAAATAGAAAGTATGGGGTGGGAAAAAAAGTTTCTACTAAGCCTTTACCTTCAAATTAAAGGGGACAATCATAGCTCTGACAATGTTATTATGTGCATCATGATGATTCGTTTGATTCGTATTTGCTTGCACATCTCTACTGGTCTTGATTTAAAATGAGGCTGAGGGTGGAGGTCTGACCCTGCAGTGTGGTTACATGAACTTTCTCTGAACCCGGTGATGAGCTCTACAGTCAGGCGCCCACCTTTCCTCATGTGGTTACCTTGGTGCACTGAGATCTATCTGACAGAAACACACCACTAGGCCACTGAGAACTGTCAAATTGCATGTTCTTTTGTAGCATTAGTATTTACTTCCAAGAATAGTTCTACATCATCATGGAATAATGAGTGGTGGTGGTGGAGTGTCATGGTTGGATCAAAGAAGGGGAATTGACTAGAATTGTTGCTGTTTTATATATATATATATATTTATCTATTACTGTAGAATGTGAATGAATTATTTTGGCAGGTTGACCTAAATATCATTTGATTACAAAGACATCAATCATCAGTGGAAGTAACGGTTGCTGCAACGAATGTGGTGGTGTTGAGTTGTTTCTTATTTTTCATCTGTAAAAACATGAGCAGTGCACCTGATTTGGTTAAAGTTAGACAAGCTGTCCTGAGTCTATTGCTATATGTCCTTGAATTTGGCCAGTCATTGAGGGCCGTAGGCGTCCTGTTAAACGGGGGTGGTGTGGATTGTCCCAGCAGGCCATTTGACTGGACAGAGCCGCCTCTCTCTGGCCTGAAGCTGTGCTGGCCTAGGCCGAGGGGAGAGGAGCGCTCGCTGACTGATTATGTCTCTGGGAGAAGTACAGCCTGGGGAGTCTATTAGAAACACTCGAGCCAATGACAACACAGACAGACGACACACCTAGACTACCACCCTGTTCCTTCACCTTACTAGATGAGGCTACTTATCAGCCAGGACGTTTGTCACGTTCTTATCCTTCTGCTGGATTATAACTGCTTCCTTCTTTAATGCAAATAAATGCATATAACAGGACTCGAAAAGTGCTTATTAAGACGTTTTGTCCAGCAGACGTTTAAACTGTAGATTTCGTGTTTGGTTGCCTAGTGAAATATTTTTCACCCAGCCCCTTCCCTCTCACACAGTAGTTCCTGTGGCAATGATCACACATTGTTTCTCTTGTTGTAAATGTAATCAGGAAACACTTAAACAATAGGCTTCTGCCCTCCCACATCAGCAAGCGGTAAAAGAAGGCGCTTTGTTTCTAAAATAAGAATCGTTTGACATTTGAAAGTCAGCACAGCCCATTGCTATGAAGTTCGCCGGCGGCTGGAACATAGGCCGGAACCCTGCGAGCTATTTCCAGCATCTCTGAAAACCCGTTATTGTAAGCGTGTAATTACAGGCCTTGACGCTGCACTTAATTCCCAAACAATATGGTGTACTTTATACACAAGGCCGTCAAATTACGCTCAGCCCATCATCCAGAAAGAGCTGTCAGGATGTGGATGTTGGAGCTGCCTCGCAGTGGCCGCCAAATCCACGCCACCACCCTCGATTCTGCTTTCTCATTATCCCAAACCCTGCTCCAGGCCTAATGAGGACGATGGAGAGGAGGAGGCCTCAGCGAGACCACAATGAATTTCTCAACTCTAACAATGTCCTGTCTGCAAAACAAGCACTGGGCTAAACATTATGGTTTGGTGTTCTTTTCAGATGTTGTTTGTTGTATTTCGGGTGATAGTGATTACACAGAAATGATGTTAGTTGGGAAAAGAGCTTTGCACCTGTTATAAAATATTAAAATAATAGAAATTATATTACAACAAGGCATAGGTAATTTAAAATCCCCACAATTTTTAACACAAAATAAAGACTTGCCTTGAGGTGTACATAAAAAAATTACAGTCACCTTAAACAACATCCTTTAGCAGTGTTTTTATTTGTTTAAACATTAATACCCCCTGCTAGAGATAAGCATCATTTCTCAAGGAACACATTTTAAGAATGCAAAGGAGGACAGTTGCAGTTTTTTTGGGTTTCTTCTTGTCTGAAAAGTCAGTTAATGTGTTTACTTTGGAACTCCCTCATCATTTTACCCTTCACTTGCTCAGCTGTCAGGAGAATGGAATTGAGTCTCCCCCAGTCCGGAGAGGAAATGACAAATAAGTACTTCCAGCAGGCTGGAAGAGGCAGCGAGAGCAGGACACGCGTCAGTGGCTTCAGCACAGGAAATAGGAGGGACACATTACAGTGTCACACAAAGGATAGTGTGTTTCCAGCACAGTGCCATGTGCCCAGCTTGTGCGAGGCAATTGGGAGGAATCTTTTTTCCCCCTCTTGTGTCTTTTCTTTCTTTCTTGGAAGTTGATGAAGTTCCCAAATTGCTAAGTAACCAAGCAACCTGTAATTTCCCCCATCCTCCGTTCTTTATCAGACTCTGGTGTCCCTCAATGGACTTTTTCTAAAGAAACTCTGTTTGACAAGGCTACCATTTTATTTAATTTTTTTTCTTCTTAGTGCTTGAGGTTCCTTTTGGCGAGACAGTCACCTCTGCGCATTTAATCGGTGGAAATGTTAGCAGCATCTGGGTCTGGTGTGCGTTGTCTCCTTTGGTCCGCACCACCTAAGTTTAAAAGGCTGCCACTCATCATTAGGCCCTGTGTTCCCAGAAGAGGTGGCCAATTCACGCATACAAGAAATTATGCTGAATTTGATAATACGCTTATTTTTCCCCACACCCGCAGGGAAGGAGATGAGTGGGAAGTGGTGGAATGATATGCTATGTTAACTTTTATATGCTGAACCCATCTATATAGCTGCAAGACATGTCTGAAAGCCTTTTTTTTCTCTCCTCATGACGATTGCTTCATATTAAGATAGAAAGGGGGGAAATAAAATCTCATCGGAAACTTGTTCAACTTAGTGCCTCCACTCTTCTGAAATTTGTCCCAGTATAATACTCCTTAAGGTATTTAAATGTGATACATATTTCCAGTGGTGTCAACCCAGAGCGCCCAGTTCTTTAATATAGAGGTTGAGGGCTGGATACAAACCCACTTTGTAGAAGATTAATGCATTTCAGAAAATTCAGTAAGATAGAAAAGTATGTTTAATTCATGGAAAAAAACAATGATTTTGGCTGGGGCTTCCTCCCTTTTCTTCTAGTCGTCACCATGTTGGATCATTTGAGCCACAAGATCTGGACCAAATTTTATGCCAGATGCTCATCCTTTTGCAACCCTTCCATTATCTAACTAGGTTTGCAATGGGTGGGTTGTATGAGGCATAGGGTTAAGGGTCTTGTCCAAGGATCTAACAGTGGTGACTGAGCAGTGCGGTAAGCTCGAACCACTGACCCTATGAGCAGCAACCCAGAGCCTCAACTGCCTGATCCGCCAGTCTTCATGGTGGAAAAAGTATACATCATCCAAATGGTTGTCAAAACTACTTGGTACTCTATGGTTTTACATGCACAGGGTAAATATTTAAATTTCCTGCATAGTTTGTGGACTTGATTCAGCATCATGGTCTGATTACATAGTATTGCATTTTGATTCTCTTTTCTTTTTTTACTTCACATGTCTCCATAATCAGAGCCTTAAATAAACATTTATTTTTAGCCAATATATTTTCTTGACACAAGTCTGGTTCCTACCATAGGTCTAGAAACAAGTTCTATGGCCACGCTCTCTGTGTGGGAGAAATGAAATACTCTCTCTCCCCTGCCAATCTCAGTGACATTAGCCAGTTGTGGGTCGCTAGGTGTTCCTGTATACGGAAGAGGGCAGATACGCTGTATGTATCAGTGAGATACATTCACCTTTGAAGGGGTTATGCTGCCCTGTGATGGAGAAAGTGCAGCAGTTTGAAACAAACACTTGGCTGGTGGGTGGCCGCTGATACAATTGGGGAAAAATTGAGAAAAATGCTGTGAAAAAAAGAAAAAACATCAGCCGTCATCATCAAACAAGTAAAACAACCACAAGGTTTTGACTTGATTCTGAACAAAGTGAGTTCAGGTTT
>JAOVVA010000029.1:10285476-10317055 GCA_028565275.1 Leiocassis micropogon | reverse complement strand
ATAGGTATATATAGGTATACAGGACAGAGTATTAAAGATTAAAATGTGGGGGGGGGTGAGTGAGTGCGTTAGAGAGAGAGCAACAGAGAGAGAGAGAGAGACAGAGAGAGAGAGAGAGAGAGAGAGAGAGAGAGTATACTTATCAGTAAGAGAAAAAAAAACAAGATCTAAAATCATGTTACATTTTATTTTTTAAACAAGGAAAAATGTAGAAATGTGTTTTTCTTACCTGTGTAGGAAAATAATGTTGTGGTTAGATTGTTTTTTTTTCTTATCATGTTTTTGAA
Source organism: Leiocassis micropogon (assembly GCA_028565275.1). Classification (NCBI taxonomy): domain Eukaryota; kingdom Metazoa; phylum Chordata; class Actinopteri; order Siluriformes; family Bagridae; genus Leiocassis; species Leiocassis micropogon. The sequence goes on along the minus strand of JAOVVA010000029.1, from coordinate 10,316,768 downwards.
CCCTATCACGATGGACAAGATGAAAACTGGAAGAAATGTAGATAAAGGAAGGAAGAACAAGATACAGAGGAAACCTTAAGCGTTGACCTCTCTATACTTTTCCTCCTGCAGAGCCGTCCTTGCCCTGGAGCGTCCCACCACTCTTTCTGAGGGTGCAGAGATCAGGGGGCAAAATGTTTCCGTGTGTTGTGGTGTTGCTCGCCTTGGGCCACGCTATGATTTCCACCTCAGCCTCCTCCTTAAAGCTCCCGCCGTGTCTCTCCAGCAGATATTCGTGAAGATCTATGCTCAAAGCTTGATATCGTTTCAAGAGCATCATGCTGCTTCTTGTTCTTCTTGTTTTGAACCGCTCGGGATTGTTTTTTGCCAGATGTGAAGCGTAGCCGGATTCAAAGACGAGCAGCTGAAAGGAAGTTGTTTAGGAAGAAAGAAAGGAAGAAGAGATGTGGGGAGGAAGGGCTGTTCATTGGACGGCTGTCTTGCTGGGAGAAAGATGCAGGTTAAGTTACGGGATAGATCCATAATCAGTGAGACCAGAGACAACTGAATGAGGGAATTAGAGGCCTGCTGTGCTGCCAGCACGTCTTATCTTTAGCTAAGAGACATGTGGAGAGGCAGCATGCTAATTGCTGTATTTTACTTCCTGCATGAGCAGGAAGCATTCATTTAGACAAGTGCAATGTCCTTTAAACGTGAACAAGGCTACGTATCTCATTTCAAAAAACAGTAGTGTGGACTAAGGCTTTTTTCTGCTTTTAACTACAGTGTAGTCAGTATGCATTGATTGAAACACATATATAATCAGGAAGAATTTATGATACAGGGTGAGATACTGCAAACATTATTTGAATTGAACAGATGTTGCTTTCTAAACAGATCTAAATATATATGTATATATGCATCATATATATATAATATACCATATTACATGAATATAGAATATAAAACACTTTGTTCCCCAAAAAGTTTGCCAGAAAAGGTCATGGGGTAGTTGGTTGAAACCTTTGGTAATGGAACAACAGACGACTGTCAAATAAAGATCACAGAGGTCCTTACACTTCCAATCAATCAATCAACCAATCCAGAAAGAAAGAAAGAAAGAAAGAAAGAAAGAAAGAAAAATAAATGAATAAATAAATAAATAACAGTTATTATGACAACATCAGATGTTGTATAAAATAAATAAGTGTTTTAGATGGGTTTTTTTTTACATATAATTACATTTCTAACTTATTTTATTACTCCGTTCCAGAATTAAATATTACAATTATTACAGTACCAGACCAGGGTTATTTCATGCTTGGAATAAGAAAGTAATGTTTGGTTTACTGTAATAATATAAAAACATGAAATCCTAGATAAACTTGGAATCCTAGATATATAAATATATTGGAATTTGCTAGAAGTCATTATTTGCAGCATACACTGCAAGAATGTATATCTTGGCGAATGAAAATATCTTGAATCTAGTCAAATTTCCACTTAACGGCCAGTTCATTGGGTACACCTTACTCATACTGGGTTGGACCTCAGAACTGCCTTAATTATTCATGGCATAGATTCAACAAGGTTCTGGAGACATTCCTTAGAGATTTTGGTTCATATTAACATAGCATCATAGAGATGTTTTTCTGCACATCCATGATGCAAATCTCCCATTCTGTCACATTCCAAAGGCTCTCGATTGGATTGAATGGTATTCATTCGTTCATTGAAGGAACTCATTGTCATGTTTAAGAACCCAGTTTGAGATGATTTTAGCTTTATGATATGTTGTGTTATCCTGTGGTCATAAAGGTGATGGCCATGGTCAGCAACAATACACTGTGGCATTTAAACAATGATTAGTTTGTACTATGTGGTGCCAAGAAAACATCCCCTACATCATTATGCCACCACCACCAGCCTCAAATGGATATACCCATACTTTCATGTTATTTACGATACATTCTGACATTACCATTCGAGTGTAACAGGAGAAATTGAGATTCATCAGACCAGGCAAAAAAATTTCCACTCTTCCATTGTGCAATTTTGGTCAGCCCATGCGAATTGTAGCCTTGGTTTCATGTTCTTAGCTGACAGTGTGGTCTTTGCTGCTGTGCCGCTGTAGTCCATGCGCACTAAATCCATTCAGAGATTCTCTTCGGCATACCTTGGTCGTAATTAGTTGTTATTTGAGTTTCTGTTCCCTTTCTATCAGCTCCAACCAATCTGACCATTCTTTTCTGACCTCTGGCATCAATAGGTATTTTCACCCAGGGGACTGCCACTCACTGGATATTTTCTCTTTTTCTCTATTCTCTGTAAACCATGGAGATGGTTGTGTGTGAAAAATCCCAGTAGATCAGCAGTTTCGGAAATTTTCAGACCAGCGCGTCTGGCAGCAACAACCATGCCAAGTTCGAAGTCAGTTTATTCACCTTTCTTCCACATTCAATCGATCTGATTTCATTAGATCGTCTTGACCATGTCTACATGCATAAATGCATTGAGGTTGCTGCCATGTAATTGGCTGATTAGATATTGAGGAGATGAACCTAATGTTGTACCTAATGAAGTGGCCGGTGAGTGTATCTACTATTTTTATTATATGTTCACAATAGACCAAATCTTAGATTATTAAGGAATTTTTTTTTACATATTTTTATACTTTTAAGTGTTGCATCTTATTGCTCCCTTTGGTAGATAATGCTTAAAATGTGCAAAATTATCTGTTAATAGAACTAGAAAATTAATTCTTTAAAAAAAAAAAAAATTCTGGAAATAGGTTGGTTTATTGTAAAATTATTTTAACAAATTGTATAAGATTGAAGGTATTTTTAATTGCTTAGGTGTGATTTATGGTCATGGTGATTTAAATTAGACAAATAGTTTGTTTTTACTTTATGGAAAAAAAAGTACCATGTAAATATATTGAAATATTGTGGGCAAACAAAATGAGAGCTGTGTAAGGGTGATAGAAAGTAGTCCCGTGTCCCAGGCATGTCTAGCTGAGACCAATTATAAACTTGAGTAACGGGGTGAATAAAACTTTGTAAGGACAATGCACAAACCATTATAGCTAGCCCACACACACACACTTATGATTAATATTCAAATCCAGATACAGATATGAATGCTTCAAACCCTTTTACATATACAAATACAGCTTATGTCATCACATTACATTCCTACCACAGAGTAACACAAAGGGGAAAAAATAACCTGAGTTTGAAGTGTCTTCTGTCATACTTATGATCCCTGGTTGTACCTTTGACATCCTTGCGTTTCACATCCCTACCATGCATCTCTAGCCATCACACTGTCTCTGTGACATCAGCCAGAAGGTCTCCAGAGTGTCATCCTGTCCTGTTTTACCTGTCCATGGCCTACAGCATGCCCAGAAGCAACATTCAGAAACTATTCTCCTCTCCAAGCTGCTGGACGTTCTTGTGAGGATGTCAGCGCTACACTTCTAGGAAGATCATGGACTGTAGACGGACGTCTCACGTCAAGGCTGATTTGTGCCCGGCCCCAGGAGAGCCTAGCCTCGAGAAGCTGCTGTTTGCTGTTATGATAAAAGCAGGTATGTCATCATCTAGCTCAGAAATTTCTTCTACCTACTCCGGATTGAGATCTCACAGCTTTATTGATGTATAAAACGTCTTTCCTTTTTATTATTTAATAGAAATAAATGACAGTTAAAATAACGCCTAATCACCAACCGAGGTCTGAACTTTATACGCTCAAGTTTAACACACACACATATCCCTGACAGTGCAAACCAAAATGCTTAAATGCTACCTAAAGCTTTATTATTTTTTTTATATGATTTATATATCTTTTTTATTTTTTTCCCCTATGCATGTCATTTTCAAGTCTTGGCATTTGTGCTGGCGTTTGACAGGCGAGCGTTTTAATTCAGAAAGACATAAGTGTTAGTAGGATTATTTTTACATACTCTATCCAGATTAGCAATGGATGCTGAGGTATGGTTGTCACAAAAAATTTAGAGTAATAAGACAAAGAAGTAATAAAGGATGTTGTTTATTTTGCCGCCAACTTAATAAAATCCTTGCTTGTTTTATTTTTTATTTTTTTGAACTGCTACAGTTTTATGGAACTTATTAAGGATTTAGGATTGAACAGTTCAGGTTTACAATAGCGCTTCACTTTATTAATGTTTCTGCAGTAACACATTTTGTGTATTATGTGAACTAAACCGTACCATATTCTTACTATGTATTTTTTTTTTCCTTTTTCTTTAACAAACAGCTGTCCTTGCTCCAAACTGTCCAATATTTAATTACACCGATTTTGGCATAGCATCAACTATAACACTAAATTAATTAACACGGAATGTTATTTAGGTTATCCATTCCCAATACTGTATATTATGCATACTAATGCTTCATGTTTTTACAGTTTTGTGCAATTTAATTACTTGAGTAATCAAGTATCACTCATTAAATAAGTATCATTAAATGCAGCAAATTTGCTGGTTTAATTTGTAAGGATTATTTAAGCCACTTCTGAGCCTGTGAATCCTCCATTCATAAGTGGATTAATTAATTTGAATCAATAACGGCTCTCTTGCTTATCTGTAGCTGTGGAGATCCAAACTGGAGCTTCTACTACTCAAGTCGTACAGTATGTTCGAGGCTTTGTTGTTGTTGGTGGTGGTGGTGGTGGTGGTGTTCTTGCAGTGTTGTAATTAAACATTAAGCAATCAAGCTAGCACTTTATGTTGTGCAATAATAGTTCTGTTTTTATGAATAATCGTCACATTATTAAATTGCATCTCTTTCTCCTGCAGGTTATTAAGCCGTTTACAGGATTTCAGTCCAATTCCATCCAAAATGAAAAAACATCTGAAGCAATACTCATTCAGGAAATATGCGCTTCCTTTGCTGATCAACATAAGAATGTAAAATAATATTTACGTAATTAGAGAAGGCCAATATTTCATTCTGGCTTTGTTTACGTATTATGAAATGATATTCATAATTGAAGCTGGACTTTCTGAGAGTGGGGGAGAAAAGTATTTTAAAGCAAATCAATCAGAAAACCTGAAAATAATAACTTGACCAGGGTGAGGAATCTATGGAGATCGTGTTGCATTTCTGTTTGCAAGTGCACACATGGAGCACATGTGCCGACATAATCTGACCCTGCCTTCGATCCAGAGCTATAGAATAGCAACACCTTGCTTCCATTTATTGTTTAATCATTTGCACATCCTTCAGTAACTATGCAGACTTTTCCTTTTTTTTCTTTCTTTTTTTTCCCCCTCTTTGGTTTTTTTAAACAAAAACGACCACATTGAAATATTACAATAACAGCAATAACAGGCGGTATGGTGGCATAATGGTTGGCACTGGTGGCTCCAGGGTCGGGAGTGTGACTGCGGGAAGTCTTCCTCACACAGTCCAAAGACATGCAGAGTATTGGTGTTTCCGAATTCCCAGTAGTGTGTGGGAGAATGTGTGTGCTTGTGTGCCCAGCGTGTACCCCACCTAGTGCCCCTGGGATACGCTCCAAGCTTTCCGTGACCCTGTATAAGATAAGCAGGGTAGCGAATGAATAAATGAATGAGTTTACTTACAGACAGCTGTTTGATAATAAAAGATTCAAATAAGTCACTTATTTATAAATTAGCACTTTGGCACAGCGCTGAGAACATTATCTGAGTATGAAGTACCGAGCGAACTGTCTGCCGCCTCAGAAAGGTAAGGTGTATGAAAGAAATCAGTGAGGATCACATGCCTGTGTCGATATCAGAGCTGCCCAGGTAGAGTGACACTAAATATAATTCAGTGTGCCATTTAAAGGATGCATAACAGATGGTTTACAAGAGCCAGTCTGTGTTTGCAAGGGTTTTCATTATTAAGTTGTCACATCTGTGCGAGATGGCATATTCTGTATTCACTACTTGCAATCAGACAAAGTGTTTGTGAGTGAACAGAGTGTGTAAGAGAACAAAAGTAAGCGAGATGTTGAGATAAGATATTATCCATGATATCTGCAATATCCGCAGTCTGTGCCTTGAGTTTATAGCTAGCTCTCTGCCATTCATTCCGCAGCTCATTTGTGTCAGTGAACAAGTGGGTGGGGTGGGTGGGGTGCGGTGGGGGGTAAACCCTCAGACAATGTCATCAGATTCTCCCGCCGTGTTTGGCCTGGCAGCTGATCGCACGCCGAGTCGATGGCTCGGAACAGGTAAACTTGCTGAGAAACCAAAAGCAGATGTTTTGCTTTAAAACCCCTGCTTAGATGTCTAATGACTCTGAAAGTTAAGGGCCGTTGATCTGGAACCACTTTGATTTGCCAGCAGAAATGGGCCATCGCGCTCGTAATGAGAGGCATTACCTAATCACGATGGGTGTCGTGGAAACAAGAGCTTCTGAGACCTCGTTTATGTAAAGAATAAATCACAAGTGTTGAGTGTGTAATATCCAGTGCAGAAAGGGCTCAGAGAAGAAAAGAATAGAGCCTTTCACAGATCTTAGTGGCACCGCTATTGAAGAGGGGCATATGCAAGGACAAATGAATGTGGTAGAAAGTGTGTATAAGAATATCCCACTACGTATTTAAAATTTTCTGGTTGCGTCATTTTCATTATTCATTTCTGTGTAGAATTTACTTTCGACTGTATTGCCATTGATCTTTTCTGATTTGATTTGCGCACGAAAATATTTGGTAGAGGTGATGCCGGGTAAACTAAACGTCCAGTCAGAGCCATTTTCTTTCACACAAACTGAAATGACTTCTTTCCGGCTCACTCAGCTCCTTTGTGTCTGAGCAACCCCGAGTGAAACGGCATCTAGCTAGCATTTTAACACCATGACATTCTTGTGTAAAGAATGCTAGCCAATTTTCTAGCATTAGTGCAGTCGGCCAATTCATGTCACTGGGATGATGCCACTGTCAATCAGGATGTGAACTGCCATGCACACACATTTCTGGTCAGACAAAAAAAAAAAAAGATAAATCCATCCATCCATCATCTATACCCATAATCCTGTGTAAGGTCAGGGGGACCTCGTCCTATCCCAGGGTACATAAAACACAAGACTGTGTACAATATAGGAAATCTGGAGATGCCAATGAGCCACTACACTGTATGTCTTTGGACCATGTGAGGACACCGGAGTACCCAGAGGAAACCCAAGAGCAAGCACAGAAAGAGCATGCAAACCCCATGCACACAGTCTGGAATCAAGATTCAAACCGCTACTCTGGGAGGTACAGGACAACAAGGCAAACCACTAAGCCGGCATTGCTGCCTGATCACAAATCAAAAATTATTTAACATTTTAATTTATGTTTAAGATAAAGGTTATGAGTTCTTCACATGTTCTACTAAAAGAATCTTTAAAGGGTTTTTGTAGAACCCTACAACTACAGTAAATCTTTTCCAGTCAGAAGCATAAGCTTTGTCACAGTCGTACTCCAGGAATCCCAACTTCTCCAAATTTTCATTCTCTAGTCATGCCTACTTGACCAGGTACATTTCAATCATCCTGTTTAAAAAAAATTATAATTCCTTAATTAACTCTTTTTTTTTATATTAAGTGTTATAATTGTTCTTTGTCCGCCACCTGTATTACTAGGCTTGAACTGTTGCCTATTGGTCTGTTTTACACAGAATGATTCTCCGTTTTGTCCACTTGTCTATTTGATGCACCATTTGTTTCATTGCCCTGTTTATATTTCTGGTTGTTTAGACAGTTTGTATTTTATTCATTATAAGCATGTTGCTTGTTCAAAACATCCAGCTCAGCACTTTGTAGTGCAGTTTCTATGTAAATGGGCTGATAATGATCTGCAATTGTGCATTCCAATTCAGATTAACAGATTCCAAAATAATAATAATAATAATAATAATTTAACCTTCAGTAGGTGGCATGCTGGCTTAATGGTTAGTATTTCTTGTCTTGTACCTCCAGATTCGATTCCCGCTATGGGGTCTGTGTGCATGAAGTTTGCCTGCTCTCCACATGCTTAGTGGGTTTCCTCCGGGTACTTCGGTTTCCTCCTACAGACATGCAGATTAAGCTAATTGGTGTTCCTAAATTGCCTGTAATGTGGGAATGAATTTGTGAGTGGCTGTATGTGCATACAATATGTGTGTGCCCTGTGATGGATTGGCACCCTGCCAAGAGTGTACCCTGCCCCGTGCCCTAATTCTCCTGGGATAGGCTCCAGGTCCCTGCGACCCTGTATACAGGATAAAGCGGTTTAGACAATGAGTGAGTAAGTGGGTGAATGAGTAAGTGACTAGGTAATTTTACCTATAATGATATTATGATTCTCAAACTCACAGATACACCAGTTTCTCTTTATCTATAAAACACAGTACGTTTGTCCTAGTATGTAGACAGGAAGACTACAAAAACAAATAAGTAGGATCTCAGATATAAGTATCAAATTGATTAAATTTAAATTACACACATGCATAATAATTTACAATCATTAGCTAAGTCCATTGCCTGGCATTATAATAACAATGTACAGGGAGCAATTATTCAGTTTTAGCTCTCCAGGTAAAAAAATTAGAATAAATAAATAAATAATAAAACAAATCAGGCATAACAACAAGAGCTGAAAAGTGTGCATGAGTATAATTTCAGAAAAATAAACTTTCCTCTCCAACTCCCAGCGGTCAATTGGCTAAGTGACCTTTAAGTGTTGCCGCTGCTGGGTTTAAAATTGACAGCGTGAGATGCTAATTATTTGGAGAGGAGAAGCGGGTGAGACCAATGCAGAGAGTCTAGTGCTTGCTTCTTTCTATGGTGTGGTGAATTCGCGTAGATTTCTTTCCGTTTGTGTAAGCCTTGGTCAAGAAATTACAGTCTGCTTTCCCCACTGTGCTGCATATTTTCACAGATTAGATATTCCGCAGAAAGATGTATTACTGATCAAGTAACACACGACCTCCACCCCCGTATCTGCTTTTGATCTCATGATGCGTGTCAGTGACAAACCTAATGTGATTATGGACTAACATATACACTTTTCAACACAAAAATGACTACAAAGGCTTGCACATGTACTCGAGAAAAAAAAACTAAACTAAACAGGACTATTTATCAGCAAAACAAGACATGATCTTTTGCCAAACCAGTCCCTACGAGGTTTTTCAAGGACCAAAAAGCATACTCCCACTGGTTTTTCTGTGCTGAACAGCCCCCTGTGTCCACTCTCACTCTCAGAAATCATTTGGTGGTCACATTCTGCACATAATAGCTAGCCCTTATAACAGGCTTTTAGCTATTGTGCGATTTTTAGTGACCCTATTTTTCTGTTTGAGTGGCAGACACTTTAACCTAACAGACCTTAATGCTGGTACCCTTCAGGGGAGGTAATTGCACTCTATATCCATCTGCCCTGACCTCTTTCACCCTTGCTGAGCTCCACCAAGAGCTGGCCTTTCAGTAAGGCAGCTGGCCCAAGGTTCAGCCAAAAAGGCAGAAAAACAGATTTGTACAATGATACATGACGAGCACTGTACGATTATAATTTTAAACCCATGACCAGGAGGACTGCATCAGAGTTGAAGAGCACAACCAAATCTTTAAGAATCTACTTTATAGGATGATGTGCTTCTTTCAGATTGAGTCAAGAGTGTAAGCGAAAGTTGTTGATACAACATTGGTGTATTGCTAGTTTGGTTGGCTGTAGGACTTTTTTCCAGCTTTTAGCCAGTTATTATACTCGAGGTCATGATTTGTGTAAAATGGCATCCATGCGCTCTGCAATGCCCCAGAGAATTCTAAACCCACTTTGATTCCAAAAAGTTCCCAGTAAACCATTTCTAGCCCAGTGCAAAGCAGTGCAAATAAGTCTTTTCAAATGACTTCAACTGAACCCTTAAAATTCCTAAAAGGTTTTTTTTTTTTCTTCTGAATGTGCACTTATTCTGTTGCCCTACTTAAATAAAAATAGGTTAACCAACAACTAACTAAAAACAAGCAGCAGTACTAAAAACACAAAGAATTTGACTATTAGTTACAGTGTATACTGTATTTCTCAGTGAACTTAACATGCTTTATGGTGGTGTGATTCACTTCAACTGTTTGTCATTTCCTCAAGCTGGTCTCGACCAGTTTGTCTTGCTGAATTAATTTAATTAATTAGTGTGCATGGATGACGGACAATCTTTTCAGTAGAAACACTGAAAGCTAGCACAGCACACAGTCACATCATGGATAAACATATGGAGAGCTTGTTGTATAGCCAAAACTTGGGCCAACATCTTGGAAACTTCAAGGACGTCAAGGACGTAATGTGATCACTCATTAAGAACTTTGTTAGAAAAGGATACCAATAATATACTTGTTTGTTACACTTAACTTGTTACAACTAGCTAATAATATTCCATCCCTCCTTCCAGCCATCTAGGAACCTCTGTTGTCCAACTAGGGACCTTGGAAGCCAATGGTGACCATTTTGTATGATCTTGTATGATACAGTCTTTGGACTGTAGGAGGAAACCGGAAAACCCGGAGGAATCCCACCAAGGATTGGGAGAACATGCAAACACCATGCACACAAACCTGACGTGGAAATCAAACACAAGGCTTAGCCACTGTACCGCCTAGCTAATAATATTAGATTACATTATTGTATTATGTTAGCTAACAGGTTTTTTTTTAGCCTAGTCAGATTTTGTTGCAACCGAAACATAATTCCACAAAGCACAGTGGATCTTTCCATTGCTCAATAGGTTTGATAATGCACTTATGGCTTGTCTAACCCCATTTTTATCACACTCACCAGTGGGGCAATGTTATGTCTTATGTTTGTTTTTGTATTCTGACATTGAATATCAGGCATTGATATTGAATGTGGTAGCTTTGTATGAAGGCTGAACATCAACCAATCAGATGCACATATCTAGCATGTGTTTAAAGGAATCTTGATCCACAGGTGGCCATTGTAAGTATGCAGAAGACATTGGAGAGAAAACTGTGCAGCTGTGACTCTCCTGTTCATGTGTTTTCCACCTCTCCACCATTCCTAGTCCTCATGCCTTCATCTGTCACTCGGGACGCCTGCCGTGCCAGCATCACGCCAACCATGGCAAGATTAGAAAATTGCCCAAATGGTAGGGTGGAAAGGTATAATTGAAAATGGCAAAGGGGGCTTAATGGGGGCAGATGTTTGAAGTGAGCGCTGTACACTGTTAAGTATTGCAGAACAGAGGCAAGGCAAGCCTCAGAGGGCCACTGCGCACAACGATTACTCTCCATGTCAGAACTCCAGGACAACGGCAAGCGAAGAAAGCCTGGCAGACAGTGCGCAGACAAACAAGAACGCCGCTTAATCATGGAGATTACTGTGCCGCCACTGCTGCCATGACAGGGACTAATTGAGGGAATGCGAGACACCTTCTAATGAACATCTAATTAAAACCAACTGCATGTTCCAAGAAAAAAACTTGAAGAACTTACTTAGGCAAATAAGACAGGCGTTTTTTTCCCACCGTCTTTTATTTACTTAAAGCTTGAGCTGACAGAGATGGATAATGTACAGTAAAGGAGCTGCTATGTTTCTTTTATCTTTTTAAAAGAAATTCTTCATTTCTGTTTATTTCTAAGACCAAGGTTCAACAGCCATTAAAGGTTTTTTTAACGGCTGACCCATCATTTTTTCCACTTATACTGTTTAGATGTTAAATATTCTTGTGGTCTCATAATGATTTGTCCAATATCACCTTAAAAAGAGTTGACAGTCAGGTCAACACCCTAAACCTCTCCAATGAGTCCTCTGTTATGTCAGTGCTAGCATAGAGTTCTGCCAATGTCAAACTCTAGACTTTAAATTGTGCCATAACTGCACCACCAATTCCCCAAAAATATATCTGCTTAGTTTGTTTTACTTGCTTGGACTTGGATTTTAGAGACTGAAACTTCAGCTGAGTCCATTCATCTGTCTTTGTTTTTAAAGAAAGGTGTAGGTTTTTTTTATTGATTTCCATTGACTTTGCAGTATATATATATAAGATATTTTATATTCCTTCCCTTCTCTTTTAAATGGAAGTTTACATTAAATTTTTCTCCACATTTTCTCTTCTATTTCCTCTTGTTTTTTTTCCCCTCCCATCAATGCCAAAGCTGCAGGAGTGTCTGAATTGCATCAGAAAATGACCCTTTGCAGCCAGGGCATGTGACAACATTATTAGAAACATTATAATGTGATGGGGATATGGGGCTAATATGGATGGCATTGGTGCCCATTTAGTTGTGAAAGGTGGACATAACAGCACCCACTTGGAAGACATGTGTTAAAAGATGCGTGGGGTTCTCTAACTGACAATTTAGTGGTTACTTCTCCATAATTGGGATATCACCAGGCAGTTTTCCCCAGAAAACATGTCATAGTTTGGCCTGGTTTTTGTTTTGCTTGCCAGAGCCTTTAATGCACTCTCGAACAACTCAACTCTTGCGTATTGTGCTTGTGTCATACCTGACCTCCACCATTTGCTCTGGTAAATATATTACATTACAAAGTGTATAACTTTGTTAAAGTCTCTATTACTTGTTGTTAGGCACATGCATGGGGGTGTATAAATATTTTCTTTCTTTTCAAATCAATCCCAAACAGTACAAGATAGCTCTTCCCCAGCCACAATTGAGTTTCAGTGAAATGAAATATATAGAATTTTCCATCTTAAGCACAAGTTGTTTCTTTGTGTTGTGGGACTTTAATTCAGGGGTAGGCTGTTGGTCTTGACCACTAAATATTGGGTTTTCCCATCTATTTTTCTCAAGTGCGGTCCAAGACAGTTAGGCATACTGCATTCTCTATCATTTAGAATAATCTGCAGAAAAAGAATAACAAAATCAGTCACATGGACCTCTTGATGTGGCAGTAAGTATACTCTATACCTCATTATCAGAACACAATTTACATACAAAGCATCAATAATCATATATAATTATTATTAGTGTGTAATGCTTAGTGGATTTCTATAGTCTACGATCAATAGCGGTAGCGATTATTTTTGCACCTCATTTTACTTAAACACAATTAATTTAAACATATTTAATGTTTAAATTATAGAAGGCTATAACCATATGGGATTTTTTTTTTTGTATTTCATTATTGTGTACATTTTTTTATTTTATAATAATTTTTAATATGGTAAAAATATGTAATATGTAAAAGGCTTCACACCTCAAAGGTCAAGGGTTCAATTCCTATCACCGGTCTCTGTGTGTCCAAAGACATGCACAATAGGCTTGTTGCTGACTCCAAATTGCCCGTAGTGAATGAGTGAGAATTAACAAAAAAAATCTAAGTAGTATGACATTTACAGGATCTGAGTAAGTCTATACACATTATGCCAAGTGCCTGGAGTTTGTGTCTTTCTTTTTTTTTTGCTAAATTGTGATCTGAACTACAGTATCTGCTACACTGATTTAGTGAAAGTCAGCAAGTAGCCATTAGATGATGCCTTAAGGTCTAAATCCAATTTTAATTTCACACTGCAGCTGCTTTTAAATGATGACTGATGCTGCTGGTGTAGCTATTAATTGATAAACACGGAAATTTACTTGAAACATCTAAATGAGTCTTGCTTAATCAAACACTTTTCGAATTTTACCGTGCACTTAAGCAGCTAATGTGTTTGACATGTCTTTCAAATCAGTGATAGTTAGTGAGCTGGCTGATTGGCCAGGCTGCCTCTTGAAAAAGGATGCCTGGAGCCGTTCGCTTGCTGAGTGGAGAGAGAGACAGAGAAATGAGCCTCATGAGTGATGCCTGTCTAGAAGTGTCCGCTGTATTGAAAGCTATTATGGGAACATTTATTATGACACCTAAATTGTCAGATGCAAACCACGGCCAAATGCACCATGAAATGGACCTGAGAAGACCTTACTCTTCACACTCCATCTGTTCTCCCTGCCATGCGATCTTCTGAGCGAGAAGATGGAGCTGCCAAGAGTCCAAGCTGGAGAGAAGCTGAAGGCTTTACATATGTGAAGATGCTATATACTGAACTTAGCTGAAAGTACGTAGCCAATAAAAGTAAAAGGGAAAATTCTGTATATTTAGAATAATATCTGCACTATGTGTTTGATAGTAAACTATTAACTGTTGTTTTATGTATTGGATCATTTGAGGTCAGGATCTATGTACAAGAAGTGACATTTTATTATCTTTTATTGAAGATTCTTTGATTCTTTCTTCACCTCATCTTTGAACAAATGTAATTTACAGACAGACACATTACAGTAATCCTAGTAATCCTGTTGCAGTTAAGATATTGTTTTTAACCCTTAAAACACAACTTAAGTGGCACGGATCCTAGCCAGCAACAAAGCATTGGTTTTTGGAAATGTCTAGTAGAACCTGTTATCATTATCAGTTATCAGAAATAAACTATAAAATAATAAGATATGGTATTATTCCTTTTAAAAAGCGTAAATTTTAACCACTACCAGAATATGGGAATGAAAAATATGCTTAAGAAATGCTGAACTCACCAGATGCTCATATTCTTATTCTTATTCTTATTCTTATTGGTGATAGAACAACTGAAAATTGCCATTAAATCATGTGATCAATCATGTATCTGTGGTATTTTTTGCTTGTATAGTTGGTTAAAATGAAATATTCATCATATTACTTAGGTTGTGCTGAAAAAAAACTCCCTATATTGCACACTCCTGACCCCATATACATATATTTATTAAAACATAGGAATGCAACAACAACAACAACAAAAAAAGCTAAAAATGGCCTGTATTTTAAGCGCTACTGATACCTAAGCAAAGATTTAGCTCGAGTGTCAGTGTGTGCATAGACTTGATTTTGTGCTTACCCTACACGACTTGTGTCACCCCTGTGCGCATCACTAATATAACAAACAGCATATATGTCATTTCAATTGAATCCAAATCACTGGAATGAATCTACGATACAGAGATGACCTCAGTGAGAGCCCTTCACTGATTCCCCTTGCCTAGAGGTGAGTGCCCCCCATCTAATTAGGAGATAAAGGCTGCCACTTACCATGGGCTTCAGGGCTTGTTCAGACGCACATACACAGATACAATCGGGTTACCATGGCCACCTGCCAGTGCGTCCGGATCGCAGTACATCTTTATCAGGACTAAAGGAACTGCGTCTGCCTGGCAGCATTATGCAGCCAGGGGGGGGAAAAATGGTATTTTTAGCATGCATTGTGTTTTCTCTACTTGTCTCCTTAGGTACTTTGTGCAAAGCAAGTGACTTCAGCATTAAAGACATGGACAGCCCTATTAAAGGTGATTAAGATAATATTTCTGTTATTGTATTCGATGATAATGGATACAGCGACGAGCCTTCATTTTATTAATAAATATGCTTAACAGTTAACAGTTAATGTGTAATGTCAGAAGTTTACATTTTTTTTACCAAAGGCTGTAGGTTTTTTTGTGCCTTTAACAAGACAGAATCATAGCGGAGAGAGAAAGATCGAAAGGGGGTGGGGGTGGGGGTGGGAACACTTCCATTCATGTAGCAGCAGGATGGTTGTCATCAGAGAGAGGATCTTGGTGCCAGCTTGTGGCTGTCTGTGGATGCTGGCAACTGGCGCAGTAACGAGGGGGGAAAAATAGGCCGAGCCACCAGCAATAATCCTGCCTTCAAAAGATCCAGATGGCTAACCTTTCAGTCAAAATATTGTTTTTGGAGGGAGGTGTTCAGACTCCCACCCCTCCCTCCACTCTCTCCCTCTCGGTCTCTCTCTCTCTCTCTCTCTCTCTCTGTCTCTCTCTTACTCTCTCTCACCTGCTGTGTTTTATCAGATTTTGGGGTCCTCCTCAGGAAAACAAACAATACTCATCTGAATGTTCCGGGGCTGTATGAGTGGGAAAGTGTATTTGTTGGGGATGGTATGTGTGTGTGTGTGTGTGTGTGTGTGTGTGTGTGTGTGTGTGTGTGTGTGTGTGTGTGTGTGTGTGTGTGTGTGAGTGGGTGTGTGTGTGTGTGTGTGTGTGAGTAGGGGGATATGGGCTCCTCTCAGTCTCCTGGACAGGACACACACAGAGCGACTCTGTGTGGAGAAGAGGGCCATGACACAGCTCACACCACTCAGCG
Organism: Leiocassis micropogon; assembly: GCA_028565275.1. NCBI lineage: Eukaryota > Metazoa > Chordata > Actinopteri > Siluriformes > Bagridae > Leiocassis > Leiocassis micropogon. Next base: position 10,300,694 of record JAOVVA010000029.1, on the reverse strand, counting down.
CCACGGATAAAGGGCTCTCCATGGGCAAACATACACACACAGAGTGATAGAGAGAGAGCGAGAGATGTTAGCCATTATCAGGAATGACTCACTGTTAATATTAGCCATTGTTCCGTAATTATTATATGATTGGAATAATATCCGTTTTGCATTTAAAACTCATGCCAACAAATGTGCACTATGTAATATTTTGCCTGCTATTTTAAATAAACACAAACTATTCTGACTCCCGAACATTAATAAGCAGCCAGATTTTAAAAGCTTTAAAAGTTGCCACCAGGTTATATTGTGTTACACCACATTAACTTGGCACTAACGGCGCTGTTATAAAAACAGTTGTAAATCACGCTAGGGTCCGCATGAATCTGTCAGTGGCTTTATCCAGATAATTAGTCCTAATTTGCTGTTGATGATTTAACTAAAATTCTAATTGAGCAGGAGGCGTCCTCTGGAGGCATGCCGCTTTGGACTTCCTGTTGCTCCCGTGTCGGCTCCATAACCGTGGTCGGCCTCGTAAATTAAGCTATATGAGGCTGCACACATATACACAGACACACATGTACACAAACACGTATATAAAAATTATGTATGCTCCCTCAGGCTTAAAACAAAACCTGCTCTCATTTGCTCTCCTTCTCCCCGCGAGCACACACAGGTCGAGTCAGGGTGCTCCACTGGGGGAGCCATGGTGGCTCCTGTGGTCTATGGCTGGGGCGTCTCGGCCTGTTGTGCGTCGCCGCAGTCGCTCTCGCTCCTCCAGAGCCGCACAGACAGCCAGGCTCCTGTGAGCTGCTGCAGTTGCTGTCGCTCTGAGTGGAAGACACAGAACGCCTTGACACAACGTCGACCAACAACAAGCACAAAGAGACAGATGGAAAGAAAGAGTTATGTGCTAACAACTTAGTCAGGAGAATGTATTGAATGATACTGTATGTAATACATGTCGAATTGAGAATGATGTATGAACAGCATTCTAATAAGAAATAACTATTACCATGGTATACTGTACAGCATGTTTTTAAAACATTGCAGGAATGTTATTTTGTAACAATACAACCTTTTAAATATAAAACTGCTATCTAGGATAGATATATGGCTCAGACATTTTTGTTCTTTCTTTCACTCCCATTCTATATATTTGGTAAATTATCTTTTATTTCTTTCGGTCTTGTACTAGTTACACACAGTAAATGGCTTCATGCAATTCAAAAAGCACAACATTTTTAAAAAGGTAAAATATAGAATAAAGAAGGACGAAAAGACATTTAGGATAAAGAGACATACATTATGCCAATGATGCCTAAATTTTCCTCTTGTACAAAAAGAAAAAAAAGATTTTAAGTAATAAACATTTTCACGACTAATATAGCTATGATCTCGCCCGCTTATCTTCGAGCATACCACCTACAATCCTGTCACTGCTCAGAGCTGCACGTCCCCACTGTTATAACAGTAACTGTGCATTTCCATGGCTTTTTGTCCTGCGTTTCACAGCAATTACATCCCCATTACACTCACGTAACATTAGCCACCTATAACAACAATGATTCCGTCATACTAAAACAAAACCACCAATGGGTTGAAATCCCTTGGACCCTGTAAATACTATTACAGGGTCGATACAAATAGGATGGTCCGAAGAGAATGGGATTTCCCGGACCCAGTGGGAATTCTTGTTTGATGCGGGAAAGGCGAATTCCGCGCGGTTCTGCTATTTCTGGGAAAGCTGGACTCTAATGAATATTCCTTCGGAAAGTGCGTATGAAGGCGATGATAGGAAACAGTGCTAAAGCATGCATTTTCAAGGGTAAATAAATGACAACCGATCAATGTGACATTGGATAGTTGTGGTTGGAGGGTTGGCATACCTAAAACGTACAAAAATAACTCGCTATACGGTAACAGGTTTTAATTTAATTGGACTAATGCCGTCTATCAACCTAGCTGAATGTTAAGGATGAACTATATACATATCCCAGTTAGTGGATTTCACAGAATGTGGATTTGTTTCTTTCTGGCATGCTTTTACTCAAAGTGGGGTAGGGGTGAGCAGTAATCCTGGGCATGAATTCCACCAGTGACAAAGGTCTGGGTGATACTGATACCTCTAAAGTACTAAATATACCCTCTGGCTTGGAGTGGCATGAACAGGTGGAGAATGGGCAATGCCAACTGCTTGTGTCTCTAGACCCCAAATCTTACAGGTCGCTTTTTTTGGCACAGGGTGTGTGTTTTTGCGGGCTGGAGGGTGGGGGTATGGTCTTCATGTCGAAGTGTGTGTATGACACCCTGTTCAGAGGCGAAAAAGGATCAGGGGAGACAACCCAAATCGGGTGGTTACCGTTCAAAGCCAGCTGGTCTGGCTTAATTAATGCAGGACATTTCTTTTTTTGTTAAAAAATATTGTGTAGTCTAGTGAATGTTTGATTAACCTGGCCCTCAGCAGGAACTGGAGGGTGTGACTTCCTGGAAGAGCACGAAAACGACACGGGTGAGTTTTTCTCCCCCCGAATTTCCCCTTCCTCCTTCCACTTAAGCTGAGTTAAGAAATTGTCTCCATGAAAAGTTTTGGCACAAAATTACAGCTAAACACTGAGATTTCCTCCTGGTGTAGTTATGTTAAGGGTACAAGTTTTTCATTTAACTATTATTCATATTAGGGATTATACAGCTGTGAGACAAGTACAGGGCTTGGAATTTTTCTGAAAATGTGCAATTAGAACTTTACATGAAATTATTCAGTGCAGTGATGTGATCAGCATGTATTGGAGTACGCTACTTAATGTTTTCATTATATTAGTCCAGCATGGATGTCATATATTCTGAAGTCTAAGGAGACACAAGACGCACCACAAGCTTCATAAGATAAAAAAAACAACAACAAAAAAACAGAAACACATGGGAATGTAAAAAAAATTTACAATAAAGGGTAGTATAATAAAATGGACTCATCATGGGGACCACAGGCTAAATTTGTTGTATCTATCATGTTTTAGGATCTAGAATTAAAACTACATTTGTGATATATTCACACAAGGATCTCTGATTATCTAAGCATATATCTGTGAAGAGACTTAATTTTTTTTTATTTTACAATCTTGAAAATGTGTGACTTGGGGGAATTTCTTTTCTTTTCATTTTTTAATACCCTAGAGTCAATTAGTGTTATAGCAGCCTCAGTGACTGCGGGATACTGCGGTTATATTTTACAGTACAGAAAGTTCGATGATATGAATCCCAAACTAACATAGAAAAATATATTAAACTGTACGCTTGCTGCCGAGATTTTATATTGACATGGGAACATCAGAAGGTGTTATGGAAATATAAAATATAAACCTAAAAATAAGGTTTCTTTCTTTTTTGCAAATAAGTGAAGTGTTATGAATGTTTCTTTGCCACATGGCGAAAAAAAAAGCGCACTTGATTTCATTTCATGTGAAATGATTAGATAGTCTTTTTGATCCTTAGTATTAAATTTACCCCCCACCAAAAAGTATAACTAGTACAACCTTATAAAAAATGTGATTACAAAACATGATTATGTAAATAAAAAAAAATAAAAAACTTAATTAATATTAACTCACTCTCCACCCCCATGAATATACCCAAGATTTATTTACATTCACGGAATTATATTTGTGATGCAGCATTTTTGGAAGACGTACCACTGACAAGATCTCTGTCATCTAATCCCTTCTTCCTGGGTGTTCAGGCAGTGCCGTGTCGCTTCCCCTAGGAGACAGAGGCAAGGCAACTATGACCCAGTTTACAAAAGCTCCCCTGCTCCTCATTTGAAAGCTTCCCCCTCCGTCACACAAATCTTTGATCGGAACGGCGGCTGGGGAAGAGCGCTGTTGTTTTCTTACAGCTAAAAAGGTGCGCTCTTTGCCGTCGATCTTCTCTTGGCCCTTTGAGTCACTATCTGGCGCCTCAATAGTAACGGTGTAGGAATACTGTTCGTGTTTGTGCTTACCTTTTTCAGGCTTAGATTAATTGATGATTTTCAGCGACTGAGAATGATCCGGCTGTTTTTACAGAACAATTTTGGTTCTAGTATTAACTACTGATTATACAAACAGGTGACCATGATAGTAGAACAGTAGCCATGTTTAAAACTCGAAAGTAAAACCTGTCCTGTTTGACTAAATACACCCATTAATCATGAAACCCTGTTGTTGAAACAGTAAGGAACCCCCCCGTCTATTTATATTAATCCTAGTCGGCATGTGGCTTTTGCAGTAGTGACCATGTTGCCTTTTGCAGATCCAGATGCCACCTTCTTAAGTTACACGGCCCATATTATAGTCTGTCAAGTAAGTATTTCATGTTTAACACAATTTTCTACTTAACTATGACATATTAAACACATGGAAACAGTCATGGGGATGAAATAGAGGGAAAAAAGAACTTTCTCCCATAGTATTGAAGTATGACTGCGATGACAGCCATGTTACTGTAATTCTCTTGTCTCTACGTATTCATTCATTCATTCATCATTGCTGACTAGGGTCATGGTAGATCCTAAGCTTATCCTTACTTTGAGGTACCTCACACACTCATTCACACCTGGGGCTTTATGAGGTCACCAGGATGTTTTAATAGGTGGAAGGAAACCAGAGAACCCGGAGGAAAGACACAGACCAGAGGAAAAGATGGAAGACTTCATACAGACCATGGCATTGTCAGACCATCAAATCATGCACCATTCTGTTGCCCTCTTTATGTTTTTTTTTGCATAGATTTAATTTAATATTCAATAACAGGGTTGTATCCAAATTCCCCTGTTTTTTTCTTTCTTTCTTCTTTGCTTCCCTGCGCATCTTCACCATGCACTCGCAAAACATGAAACTTCCCCACCTTTTGATCTCAGGCTAATCTCTCTTGCCTGCCTGATGTCTGATCTTGTTTGAATAAGAATGAGTCAAGGGTGATTCTGATGCCACAGAGTGGTTTAGACGGCGCCTGGTTCTGTCAATCTGCCCTGCACGAGAGCTTGTCTGACTACCGTGTCACGGTTCCTTTCCATCTACGTTTACTATGAGAGAACCTCCATATCGCCTGTGTGGGAGGAAAGTTGAGTTTTCCTAGCAGCAAATGGTCCCAGATGGCTTTAGATTCTTATCGTTAATCAAGGGTGAGTGGATCTCACCGCAAACACAACTCCAATTTATTTGAACAGCAAATTATTGGCCCTGGCAGGGTTTAGTAAGGAAATCCAAAGCAAATCTTTACGAGTGAATTAAAAACGTACCTGAGTCATTAGAACAAATACACAAACTGTCATCGTAAAGTCAGTGAACGGCCGTGCGCATTCTGAGCATGCCTATTAGCGAACGTTAGGCGTGCGTTACATGCTGTGAGGGGTTGTGTTATAATATCCAGTGCCATGGGACTCCCTGTAGTACATATGTTCCCGTCTCAGGGGTCATAGGACCTTAAGGCTGTAGTGTCTCAGCCAAGCAGGAATCAAGGCTCAAGGTGAGAGGAGCTACATGAGACTGACTCTTCACCATAGACTGAATTATTCAGCAGAGGGGGAGAGTTTTCTTTACCACCTGAAGGGTGTCGGGAGCAGTTGGGTTAAAGCAGCACAATAGCCCCTTATATACTGTATTTCGCTGCTGTGCTTCTGTGGCCAGCCAAAGAAAGGAAGAAAAAGAAACACAGAAAAAGCAGAATAAGAGGCAGACAGGGAGAGCGAAAAAGACATGGGAGGGGGGGTTCGAATATGAAAAAAGTAAAATAGAAGCAAAAGAAAATAAAAGGGTGGTGTTACAGATGTTTAAATGTATTATAGCTTTTATTCAAATGTCAGACAACAATAAATGGCGAATTATTAAAATCCTCAAAGCAGCTTGTATGATTTATTTGAAGCAGTCCATTTACCTTACTGTGGTCTAATTTTATAGCACACGTACCATATATATACTGACTGCTCCAGCAAGTAATGTATGGCCAGTTTAGTTTATTTGCCAAGATATGTAGGTTTTTCCACTGCATGTCCGTAATACACAACATCTGTCAGGCCATTGCACAACCTCAGGAAACACCAGTTGGCCCTTGAAGTCTAGAGACAGAAAAATGTGGCATGTTGGCATCTTTTTTAGTGCCACCATTATGAAACGGAAAAAAAAAAGAACTAGTAAAACAATATAACAATTGTGCAGATTTCACCTAGCTTATGACTTTCCAACCGTTCAAAAGAGGAAAAATCATTAGAAGTGTTTTTTTCCCCACTTTTTTTTTCATGTGAAGCAATCGGCGGACAAGGGGAACTTTGAGTCTCAGGATAAAATATACAAAGAAACCACCGTACTACACTAAAAAGAAGGAGAGGAACTCAGGAAGTTGTAGAAACTTTCCTTGCGAGCATTTGTATGTCTGGCAGTGTTGGATTTTTCAGAGTGTGGTGCTTAAGGGCAAATACGGCAAAGGAATATTACTGTTAACAAGATTTTTTTTTTTTTTTTTACCGTAATAGCCAAAAGTTCCATAATTGTAAGATTTTGGACATTTTATACAGTTTAGCTGCATTTAAGATATTTTTTACAAATACTAGGCTAAAACTAAGGGTTGGAAAAGCACTGCCTACATCAAAGTATCTTCTCCTTTAAGTTATAGATATCTTATACTCAAGTTAACATTGTTAGCTTGCAGGTTGATGTATTTTCATAAAATAGTAAAGATGGATATCAACCATCATCAAATAAATAGGAACTGTGATACAAAACACAAAATATCCAAATAATGCAGACGAATAGCTACGAATGGAACAGCCGCAGGATCCGAGGCAACTTCGAGATGAAATGGAGACACTGTCTAACTAAGAGGACTTCAGACATATTTGCCTGATGAACCCAGACTTTCAGTCTCCATAAACACTGAAGTCTTCATGACCTGCTTTTGCACTTCAGAGATAAGCTGGAAATAGATGCACACTAACCTACCATCTGGACCAAAGTTAAGGTGAACTCGAAGTACTGTACATGTTAATATATTAATTAAGACACATCAACATACAAATTCAACATCATGCTCAATTGGAGTAAGAATCACTGTAGGTCAAAATATATTTGAGCAGATTTATGGGAGATTTAAATGCAAAGTTTGACTTGGATGTCTTCAAGAGTTTCCATATGTGTATGTTAGCTGTGTAGCGACAGCAGCAGCAAATCAAGCTGGCAGCTCTCAAAGGACAGTGTTGTCATGTGGCCCGTCCATGCTCTGCCAAGTGAAGGACAAGCACAGATTTAAAGTGTGGTACCCTAAATGATCTGGTGATACAGTGATCACAATGTGACTTTATACTATTAATGAATTCACCAGTGTGCTGCTTGTCCTTTGTTTATCAATAGAAGCAAACCGTAACATTATTGCCACAAACCACTGTTGGCTAAAATGGCTGGCCAAAGGGGAAAATTGGATCTGAGATCCTACTAGTTGGAAAAATCAACTTACATTAATCATTTATCTAAATGTCAACTTCTTTAACCCAATCAGGCTTGCACACAGTACCAGGAATATTTAGCTCATGTTTAATTAATTCGAAGATGCTGTTATTTAACACCAAATAAGGGCCTGTGTAGCACTGCCCCATAAAACCCTTCTTGATACTTTTACAAGCCTTTTACAAGGTAATTTGAATGCAATGCTCCAGATTCTTATGAATGATATTCTTATATCATTCTCCAGAATGATCTGTAAAACATGATGATACATGCTATTATAAGAAGATCAACATGAGTTTTGATCCTCATAAAGCACAGCAATTTGCAAACACCTAAAATTTTTATTTACTGCAGTGTTCAAGTCAAACTGGGATTTATGACTGCGCAGAATAATACACAGTTATGTACACAGTTATGAAAGTAAAAACTCCTATTACTACTTTATTTCTCAATATATTACCTAACTACGCTAATGCACTTATGCCAACATTTTGCTAGTGCTTGGATACCATCAAGGTAGAAAGTTTTCCCAGTAGGCCAGAGACATGATCGGACTGCCTGCTTCAAGTCTGAAATAATGGCCTTCCAGGAACTTCTTTAATGGCCCAAACATGTGGACATCGCATGGAGCAAGGTCAGGATTGTATAGGGATGTGGCATTAATACACAACTAAGTTCCTGTAATATGCAAGTGGTGTTTTTGTGTACAGTTCCCACAGACAGATGTGTCTCTTCCATAGGTTATCTATCCATTCAAAGATTAGGTGTTTTTCTCTAAATAAAGCTTTAAATAAATAAAATTTCTAAATAAAGTACGGCTAAGAGTCTCATTAGCATACTGTGTTTGAAATCTTCTGTATATGTCAGTCGGTTTTCAATTTTTAAGTCCTGGTTTGACTTGAACGACCCTCTCGTATTAAAGCATGACATGTCGTAAGTTTACATTTAATGTTCGAGAAACATTTATCTCCACCCTGTAGCAGGTCTAAACACAGATCACCTTACTAGTATCTCTTGTTTCCTTTCTTGAAAGCCAAAATAAATTGATTTTTTTATGTGACTGAGAAGAAAAAAGCTCTCTGTCCTGTAAACATTCCTCTTTTAGAAAACAGAAAAAAAAAGAATAAAGCATGGTTACAAAATGCTGAGAATGGAGACGCTTTTCATAAAATGTTAAAGAAAATGTCTTTATAGGAACGTTTTTATGCATTTTAATCCACTTGTGGAGTTTGTGGAGAGCTTGCTGTACAAGCCGTTATTATGTATAAATGATACCATATTAATATACAGTACAACAAGCACATTATTATAAACCAGTGATCTTGCTTGCGGTCATTTTAATGCAAGTCATGCTCCATGTTTTCCAAGTCACCTAGTATTCAAGTTTTTATGAATTTGCCTCCAATGATGATGATGTGTTCTGACCTGGCCATGGATTTCGAATATTAGACTTGGAAAGGGGTGAATAAAGAGACTTTATCCAGCTGCTTCTGGCTGCTGCAAGTTACAAATTGGATTTCAAAGCCAATTACACAAAATGTATATTCTCATAAAACATTTTTGTTTTAGTTTATGTATGATATTTCCTAAATGCAGCTATAGTACCTGATTATGAACCAGAAAGATTGCAGTTATTCTACACTTTGTTGACTCCTTATTTTTGTATTCATGGCTCTGTTCATGAAATTTGCACGAGAAACACAACCCTCTTTTGGTCTTTCACAAAATTTTCTTTAAGTCAAAGTTGTAGCTATATTTTTGCCTTTCAGTACTTACAAATGAAGAAGTCAGGTTAAGGATCTTAAGTCATGATCTTGATAACTAGCAAGACATGTAAAAAAAATTTTTTATTTCTATGCATTTATTCATGAATTTGTATCATATCGTATTCAGTTAAACTATTTCCATTCTAAGGTGTTGACTTGATGGACAGAATCGGAAAGCTCTAGACTGCCCCTGCTGGCTAGGGAGTGTATTAAGCTCACTTTCAAACTTCTTTAACTTATTTAGCAACTCCCAAAAGAAAAAAAAAAACACCATTTATAAATCCTAGGTTTATAACAAGATGAAAACTTTCTGAAATTTGAAAAGTATTTTCATCATTGGGACTAGCTGTATAGTGGCAGGGTCTTGGGGTGAGTGGGACAATGCACAGGTGTACTGACAAGGGAGATAAAGACTTCACCATTGTTCAGTTAACTAGAACACCACAAGACTTTTTTTTTTTTCGCAGAGCATGAAACAAGGGCGACAACCTGAACAAAGGTGTAGCTGGTGTTGCAAAGCTCATAGTTCATCTATAATGAATCAAAGGAGTGGTATTGATGGATGTGCGGTTTGCCCAACAGAACATGCTAATTACTACATTTATTCTACAAGTCAACCTCACAGTGATGTGGGCAGCACAAAAAAACTAACTTTAATGTTTAAAACAGTATGTTTTGCACTTTTGACAATGAAGTGCTTTCCAAAAAAAAAAAAGTTTGATTTTAGAATGTTCCAAAGTAGTTTATTAGTAATGAAGTAGCATTGTTGCTGTTGTTGTTGAGATGCATTACAATTGCAGTAATGCACAATAAATAATAAAGTACTAATTTTTAATAAATCGTAAACAAGTCATAATGAACTTTTTCCCTCCCTTGCCTATATTGGTCAATAATCTTTATTATTATTACAATCAAAGGGTATATTAGTAAGTCAGGTGCTTGCCTGCCTGTGTGTAATTTTAAAGCTGTACAATTACATTTTCAACAAAGAAAATGAGTTTGATATTAATTGCGCAAACTCTGACAGCCTTAAGTATTTACAAGTGCACAGATGGGAAAGCTATTTTGGTCTACTTCTAGAGTCATAGCATTATTATGAATTTCACCTATATGAGGAAAAAAAAAAAAAGCATGTGTACATCATTAATCTATTTATCTATCTACCTTGATTATTAAAATGATTATCTATCTTATTAACTTCTAACTAATTAAATATTAAAGAAAACAGTGAGACATTTTGCAGGCTTGGTTTGTACTCTTAGAAAAAGAATTGCTGCATATTACTACACAAGTATTATCCTGCAAAGAAACATTTCTATCCTGGTGGGAGTGGTCTCTTCCAGGATGCCCCCACCCATCACAAGGATGGTTCAGAAGGATTTAATGGATATAAATACTTTTGGAAGACTAGAGATCCAATAGAGATCCAGAAACTTTTACAACTTGACACCTTAATAAGACAACGGATGTTGGTTTTCCTCTAATTTGTCACCAGTCTGTAGATGATATAAGAACAAGTGGGGAGGGGGAAAAGGAGAGAGAGACAGAGAGAGAGAAAGAGATGTGTGTAATCTTGCTGTTGTCTCTCCAGTGCTGCACTGCTCAGTGTGAAGACTCTGATTTGAGCGCTTGACAACATTATCAGCTTTGACAGCCAGATTGCTTTTCACATGAGCAGATTATACACATGCACATACACACGTACAAACACACGCTTGATGATTTCTGTTTGCTGAGAGGAACACATTGATGTTTATCACATTCTAAGGAAATAGGAGCCTTGTTCTTCTCTCTTCCTCCAACAAAAACCATTTAGCAATGTGCTGTTAATAATATATGCATTATGTATAATGACTGGCCAGCTGAAGAGCAACGCAATGACACAATAACACCTCCAGTGGTTTCCAGTGGCAAGATTTAAAAATAAATAAATAAATAAATAAAAAATACAGGCTTAAGAAGAATTATGGGATGCTTTTAAATATTATTCTTTTCTGGACAACTAAAATCTCACATCATATTAAGCAAATGAATCTGTGCATAGGGTAAGTATATTAGTATAAAAATGCATATACAGTATGGGTATTAATAGCATACAGTATGAGACATGGTATGTGGTGCAGAATTCATAAGTGTATTTCAGTCTATCAACTAAGCCAATTTCAATATTTAACTAGATTATTCACTCTGATACTACAAATAGTCTAAACATACAAGCATGACACGACTGGCTTTTGTTTGGTCTTATTTTTATACATTATATATTTTTAAACCAGGGTTCATAAATTGTTTGTTCACCAATTTACTGTTAAATGAGTAGGGTGCACAGAAATCCATAGACCTGATCATAATCAAATATTATCGGATTTATTTACATGTACAGTAGAAGCAGAAGAAGTTTGACCGTGACATGATCCTATGACATTTTTAAGTTACTTTACAGACATGAGCTTGTGATCAAGATACAAACTAAAGATTGTTGTACTCTTCCATGTTACCTTAATATTGTTTTCGGTTACAATTATGACAGTTTAAAATGAAAGAAGAAAGAGGAGGTCACTTAGGAATCAAGGCTCTGGTGTAGGATCGCTAACACATGGTTAACACAAAGAAATACCTAAGGATGATAAACCTGATCCTGTTAGGAGTTTAACTATGCACATCCCCAGGCTTCAGTTATACAACTAGATAAAGAGATCATAAACAATATGACCATCGCTCCTGACAAAAAATGTTATGAGTCCAAGGAATTGTTGAGGAAAATCAAATCTGAGCATTGCAAGCACAGATATTCTTCTCACATTGATTTCATCTAAGTCCTTCTCACCTCATACCTACTGTATGCACAAGACAGCTCAGCATTTTCTATACTGAGCAACCTGAACCCTACTACAGAATAATTTGTTTGGTTCTTCCTCTTGTTTCCTTCTCTGCCAGATGCCAACCAAGACAAGTGCGAGTGCACGCTGAAATCCAAAAGGCGTTTCTAGGGCGGCTGCATGCGTGACGATCTGGAGGAGTGAGTGATTGAGCTGAAGGAACTACGAATGTGGTGGGTGAGACATAAAGTTTCCAAATTCACAGGAAAGTCAACTAATAACTGCCTTATATCACCGACTGTGCTTTACAACCCATGAAACTGACAGAAATTTTATTAGCATTAACACTTTAGGTGTACATTATAAGCCTGGCAGATCTTGTGGAGGGATTGTGAGGTTTAAAGCAGCTCAGTAGCTGCTAAAACCACAACCTATTGATTTGCACGCTTGAAGAACAAGACGAAAGGTTTCTCAAGCTCAGTAGGAGTTGCGACCCAGAGGTGGGATCCCGTGTAAATTGATATCAGCAGGTCCGGTTGCAGTCTGTCAGGCAGATTACCTGCCTTGTTTAATTCATTAACCTGTTTGATGTTTTACCTCTGACTCTAGCTTGTCTGTCACTGAATTACACTAGAAACATAGAAGCTGAATGTAGCAATGCAATATTTCTGTGAAGAAATATAGAAACACACATCATTGTTTTCGGGATCTGAGGAGGAACTGAAAGAACTACTACAATCATGGTTTCTGTTCTCTCATCATCCTCCCAGTGTTATTATACAATCTTAGTAAAACTAAGTCTGTGGTCATGTATGAAATATTCCAGGATATTAATTAACCTCAGCTTGACTTGTCTTTTGCATATTAACCCAGTAAATGTTTTTGAATCTCAGCATGGTCGTTCATGTTTAGTATCTGTGTCAGCTGTAATCAAAGGAGATAAAGGAAACCTGTTAAAAGATGAGCTGGGGGATGGAGATAAAAACCTGGAAACAGTCATTAAAAAGGGTTCAATGCCTCTAGGAAAGGATGGTGTCTACTGTGTGTAATACTACTACTACTACTACTACTAATAATAATAATGTGTTAAGGAAACCCTAGGACTTGTGTTGTGTAATTTAGTACTAATTATTTCTTTTATAAAGTATGCATGCGCCATACGCATGCCTTATGTCTGTCTTTTGTGCTCTCCTAAAATGAAAGACACCCTGCGGTTCATTGCGCAAATTATTCCTGGGCCCTTATGTGTTTTTGGTATAATAGCAAGATAAACAATTAGGTGACTAACATACACATATCCACAAAGCAACAGTCATGGTCTTTATATGAGTTTTAAATGTACACTACACAGCAGTAGCTTTCCCAGGTCAGAGATAAGCCACTGAAGGTACAAAACCGTACTTCAGTGGCAGTGAGTGCTGCATTAACTGCACACACACACACACACACACACACACACACACACACACACACACACACACACACACACACATTAAGTAAAGTAATCATTGTATTATTTTTTACTTTTTTACTCACACTCTCATCCTGTGTTATACTTTTTAGTATTTAATTTATACCTGGCAAGGTGTACCTTTAATGAGAACCAGGCTCAAAATTAGAGTCAGCTACGAATGCCTGATCATACAAAGAATTTGTTTTTGGGCTTAAAGTGCAGACTTACAGTACACTCACAAAAACACTAAAATACAGTGCTGGACATAAACACAACAGTGACAGAGTTATAGGCTACACAACCCTAATGATAGCATGAGTTCAAACATAACACAATCTTAATGAGCACTCACACAGAACACTCTGTAAACAAAAGACATTCTTACAAACCACTCACACAGGACAGGACCCTTAATGTCCTTAAGGGCCAGGAATTAATCTTTTATTATAACTTATATTAGAGAGGTGCAAAAGATATACCAAGTAAAAGTGCCTTTTAGGATATTTATTTGTGAAAGCGTACACTTATGTATAAAACTTCAGGCCATCAGCAATGTATTAAAAAGGTGTCCGGAGCATGCTTCACACTCTTCACCAGGTATGAGGCATAGCTAGGTAGATGGATGGAGATAATAATGCGTTATTAGGAAGTTTTTTTTTTGTTGCGTTCATTAAAACACGGGAGTGATGTGATGTGATGTGAGCCCGCCCCCACTTCATGAGTAAACCCGATTAGTTGTCGTGGCGCGGAGAGGGCGAGGGAGAGGCACGCGCCGCTGACTGAGGGGGAGAGAAGTGCACGAGCGGAGCAGAGCTGAACATCCTTCAGCTGCAGCCTCTATCGGTAGACGCGAACGGCGCGAGAGAGACACACATACACACTTAAACACACACATATACACCAGCTTCACGCGACACTCCCGCTGCCGTTTTCGGTTCACACAAAGCGACACTCTTGCCCGCGTGGCGTGTTGTTTGTGTTCCTCTTCTTTGTTTTTTGTTTTGTTTTTTTGTTTGTTTTTTGAGTTTCTTCCAAATCCGTGGTGGATTTAAAAAACAAAAAAACAAAAAACAACAAAAAAGCTGAGCGAAGGTCCCAAGTCCACCCCGGTTTCCCAAGACGCCTTTCCGCGTTCTGTCACTCCGGCGGGAAGGACGGACGCTCCACCGGCTACATTTCATACAGAATGAAGTAAGTAACGTCACATGACAACGACAATAACACTGTTTGCGTCTGTACTTCTTACGAGTTACAGTTTGTGTGTCTTGTCACTGTAACGTGTGTATGTGTGTTTTAGTGTTAGAGTTATCCAGGAGCTGAGTAGACTCTCGCGCGTGCCACTTTCAAATAAAAGTTGTTAGGTTCTCGTGCGGCGACCGTTACATCGCAGCCCTCACGCGCCGCTAAATTAGCATTTTTAGCACAAAATACAGTAGACACTTCGCCTATTTTTCTGGAGAAAACTTAGCTTAAAACATGTAAGAGGTCTGACCGTGACAGGTAGAAGTACATGAACGCTGAAAACACCAAGAGGAAACAGGAATTATATCTTCAGAACCGAGGATTAATATAAAATAAATGATTTAAATGTAGAGCAGCGCCTTTAATGGCCTTATTATTACGAATATAACGGGGAGAGATGAACGGGGTCACAGCACACACCGGTGTTACACTGCTTTGCTTACATCTTCTCCTTTTTAACTTATTCATGGTAAACCCTACACCTGTT
>JAOVVA010000029.1:10249014-10283980 GCA_028565275.1 Leiocassis micropogon | reverse complement strand
ACACACACACACACACACACACACACACACACACACACACACACACACACACACACACACACACACACAGAGGTCCTCCTCAGACCTGTCGTCTCCGGGAAATCACTAGGGATTTTGCCAGTGTCGATTCACAAAACCAACAGTGACAACATGGCCTTACAGTTAGTTCTCCCAAAGAGCGGGATTAGGTCCACACGTGTCACTAGGATTGGCTAGAGGACCTAAACCGATTGTCAGGGGCAAGGGGCACACAGTATATATCTGTCTCACAATACGGTAACAGTGTAACACCTGCTAGGGATTCTACTCTTCAGATTTTCGCAGTAGCTCTGTTTTAATCTACTGATCATCTTTTAAACAATTGTAATTGTGCTTGGATATCTAATTAGCAAGAGAGTATCATACAGGCATTCCTGTTCATCTTTAAACGCTTTCCATTTAAACTTAACATCATCAGAATCAAACTATTTAATGGCTCACGTTATTATGCTTCAGAGTTTAGTTTAGGAATAGTCCATAAATGTTTGTCAAGGGCATGAAGAGTTTACAAAAATGTTTCCATTTGCGATTTCAGATTGGCAAGATCTAGTGGTAATTAGTAATTAGAAGTAATTGCACTTTTCTTGCCCAGAGGTAAGGAAATCAGTGTGTCTTGCAGTTTTTGTGACTGCATATTTATCTTTTGCACAAAGGGGAGCCTTCTTATAAAGTACTTCATGGTGGCACATGTGAGTGAAATGTATTTGTTAAACCCGAACGATTTTCACTGTCGATTGAGCAGAATTTATCTCGAGTGCCTTGCCGTCACTCTATGATCTTTGCCTTCGAGGTTAGCGAATATTTATTTTTAATGCTTAAGCTTGGAGGCAAGCGCATAAGTTGCTGTAAGTTTCCAGAGCAAACAGGTGATTAAGTCAGTCCAAGAAAAAAAAAAGTTAAGTTTTAATTCATTATTAAAGTTTGTTTACTGAAGCTGTTATTAAGATTTGTGTAAATTTATCACATTTTAATTATCTTTTTTATTTTAAAGTATTGTTTTATTATTGTTTTAATTTTCACACAACGCGAAGAAGCATGCTTGAGACCTGTAATTTTGCCTGAATGGGTACAATGCATCAGCGTTAGGGAAATGTACCCAAACTACATAATCCAGACCTGTGACTTTCGTCACTCCATTTGCCTTTATCTAGTAATTAACAGTGATGCCTGGCAATGTTCTTTCAGTGTAACAGGGAAAAGAGAATGGGGTTTGTTCGTAAGGGATGTCTGCAAGATCACAGTGGAATTAAGCAGCCTTTGATGTCTACTTACATTGTAAAACATAACTCAGAATATTTCTGCATAGCGTAGACCTGGGAAGTGCTTATTTGTGACATTCTGCCATGTGTTACAGGGTCATTCTCCTGCTATAGAGCATTGCTCTATATATATGTGTGTGTGTGTGTGTGCATGCGCTTGGGTGGAGTCCTGTGAGGTGCGTGCGGGGAGGTGGGGTGGGTGGCACGTCTGTGCAGGAGTTTGGTACATTTTTGTCTGTGTTTGTGTACGCGCAGACAGAGGAGAGCTGTGAAAGACGACAGAGCCTACTTGAAAGAGGCTGTGTGATAGAGAAGGCGGTGCGTATTGATGTGTGAGTGAATGTGTACGTGGTTATGAAGACAGCATGACTCCAGTTTTCTCATCCATGCGACCCACATCGAGCCCTGAATCTCGGCGCACTAAGAGTACGGCCGAAGTTTCGTTCGAAGTAGCCCTGTAAAGTACTGAAGGAACCTCCTGTTTGCTCCTGGGCCTTCTGTGAACACGCGCGTGCATGGCACTGGGTGGTCTGAAAAGTCAAAACTCCTGGCCTTCCTCACGACTATGTAATATTACCAGTGATGTCCAAATGTCCTGTTTATGCACAGTTATGAGAGAGGAGAGGAGAGAAGAATGGGAGCAGATAAGAGAGAAACACCGAGATAAGAATTTGTTTAAATATTGGATC
Organism: Leiocassis micropogon; assembly: GCA_028565275.1. Taxonomy (NCBI): domain Eukaryota; kingdom Metazoa; phylum Chordata; class Actinopteri; order Siluriformes; family Bagridae; genus Leiocassis; species Leiocassis micropogon. The sequence goes on along the minus strand of JAOVVA010000029.1, from coordinate 10,281,993 downwards.
AAGCCTACAGGCAGAAGCCTCGAAGAAGATAAACTTTTTTTCCCCCTTTTCTAGCAACTAACGCATATGTGCTTACTGCCAATGTGAGCATCCAATAATTAAAGGCGCCAGACTCCCATTTGAGGCCGTGTCTGTTTGTTGATATTTTATTTTTGGTAGCTGACCCTATCAAAGAAATTAAACTTAAAGGCTGATGACAACTCAGATATAAGCTTGAACCAGCTCCCTGAGATCCTGGCTTTGTGGTTATCCCGAACACTTGGCGAAATCCTCGTGGTACTGCCACACCTCCTTTTTTACGTATTCAGCGTAGTGTATGTGTCAAGTGCACCTTTCTGCAAGGGAGACTCTAGGCAAAGCAGTAGCATGTCACAGAACTGTCGCTGTGCTGGCTAATGCCCAAGAAATGCTGAAAAATATGAAAAAAAAAAGATATGCAGAAGGAAGTGTGTATGGAGGGGTATTAGAGGGGGGGATACTGAAATATTTTCCAGTGAATGTAATTTATCTTTGTCAGTGGGGGCAGCATAGCCCTGTCACTCTGTAACATCCTCTGGTGGGAGTGAAGGAGGGGGACAGAGGGCCTTCTGTGTTTCGGCCAGGAGCAGCATCCATCTGAAAAGCCGCCGTCAGACCAGCGCGGAGGATATTTTTAGTAGATCCTGTCTCCACAATGGGCTCGGAAGGTGGAGGCCCTTGAGCCTCTTTTTTTTTTTTTTTTTCAAAAGGAGGTCGTGACGCAGTTATTTTATCACGTACTGTAGTCAGTTTACTGAGTAACTCTACTGGGACGAAACACGGCAAATGTGAATCACCTTTCCAGTTTAAGTGTAGAGAGTTAAGAGGTAAAGTTTTTGTTCAGTTTCTGGGTGGGTTTTAGGCAGCGCGTGCACTGCATTAGTTCAGGCTTTCGCGTGTTTTCGCAGCACACACCTGTATATACTTCTATCTGCAGCTTTATCAGCGACACCCTGTCATCGAAGCAGGGGGCTGGAGTGGCAAGAGAAAAAGATGCGCAGCAGTGGACGTGCTCTGTGAGTGGGGCAGAAGAAGGGAGTGAGAAAGAAAAGGAAGGAGGGAGAGAGAAAGCGGAGAGGCGTGTGAGGGGCTGGCGTTATGACACTTCATGCCTTTGTGTTTGGGGTGGCTGCTGTACAGGGCCCTTCAACAGGCTGTCACCTCGCGGCCCATCAAATCAGCCTGCTTCTGCTTCTGCTTTTGCTTCTGGCTCTTTCCTTCAGGCTGCTGTAGCCTTAAATCTGCACAGAGAGAGAGAGAGAGCAACTTTGATTCATACTTTAGCTGATTAATAGAGTTTTTTAAAAAAACATTCAAATTGTTTGACTTTGTGAGATTTTCTCTCAAACAACTATTAAACATGGAGAGCAACCTAACCGCTATAGAATTATCATAAATGACTTTTCTGAGAAGTGGTTATGGTCTGCACTACTGTAAAACTGATTAACTCCATTGTTAAGGTAACAAGTGACTGATTAGATGTTTAAATTCCTTTTTCCTTACTTTTCATTTACTTCCGTCATAGTCAAATAAAAATATCCTTAGATTCGTTTTATTTCAATTAGGACACTAATGTTGGCGCTTATTTAGCAAAACTAAATATCTTTTGCTAATATATCATGTTTTGGGAAAATGTCTCGCCAATCCTTATGTGACAAACATCTGAGTTTCCATTATACTTTTACACTTTTTTGCATTTATAAAATTACTGAGGAACAGAGCAGACGTTTCAGAGTGAAGATTCAAATCAATCAGTGCATCTCTGTCTCTCTCCTTCTCTCCTTCCTTCTTTTTGTATTTTTTTTATCTTCCTTTGCTCTGACTTTTGCACTCTGTCCTTCAAAACCATTGTTTTCAACAATTGTTTTACGACAAACACTTTGCACCTTGTTCATCATGCGTTGAACAAGTTTGAAAATAGAGTGGGCAAATTAAGCTTAATAAAGATACCTCTGTGAGATTCTTTTGTTCTTTTTTTCTTTCTTTATTTCTTTCTTTCTTTCTTTCTTTTCTTGTCTGCAGTGTACTTTGATGTATGACTTTTCTTCCAGTAGTTCCTCCAAAGTGCAGCCAATGATGTCATTAATTTTATTACAGATGCACTGTCTGGAAAAAGGAGAGAAGGAAAGAAGGGGGGAGAGAGAAAGAGAGAGGAAATGTACAGCGCAGAGTTGTATGCATAATGAATGAGAGGAGCACTTCATTTGAAACTTCAAGGTTTGCTGGGAGAGCAGTAAAAAGAAGAGAATGATTAGAGCAAAGAAAGATAAAAAAATACAAAAAGAAGGAAAGAGAGAAGGAGAGAGACTGAGAGAGAGAGAGAGAGAGAGAGAGAGATGCGAAAGTGAGAGGGACCTTGCTTCTTTCTGAATGAGTGGACTTGCGGGGGTGGTTGCGTTCACCTGCAGCTGCTCCTGTAGCCCCCAGTGGAAAAACAAATAACCTTGTGTGGTTATAACCGTGTGTGTGTGTTTGTGATGCGTGTGTATTCAACCCTGACAATCAGGGAGCACCAGTGTCAGAGTGCAGGTAGCACGGGCACGGTATTAAGCCTACTAGCTTGCCCGCGGCCCGTGCTTCCTAAACAGTGCCTTCCCGACAGAAATATCTCAGCCGTGCGATTGACTTTCCTCCCCTCGTGTTCGCCCACGCTCGGCTCGTCCCGTGTGCGCCGGTGGCTACCTGTGTGAGCTCGCAGTATTGTTGAGTTAAAAATGGTCGCTGTATTATTTTTGGACCAGAGCTGCGAATCGGTTTATAAATAGCCGAGGAAGTGAGGGGATACATGCCGAGACTCTGGCTACCTTAGCAGTTCCGCTGACATCCAGCAGCCGCGTCTCTCTCTCTCTCTCTCCCTCTCTCTCTGTCTCTTTTTCTTCCTCTCTTCCTGTTTCTCATGCTCTTCATTTGGTCTCGCTTATTTTATATATACATGCTACAATTTTTCCGAACCACATAAACCACCGCTGCATGTTTTAAAAGAGGTGTTTAATAAAGGCAAGCTCGCAGAGATGCAATCAGTTTCATGTCCACAACATATGCATAATTTATTTATATACAAGAAACATTTATTTCCATTTCTTCATAAACTCTGCGGACTGAAATCCGCTTGCTAAGTTGCTCACCCACCACCTATACACTAGGTGTGGGTTGATATGACAATATGCTGCTGTTATTGCAAGAAATTACATCACGTTATGCTTTTTTGCGAACGCATTGTGGGGATCATGTGTATATGTAGAACACTGCAAACTTCTTAAAGAGTTTTCAGCCAGCTGTAGAGAGCGTGAAGGCAACAAGCTCATGAATAAAATATTATAAAGCTGATTAAACATACGGTTCTTACAATTTGGCATGGCTTTGTTGGTGCATTGCGCGTTTTGCAACTTGGTGGCAAGCCTCAGTACAACCAAAGATTGAACTATACGCGCAGAGCACCGTGTAAGCGTCTTTAAGCATTGTGCTGTATTTTTGTCATTTACGCCCACCCCAGGAAAACACTATGATAGAATATGATGTAAGCTTTGTGTTTTTACTCCGAAGACATTTCAGGGTGTGGCTTAATATTAATATCTGTTTGGCTGAAAATAAAATGCTATTCACATGTACTGGGTGTAAACAGCTTTGTGAGAGCATTTTTTTTTTCAGTAGTCTAGCATGTGAGAAACGTTCAGAATTGGACTTAACATCATAGCGAGATTGCAGGTCACTTTGAAACGATCCTTACGGATTCGCACACTCTGTACGTGTCTCCTCCAGGGACGTTCTTTAGGCCAGTGAATCATGATGAGCTCGAAGGACAGAGACAGAGACACTGACAACCTGAATGATACAGAGAGATACAGAGTGGACGACGGGCCCGTGCCCACTTCCTGTCACCTTTGAAATAAATACGTCTGACTAAATACACACAGTGTTTGGTGTTTTGTTTCAGGCCACGTCTCTGCTTTTGAGGGAACGAAAAACTGCACTGAAACAAGCGTCCTGATTTAGGTATTTCCTCTCCGTGCTCTCAGGCCTAGGCTCACTGACTTCTTCAGAAATTTAAATCAAGTGTCCTCATCAGGCTCATAGTAACTAGGCAGTCTTTTAATCCCCCCACCTCCTCTCTCATCTATCCATCTCACTGTCTGTGCCTTTGTGCGTTAATTAATCTGGCCACTTTCAGAAGGCACATGATTTTTCTTACCAAGCAAGGAAAGTGCCTTATTTTCAGTTTTTTTTTTTTTTTTTTTTTAACAGAACGCTGCCATGCAGCATGTTGATGACCCATTTCTCAGATTGTTCAGAAAACAAGAGCAATGTGAAATCCTTAGGGATTACCCTACACAGCAGAGCGCGTGCAAGAGAGACAGTGAGTGCAATAGAAAAGGAAGAACAATTGTTAATTTCCAGTGGGATGTGGATTTGATTTATTTCAATTGCCCTCTTCTTTCTTCTCTATGCTAAATAACCACCCTCACACACACACACACACACACACACACACACATATATACACACTCACACACAAAACCCCCTGCATCTCCATCCTCCACAAATGTTAGCACGGATTAGCTTCCGCTGGTGCAATAGCCCCCTCGGTTAACTACATGTGTAATGAGTTGTTTATTTGGGATAATGCGCAGCAGGAGCGCTGGCCCAAGCGCTGCAGCCAGGAGCAGACCGAGGCACACTGAAGCAGAGTCAGGGATATGTTGGAGGAAACGACGACGACAGAAAAACTGGAGTTATCTGTGCGAGCAAGGGATGACGATCAGTCAGGAGGGGGGTTTCGCCAAGTGAGTAGTCTCTCTTGCATTCTCAGTCCATCCCGGAGTCAAACGACCTCAGGACTTTTCTCAGGGTGGAGAAAGACAGAAAAAAAAGGAGGGCCAATAGCTCGGAAAACACACTCATGTCAACAAAAAGGGAAAGCAAAGTTCACAGAAGAGGGAATGAGGGATGTGTGCCCAGCAGTGGTGTAAGGGAGTGGAAAAGACTGTGGGTGCAAGTAAGGATGATGGAGGGAGGGAGGGAGAGGAAGAGGAGGGAGAGACGGGTTCTGCTATCATTAGCCGAAGGGGACAGGCGAGGTTATGTGAACGGTGCAGCTGGAGAGGGTGCAGAGGGAATTGGTGCATGTCTCTGCGCTGAGTGGCTGGGGCCTTGTGAACCAGCTTCCCTCCCCCTTCTACGCAGCCTGCACTTTCCCAAAGCAAGCCAAAAAAACAAAAAAAAAAACAACAAAAAAACTAAAAAGTAGGAAAGATGGAGAGGATAAGCTTCTGGAGCGGAGTCCAAAACACACATACATACACACTTGATTTATACACCACTGACTGTAGGCACTTGCCTCTCCTTGTTTTCTCTCCTCTTGTTATCAGCCGGATCAAGAAACACATGGTATTCAGTGAGAGCTAGCGATTAGCGTCAGAATAACAGTAATTAGAAGGGTCATTATTTTTGATACCCTCCCCCAAATAAAGATGTAGTAGCCCTCTTTTTCTTTCTTCATTTCAACAGTTTTTGAAATCTGCCTTGCTGCCATGCTTTATGCCTTTTTTTCACGAGGCCATTACGGAGAAAATGAACAAGAAGCACAAGGCAAGGCTAATCAGCACAGAGCATCAGACAGGCTAAAAACCCAAACTTTCCTTGTCACCATTTTGTGATCTCATGCAAGAAAACAGAAAGGGAAAAAAAAAAACACGCCTGCCACAGCTGCGAGACATGAGAACACTGCAAAGGAGGCTATGCAAATGTGCGCAGGCCCGCCACCGTACCCGACAACAAGGAAAAAATACGTACACAATACACATCATAGTTTACAAGCGTCTCCTACAAAAAAAAAAGGCAGAATGATGCTTTGCGAGGAAAAGTGATATAAAATATGTCACAGAAGTTCCTTTTTTTTCTTCACACAGGAGGAGCCTCTTGTAAAAGGCCAGTTAAGAAGGTAAAGTGTAGGGATTTTTACGGTAACGATGTTAAGTTCACTTACAGATGTTTCCAGAGGAGAAAAAAAAAAACATACAATAAACCATGCAGATTTTTCAATATCAGTCAGGTCATGCATCATTTGCTGTATGCAAAAATATGAGGGCTGATGTGTTAGTAATCTAGAGATTTGAAACTCACTCTGAGGGTCTGTGTGTTTGTAGGATATGGGCGTGAGTCAATTTAAAATGCTTAACCCGCTCTCCAGTCTCATTCTGAAGTGTTAAATATCAACACAGTGCATCAAATCCAACCAGTGTTTCTCCTCTCTCTGCTCCTCTCTTGAGCCTTTTTTTTTTGGTTTGGTTGATTCGCCACAGCTGTGTGGACTCTTTAATCAGACGCTATCTTTTTGCCCATTTACCCCACCACCCTTTCACTGTCATTCCCCCCCACCCCGCTTATAGGCCTTCCTTTTCCCCTAACGCATTTTAATTGGTTGCTTTCTGTGACAAATTACGAGGGCTCGCTTTGATGAGGTCGGGCCGAGTTGTTGCCAGAACGGAGCGCGCCCGGCGTTTGCGGCGTTTGCCGACTTCTTTCACCACTACAAACACGCCGTGGAGTGGAGAGGGGGAGAAGGGAGGAGGGTTTGCCGGTCCCATAATGAAAGACTAGGGATTGGGTTGGCCCCTAGGGATACCATATTCCTTCCTTCACACTTTATGCCATGGGTCTGGAAGTATTGATGCCATTCTTAGAAAGTTGAGAGGAGTTCTTTGAGTTTTAGGTGTTTTTATGGTTTAAAAATAGTGTTATGATCTGACTTGGCCAAGTGATGAATAATGAGTATGACAGCATAAAGAGGATATGGGTTTTACTTTCCTCATTACTAATAGACAGGAAATTACATATAGAGAAGTAGCCTCACGTAGACCAGTTGAGGGGTAGAGCAAGAATGGAAGAATGGAAGGGGGAGAGAAAGAAAAAACGTCAGCCATGTTTGTTGTTTAGACAAACCCCAACTGTAAAAATCAGAGTTAAATGATGCGAGAGATCACCAGTGCAGCAGTGCTCTTGACAATCAGCCCAATCAGCTTGTGGTAATGCTGAAACAACTGTGACATCATGGCGGAAAACAGGAGGCGGAGGGATGACTGTATAGCTTTTTACAGAAGGAGAGTTTACAGCCTCTCCTCGATCTAGGTTACTTCATTTCTGTACAGCGCTTAGGGACTGAGGAAAGCAAGAGAGAAAGATAAGGAAAAATAAAAAGTCCGAGTTATGAAGGACATCCTTGTCGAAGAGCCATGCCTTTGTTTCTCTTTTAACCTTTTTCAGACAAAATGTCTGCGATAAAACATTTAACGTCTGACGTAACAATGACCTGTGACTCTATGATGAATTTGTGTCTTTCATTTAAGTGATTGTGCTTGTATATTTTGGCCCTGGGAGTACATTTTTGTACACTGATTTTGAAATATTTCCCCATCAGAACCTGCTGTAAAAGTTCTTAAAGTCACATAATTTGTTTTACGGAGGCAAACTTGAACAGTTACAGTTGCTTAGTTACTTAGTAACTTGTACAATCATACTAGATTATGCATTTAATATAAATTACTAATCACATGGAAAAAAATGTATCACCCAGGAATGTACATGTGTATTATTGGCAGATTTATTCCAGGTTTTGTTTGTTCCCTATAGATATACTGCAACTAAACCAAAACCTCTGGAAAAAGGCACTTTTACCATCTTTAGTGAATTACTCAATAGGAGAAAAAAAAGAACTGTGCAATCACTGAACATGCTGATTGATCAGGATAAAAGAGAAGGTTGCTTAACTTCCCTTTTCTTCCTCTCTCTGGGTTCTTGGCCAGGCATCAGAGGGAGGAAAAAGAAAAAAAACTCAATTTCTGTAAAACACTTCAATATCAAGTGCCTCAGTGGCTTACTGTACATGTTTGCCTCATGAAGAAAAAAATATATATAGAAATATATAAATGGGAGAGAAAAAGAGGAAAAGAAGAGGCAGAAGTGAGAAGGAGGTACTTTGGCACCCGCTCTCTGAGTCTCTGAGCCACGTTAGCCTCTGGGCTTAATTGAAGCCAGGAGGGAGCGTTTAATAATTGCTGTCAGAAGATCAAATTTAATTCTCTTTTTCACAGGACTGCTGTAGGGTAGGGTGAAACAAATTGTCATCAGAGAGCTCCAAATGAACAAAGCTTTTAATTAGTCTGATTAGAATGCTGAGGTGGTGAGGGGGCCAAGGAGGAAGTGGCTGACAAGAAAAAAAAAAGTGCGATGAAATAATCAGAGGATCATCAAAGCCTGGAGACATGCCTCAACCCCTCGATGCCCCTCCGACCTGGCAACAAGGCGAACATCATAAGATGCTCTCATCCTTGGGTGATATCATAATTTGCTGATGTTACCAGGCCTCGTCTTTTCCAAGTGACACAGCTCAGGGCCGTGTTATTGTAGGGGCAAGATTACTCACCAAGCTAACATTGTATTTGTTCCTGTCTTTCCTATTCACTATTCACAGCTTTTGTTGCACGCAACTTTGCTGGCTGATCAAAAGTGAACTCGTGATGTCCTATCTTTTTTTTTTCTTTCTTATTTTATTGTGCAAGCCTCCAGCAGTGCTGTGGCTGCACCTGGATCTGGAGCCACTGTGCATGACGTGGTAGTGGTTAGACATTTGCTGATAAACACAGCTCTGCTCTTGCAGATGTGTGAGGAGAAAAACTCAAATGCCTGGTTGTGGTTCTTTAGGCAAATCACACATGCATCACTATTTTCCTGTAAAAAAAAAAAAAAAACGACAATTAATTGCAAGTTCAGCATTTTTCCTTCTTGAGCAGGCCCTCATTGATTTCTTTCCCACAACCCATTACTTCCTTACCATTTTTTTTTTTTTTTTACAAATTTTTCCTCCCATCAAATTCAGTTTTTACACTCATGTGTCATGCTTGCACCGTATCGTGAACTCATCCACAAGTGCATGCAGTAAAGCGTACAGGGTACTTATTTCAAACAGCTGTGGTTATGAGACACATTTAGTAATTTTATCTAAAACACTTCCTTCGCTCTTCTCGGAACATTTTGAAGGATTTTATTTTGCATCCAAGTGGACAGTTATCAGTTACAAAGCTTATACAAAGCTTTGTATCTCAGTGCTGAGCAGCTGCCTCATCCCTGACACATGTATCCAGCCACGGCGTCCTTGGGCGGCTTTGCAATGGCTAACTGACAGACGGCTCTCACCTGGCCTGTTTCACCCATGCTGGGCCACACTCACTGTTTACTGACTGAGTGAGGGACAAGGGTGCTGTCAGCGCCCCTTCATGCATCCAACCCTGTTGCTCCTTTGTGTGGTCACATGTTCCCAATGCAAGGCCGTATTCCATGAACGAGAAATACAGTACATTTTTTAAATGTAAGATCACACTTTGTTTCTAGGCATTTAAAAACAAATGATTTAACTGTAAGTCCTTAGAGATTTAGGAATTGGTGGATAAACATGTCACATTTTCTCCTCATTTGATAAAAAAGTCTGGAACGCCTGGTGGTTTTTTTATGAGGAGTCCGGAATGTTGTTTCACATAATAATAACTAAACAAAATGCACAGCTGATTGTAAGAGAGACAGGAGCGAAAGATCATTGCAGTGGAAGGCCCCTGAAAGAGCAGACTGTGTGGTGTAAATGAAACCTCTCCTTTTCCATCGAATACCCTAATCTCACACGGAGACTGAAAAGACCTATTCACCAAATACCGCCCTTCAGGACCGCAGCTCATCCATAATTTCACACGGTCGCTAATAAACTCACCTATTACGACCTCTTCTTTTTGCACGATTCTTGAACATCATAAAAGTATAGATTTACTAGAGGTTTGTCATGTGCAATGCCGAGACTGAAATCTGATGTCATTTAGTGTGTGATTTTTTTTTTTTTTTTTTTGAAGACAGTTTGTGTGTCAACTTTTTTCAACTCTGCTGCCTTCTCAGCCCACAATCCTTTGCGTCCAACTCTTGCATCAGAAAGTGGCCGTTTGGTTACGGTCAGCGGTGGCGGCGGCGGCCTCAACTCTCTTTCTTTCTGTTCGTCTCTACTTTTCTGGCTGGGAGAAGGAAGCACAGGAGTTTTGGTTCCCATTTTGTGCACTCTGGAACAGTTTAGGAAAGGAAGCACCTTTACACCTTTGATTGTCTGTGGTTGCTGAAGTCATATCCTTCCTCCAGACTCTGTGTTTGTGCGAGTCTCTGTGTGTTTCCTGTTGCTCTGTCCAGTTGTGTTTGAAGGTAAGATCATTCCTGAAATACTGGTGTATGAAGAGTTTAATTTTAAAATGTAAAAAGTTTTAGAATCATTATCACGTTCATCTTTCTCGAGCGCTAAACAAAATGGGGGCAGAAGACAATTCAGGTGCCTGATTATCTTTTATTGCAGTATTCTAACATTGCTTAAGACCCATACATACAATCTTCCTAAGCTCAGAAGGTGGTAAAGCGTCATGCTGCAAAAGCCCACGTTTATAAAAGCCCAGTCCCGCCAACGAAATCCCCGGGTTCAGGTCACTCATCTCGTTGCGTGTTGGATGGACAGCAATGGTAGCCATTCGTCAGAGCTCGTATCTCTCCCAAACAGCCAGTACGACACTTAAGAGTCTGTGCATGTAATGACATTACAGAGACAATAGGCCTCCCAGGATCCACTCGCTACGGCCCGCCTGTCTCCCCGTGCGCCATTAACTATCGCTGATAAACAGCTGCCTGTCTGCAAATAAGTGCATTAAATAAAATTGGCTTTAAGAAAATAAACGCAGTTAGGGGAGGAAGAAAATGTGTTTCAGGGATTAAGCGAGAAGAGGAGGGAAAAGAAAAAAAAAAGACATCCAAGTGTGAGACTTGACTAGAGATTGTCCTAACACGCAAATTATTCAGAAGATCCATTGAAGCCGTTTTTTTTTTCTCGTCTCTTCAAGGAAATGGGAGTTTATTTGAAAAGTGCGAGGGTTTATTTAACGTATCGCACACCTCCTAAAAGGTTTACTTACGACACTGTAATATGTTATTTCAAATCTCTGCGACCACATTTCCCCGTGAGGATAGAGGGTACTTGCCTTTTCTCAAGCACATGCTATTACCAAATACGTTGCAGATGTGCAGGCGAAAGAGAGAGAGTGAAACGACTTTGGTGAGAGCGCGAGCCCAGATGGGTAACGGGGTATCCGGCGTGGCCTGACACAGGATCCCGCTGGAGATTTCCTAGTCACGATTTAAAGGTTTTGACCTGTACGTGTCATTGCGTATTAGGATTGTAATATGATACGACACCGGTCGTCGCCGTAGTTCCAGGAGTGACGTTTTATTAACAGCTCATTAAGCGGACATGGCGTCCTAATGCACTTAACCAAGTATCTGATAAGCAAGAACGAGGAGTGATATTCACTCTTTCAGGACTTTGACAAATACAATTGAGTGTAATTTTTTTTTCCCGCCTAAGTGGAACACTTGGGAATGAAACGACCCAGAATTGCGCCTGCTTTTGTTCGTACCCGTTGCCCTTTTAGCTCCAGTTCTCATCGAATGAGGGGGAAAATGGAAAGAAAGAAAAAATAAAATGCCTAGCAGCTCATTACATCTCTGTACTGGCACTCGTTTTTCTCTTTGTCTTTCTTTGTTTTGTTTTTTTTTATTATTCCCTTCTCACTCTCTTCTTCTCCAGCATTCTTATTTGTGGCAGTAAAAAAAAGAGGTGTAGTTAACAGATGGGAGGGTCAGCAGCACCACTTCTCTCTCTCTCTCTTTCTCTCTCCCTTGAGAGACCTGGCTCATCTCTCTCTCTATCATCGTCTCGGTTTCTTCCATGTTCTCTTCATGTTTTACTCGTTTCTGCTGTCCTTGCAGTCACACTTACATAAGGACATTATCAAACTAAGCTTCCATCGCTGTCCTATGGCGTCCACTGTGACCTCGCTCGCACTAAGCCAAGGATCTCACTCTTGGCTCTGTCTTGTCTTCCTCCTCCTTCTCTTCCTCCTCATACGCTTTGGCCATGGATTAGTAAATTGGCTTAACAAAGTCTCTCTCTCTCTCTCTCTCTCTCTCTCTCTCTGTCCTTTTCTATCTCTGTCTATCTGTTAGTCTTTAAACACACACATTGTCTACACACCCAATCCCACGTACTATATGCTGCTTGTTCTCATCAGGGCAGCGACACTTGTGTGGGAAGATCAGTCTTCCCAGTGTCTGTGTGTAAGTGTATGTGTGTGTGTGTGTGTGTGTGTGTGTGTGTGTGTGTGTGTGTGTGTTTGTGTGGTTGACAGAGTTGTTTTACCAGCTGTGCTCATGTCTACACAGTAGTTCATCGTTCTAGTGTAAATTGGATAGCGCTCATCTGTGGCAATCTAAAATGATGATGATGATGATGGTGTGTGTGTGTGTGCTTGAAACATTAACTGTCTTGCCATTTCACTACCCCTTAAACATTTTACTAAACAACCTGACAAACCAGGAAGAACAAACATTATTTAATTAACAAGAGCACTCCTTCGAGTCATGCATACTGTAAATAAAGCAAACAAGCTCTCTGAATTTAGTTTTTAGCCTAATTGTTCGCCAGACACAATGGAGAACCAGATAGCGTGGCTCGTGCCAGCTTCCTCTGTAAATATTTACCCAGCAATCCAGTCGTTATCACCAGCTTGTCTCCGGGTTGTTTTGCTCCTTGTTTAACAGTAGTCCTTCAAACAATCATCATGCTAGCTTTAATTCTGCCAGACAGGTGCTAATACGCACTCTTGCTAACAGCTCTGGCAAAGTGTGACGAGCGGCGTGCAGATGCTAATAAAGCACAACACTACCAAGGCTCAGTATTAATAGAGACCACAGAAGACAAACACCGCCTGATTATTAACAGCACTAAATTTTCTTTGTCTTGCAGAACGCACGTGTTTGACAAATGGGTTTTGGGACGGTCAGGAGAAATTCTAATAACTTGGTGTAGAATTTTATGCCGTAGCCACATGGCATGATGATATGGAGAAAACCGAGACGCAGCGATTTAATCGTGGCGTTCACCTTCGCAACGCAGACTCTCTCCTCTCTACCACGCTCACTCTGATACGATGTCTTAACACCAAGCGAGATGTGGAGGGTTCGCCCGTGCGTACGTCTCATACTTAAGTTTCCGAAATCTGCTTATCAAAGAAGAAGAGAGTCACATGTGTAGACAGAGTGACACATCTTTCACACGTAGTGACATCAATGTCTTCGAGTCATTCTGGCAGCTGCCTGGAAACGTGTTTCAGAAAGAGCCGGAAAGAAGAAGGGAAAAGCGTGAGGGAGAAGAAGAAGAAGAAGAAGAAGAAGAAAACAAGAAGAAGGTGAACGATAGAGGGGTTTTAATGCGACACCGCTGACAGCTTCGCTGCATTACACCCAGCCTAAATAATGGGATGCTCATTTGCATAACGAGGGACGTTATCACCTCTACTGTCAGAAGAAAACACAACAACACTTCTGCTGCTCCTCCCTGAGATGAATTGGGTTGGCCTACTTTACAGCGCCAGGGAGGTGCACTCGGCGTACACACGCACACACTCTCACGCACACACGTATGCACATCCACATACAAAAAAAAGATAGCTGTTTGTGTTTCCTAGCTGCCTTAATATGTCTCAGAGATGAGACGGTTTACGGAAAGCCCTTTCAAACCGAGGGGGTCTCAGCGGGAGAGATGAGCCGTGAAGTGATTACAGGATCATGCTGGAGATAGACTTATCGAGTGTGTATTGCGAAACAAATCTTAACAGCCATTTTTTGTCATCAGGCCTCTCTCTTTAGGATCTACTAATACCTGAATTATTACTTGTCATGCTTAAACGGAGAATCAAATGCAAAGTCAGTTCATTTTATTATTAGATTATATCTTTCTTTCAAGTTAGTTGTCTTTCAACTTGTAATACATGTGGTAGCATTTTCTAAGACTAGGAATTTTTTTCCCTTTAAAAAAAAAAAAAAAACTATATTCACGTGCTGTTCAGCATGGCATAAATATTACATTGTGTGTGTGTGATTAGAGCCGTTAAGTTCGTGTCACCTCATAAAACCTTGTCAGAATCCGCGCGACTGCCGAGGGAGTGTGACAGTGCCGTCTCCCCTCATAGTCAGTGCGACGAAGTGCCTCTGATTTGCATGATATCGACAGTGAAAAACAGAGCTCTCTCACAAAAAATGTTGACAGATCCTTTTGTCTTTATTCGCCATCCCATGTGCTGAGATTATGCCTTTTTTTCTTCTTCGTCTTCTCCACTATCTGCCATAAAGCGTTTCTATGTTTCTTTTTCTCTCTGCGTTATCACAGGTACAGCTGCTGGAATCTTTGAATTGAGTGGAGCAAGTACAGAGAAGAAAGCCTGGTTTGAGGAAACACGCAAAAGCAACAAAAAAAAAACAAAAAACAAGGAGAGACAAGGCCATCGATTTATTTGGTGAAACGAGAGAAAGAAGAAAGAAACGGGACGATGGGGAGAAAAAAGATTCAGATCACGCGGATTATGGACGAGCGCAACAGACAGGTAAGATGCACCAGTCAACGCTTTTATATATATATATATATATATATATATATATATGTATAATGCCTAATTAAGATGGTTTCAACAACTTTCAGGAGTGGCGCACTGTTAAACTCAAACGATCCTTTAAAAATAGCACCAGCGGCTCTCGACACCCTTCATATGGCCCGTGGCCGACGTGCCACCCGCTGTAGCTAATGTCAGTGAAAGATTATTTTAGCAGGGGTGAGTACAGAGTGGGAGGGAGGGGAGCACAAACAAACAGACAAACAACCTCTAAGGCACGCAGAGAGAGAAATTGGGAGGTGGGCGGATCTTTGGGGCCGCACCACTTGGCCCAGTAGTTTTCCTTTTACGGATCAGGTTGTAGGTGGAGGCCAATGAGATATACGCCTTTAGCATGACATCACACTTGTGGCTTATGTGGCCATTTCATAGTTATTGTTTTTTTTTTTTTCTTTTATAGACTGGTAATTTTCCACATATCCTCAGCTTCTCGTCTGTAATGAAGTACCCTTCAAAGACAATGAAATGACTGTAATCATTATGTTCGGGGATGAATTATATAGTCATGGCTACTGTAGGTTTTGCTATTTATCCTCTGAATGATTTCATTTTGGATTAAAAGTAGGTTACTAATATGAGTCTTTTCATGACCTAAACACCCAGGACATGAGACACCAGCCAGCCAGGGCCGCAAACACAGACAGATACCATATCTAACAAATTCTGTACTTGTATCGATTATAGTGGTGCCAGTAACATAGGTACTTGTTTTACAGCAAGATCAATGAGCTCTTCTCTTCTCTGTGCGTCTGATGTTTATGCTCGGCGGCTGCCAGAGAAATAGGAGTTTAAAGGTGCCTTCAGAGGGCAATCTGTCAAAGGCAGCAAGCTCGAGAGAGACTCTAGGGTTAGTTTCACTCATTGTGAACTTTATTTTGTATATAAAAAAACGAACAAACACTCTTCTTGCGACTTATTGTAGCCAACAGTTTTGATGGCATGGAACGGGTCCGCACTCCATTTAACGACTGCTGTCTGGACTTTGTGAAGAGCTGATCAATTATTGAAGGCGGAACGAGGGGCAGAGGAGGAGTAAGGGAGAGAAGAGGAAGAGGAGAGTGGAAAGTAATGGGTGTGTCAGGCGGCACAGACGGCAGGGGAATGGTGGCATTAGTCATTTGGCACTCGTGGGTTGAGTGAGTTCTCCCCCCTGAGGAAACCAAAGGCTCACATGCACAAGGCGGAGAAGCAAAGATTCGCACAAATGAGTCAAAGCCCTTATCATACCAGCAGTCTCTTCTTGTTTTTCTCTTCTGTCTGCTGTGGAAAGAAATACATCTCTAGTAATCTTTAAATAATCCGAAGACTGCGTTCAGAAATTCCAGTTTACCTGCTTGATTTTTTTGCAGTTTAATAAACGAAAACATGCTTAGGTAAGACTCTTTCAATGCATTGTTTCTTTATTCAGTAACTGTTCATAATAGGTGTGTTAACATAAACTGGTGAAGTAGAAATGGCCAGGGTAAAGGCATAGTTTCTTTGATGAATAGCCACAATAGAAGAGGAGAGAGAAGGAAAAAGGAAAGAGAGCAAGAAGGATGCATGGTCTAGGTCAGGATGTTTTTGGGGGAGGCTATCATATTGCACAGAAAGCATCCTGTCCTGGTGTTATCGCTGCTCTCTTTCCTTCTTTCTCTTGCTGTCCTTCTCTTACTCTCTCACTTTTTCTCCCTCAAGATCAGAGATTGATACAGGAAGGACACCTGATGAGAGTCGATGCCACAGCTTTCCGGGACTTGAGATTCAAGAGGGAGAAGGAGAGGGCAAAGTGAGGCAATAAGAAAAACTGAGAAACTTTTAGGATTTTATTTAGAAAAGAGGAAGTGCCTTCATACCTTATCAGTAAATATGGTTTTGATGAAAATAATACCAGCTATGAAACCATAGTGATAGCGACAAGTTTAAAGCAGCGATAAGAAAAAGTGTGCAGTATTATCATTACACTGTCAAAAAATAATCTGCACAAAGTTGTTGTGTGCAGATGTGGCCTATAAAAGGTCTTTAAAGAGAGACGTCTTTTCTCATCAAGATCTTTGACTGATTGTATTAAAGCACTGAGTTCTGTGTGATAGAAGGAAACCATGAAGACAGACATCACAAGACAAGAATGAAGGACCTTTGACTCACAACCTTTTTTTTTTCTTTCTCTCTCCTCCCCTCTGCTCTCAATTTGTTGAAGTCGTGGCTGGGCCTTTGCATATTTTCACTTCCCCTTTAAGGAAATCTTTCCATACCAAAGCAAAATAAACAGCTGCCCGCTTCAATGGTGTTACCTTTGGTGCAACATTCTTAAGATGTTTGCAGGCTTTCATGCAAATACCATCACATTCAGTGTTTGATGTTCCAGTTCCTCAGCAAATCCCCAGTTTTATCACTGAAAGAAAAACCTAATGGTCAAATTAGTGGAAAAAAAAAATTCAGCTAAAACAGGCATAGTTTTAGCCCAAGTCTCAAAGAACATGTATAGAGATGTGTGTTTACATCGGTGTTGGTTTTCTTTCACCCCTCACTTGAGTGGCAAGTGTGTAGCTGGCCACCCTGCCTGCAGTGCCTTGCTTGCAGGCACCGGGACCCTCATCGCCCTGGGCGGCCACTTGGACCCCCCACCTCCACCACCCGCGAAAACACTTCCCCAGAGCATGGCCAGTTGACTGACTGCCCGGACAGCCACACAGGGCATTAGTGTGCGAAGCCTGGCGACTTGCCCTCCGGCCACTCAAACACTTTCCCGGGCGCATCAACATGAAAAGATTCCCTGTGTGCTAAAATGCACAAGCTACGTACCATGCTACCTCGCTGCTCAGCTCTCCCTCACTGAATTCTCGATCGATCCTGCAGCTATTCGTTCTTATAGAGGTTTTCTAAAAGGGTAAATGAGAAGGTGACATTGGTTCACAGCTGAATCAAATGGAATCGTTCTAAGCGAGATGCCTCGCTGCCAGTCGGGAAGCAGCCGCATCGGAGTCGGCTGTAATTGGGCCTAATGGAGGGTGGCTAATTCAGGGTTGTGATCCATCTGGCCAGGTGGTGAGACAAACTTGGGTCAGGTCAACAGAGGCCAGGGAGGAAGTGGCCCCTGATGGCAGTGGGCAGGATAAGGGATGTCATTAGTCATAGAAAGGATAAATGGTTTGCAGCTGACCCATTGTGCATCAAGAAGATGAAGAAGACGACGTTTTTTTGGCATATTCCTACAGAAGTGATGTTTTTTATGAGGTTAATATGGATAAATGCGAGGGATGTTACATCATGTATTGCAATTTAAAAAATGAACATGAAACTTCATTGGCAACTTAATTCATAGTGTTGCTTGTATTTTAGCTGTTTAGCATCTAGGGTATAACCACGGCATCTCCAAGACACAGACTGATTAAAAAAAATCTTACCTACAACAAACAAGACAAAAAGTGTGAATAAGTGATTTACATTTTGAAAAGACCAACTAATATTTTTCAATTCTCAGTGTGCTTATAACTTTATAAGTGACACAAGTTCTCCTGAACACCATAAGCATCATGATGTAACCAAGATTTAGCTCAGACTTCCAACTTTACACCGAGTACAGTTTCTCTTCGTCTGCGCTGCATGGTGGATTGATGGCATTGAGCTGGAGCCGGATCTCAGCACTCGTGACAACAGAGACATCTCTCCAATCAACAGTGGTGAGGTGCGAAACAGTTTGAGTGAAATTAACAGCAGGAAAATAATGAGGCCCTCTGGGTATCCCGTCACCCCTACTCACCTTCCTCCGATTCTCACCTTGCTCCTCTGATCGCTTCCTCTGCGTCTGTCTCCTCAAAAAATACACAGCACTTAGTTCTTCTTCTTCTTCTTCTTCTTCTTCTTCTTCTTCTTTCTTTCTTCTTCCTCTTGAAGTGGCTTTTTTTTTTTTTAAAGAATTCTCCAAATTACTCTTCTTTGAATTGGATCTCCACAAATTTTGAACTTCCTCTTGGGTTAATTGTTATTCCCTCTTTTCTTATTATTATTCTGTATCTTCCTCTTTTAGCACACCATTTTTCTATTAGTTTTTTTTTTACCCATTTCCTCCTAGTTTAAAATTTACATTATTAAAATGGAATCAGGAAAATATTGGCAGTTTTATTGGCATGTAAATTTCACTTTTACTACTTTAATCCACTTCACCACTATTTTCTACACGCATGTGCTGTCTCTTTTTCTTGAAATATGGGTCATCCAGAAGGGTATAGAGATGGTGTTGAAGTCAGCATAAATAAAGACACACAGTCATACTAAAGGCTTCACTGTCAAGCTTAAGCATGCACACCTCCAATTAAGACGCGTGTAAATGGGCGCTACAGCAGAATGGGTCTCCAGGGTCTGCGCGGAGTATATGGATGATCTAGCGTGAGGGACACAGAGAGTGGGGGACGGCACGGTGACAAATGACTACTCGTCCTCTCTGTCTCTGTCCACCGGCAGAACTCCCCTGGGGAAAACAGCAAGCCCGGGAGGCGGGAAGCAGAAGCGAAGCCATTGTGAAGGGGAAGCCGTCAGGCACTTCCTGTTATGAGAGGAAATACACAGAAATGTGCTTCCTGCCCCCGTGTCTCCAACCCCCGCGCATGAAGGCCCAGGGAGTCAGACTGTTACCGACCTTGTTTCTTCTAATCGTTTAGCCATTTGGTTTGTTTTTCTTCGTATCCGCATCCGTGTTAACCCTTAAACGCCTGACCGATGTTTCGTACACACTTTAAGTTGTCAGCAAATGAAGACATTAAAAACCATCATATGGTTTACCCGGCAAAGCAAAATTATAAATGAAAATATTTCTTTTTTTAGATTTTTTTTTTGTCACTTATCGAATACGATACACTACAGCTACCACGTACAGAATGCTGCTCAAAATTAACTATTAAAAAAAAACACCTTAAAAACTTTAATATTGTAACATTATATTATCAGCTATATACTTAATGGTTTAGTAATACCAGGGAGTTAAGCACATAACTGCAATAAAAGGGTGATTTATGGGGAAATGAGGTCATAGGTCAATAGTACCCTTAGGTATGCATTTAAGGGTTAATTGTGTAACAGAATTCCTCTTGTGTCTCTCTTCTTTTAAACCTAAAACTTTTTCTGTGTATTATATTTGGGAATATGGGGGGATTGATCACGCCTGGCCAATTACAAGTGTTCAAGCTCGTGCCTATGTTTGTATTTCACACCAAGGTCTTCAAGCCAGTGTTAGCAGTAACCCTTCTTGCAGCTGATTTTGCACAGCAGTCTCTTGACTGTTCTCACCCACTAACTACGTAGTTGGAGAAGGTGCCATAAGTGGCATAAGTGCCATTTTCAGCAATTAACGCACTCACTCGCTGAAGGCTCCAGAGCACCCGGAAGACTGAGGCATGACAATGTGGAGGCAGCTCGAACAGAAAATAGGCGCTTGCAACTTGCCATTACATCAGCTGCTGTATAAGTGGAGAAGTTTGCGTAGCATGTAATAGATTGTAGAAGGGCTTCAGATGACTACAGATCTCCAAAGTGACTTGGTCATTTTATGACATAAGATTTCTTTTTGACAGGAAGTGGTCGGCGTAAATGGTTATTTAATTTATCTCTGTTGTGGCCAAAAGCATGAGACAATTGAAGCCAGAGCACGCTGTCTTTATTGGTTCAAGTTCCACATTATGTTGTTGTGACTGAGACAACAAAGTTGTTTTGATTTTAAAAGACCAGTGGATCACCAACTCACAACAAAGAGGACAAATCATAGTGATGGAAGCATCGACATAACATGAAACCTTGTTTTAGCACAGGGTCCTGTTTTTGCCTGGGTGTAGTCCCCTATGGTTTGCTGACTCTGTTTTTCTCTCTCTTTTTTGCAATTTGCAGTTCTCTATACATTTTTTTTTTACACGTAGCCTTCTAACGCGTGGACTAAATGTTCCCTGACATACCAGAAAACCCCAAAAACTCAAGCCTGAGTTATACTTTCTCCAAAATGAGTCAGCAGTAGCATCATGGAGAAAGTGCACACGTTCAGTGAGCTCCGTGGCACTAACTTTCTTTTAAAGCTCTCATCATCATGGTCTATTCTTCAATAGAAACAGAACTGTCAAAACAATCGATGGTGTTCTACAAACTTTGCCTAATGAATACCGCTGATGAGACATAATCAAAACATAATCACTTCCTTTTATGGCTCAGCGGAGAGGAATGACAGCAGGCCGGTGACAAGACGAGTAGAAGTAACCATAGAAGTAATTTTATTTTATAGAAGCTGTCAGTAGGAGAGGCCACAGGTATCTGCCACCGCATAGTACTGTCACCAATCACATGGCATCCCTGTGAAGAAGACGACAGGTGTGGGTGTGGGTGTGTGTGTGTGTGGCGTATGTACTGTGTGTAGGTGCATGCACAGTCTGGTTCAGAAACACAGATATCGATTTTTTTGATCCACCTTAATGTAAGGTTTGGGGCTGAAATAAGAAACGCACGGATTCACAATCTTTAAGGGAACATTGACTGTATGTTGACCCTTTTAATAAACTTTTATAATAAAATTGAGATAATCATACAAATAAATACTGCCATTTTTAATATTCCTACATATGAACACTGCTCCCTATGTGAATAACTGATTGAACTTCCCACTTCACTCAGTTAATCATAGATTGTTAGCTATTTATATACATGAATCATATCCAGGCTTTTTTTTTCCTCTCAGGATTAGCTAGATCTTTAGTGGAAAATTCTTTAACTTTATCTAGATGGTTTTGGTTTGAGCATGTTAACTAACAAGCCTGAGAGGCTTGGGATATTCTTCAATGTTTGCTAGCTTTTGTTTAAAAAATTTTCTTTGGCTTGAGCATAAACATGTTGTCGTAGCCAACTGGCTAATATTGGCCTGGATTGCTAAGATACTATTTTGTGTGCTTCAAAAAAAACAAATTACAAATGCAAATAAATCCTGCAGACACAAGCTATAAATGATTAACAGGAAAGCTGTCAGTTTGTCATTCTATAGGTACAAGTACAAGGATATATAAGAATGGACACGTTTTACATTAAGGCACTAAGATTTCTTAGCTTTTCCACTACACATGGTTATGTGGGTTAGGTAATTATCAAAGCTAAAATTATCCAGCTAACTAGTCATGACATTATGCCTATATATGATTTTAAAAAATGAGTTACGTGTTTAACACATATGTTGTTTGTTTTATATTTAGAGGCACACCCTAGGCAGAACGTCCAGACAGTTTCAGTAAACCTACAACCTCACAATTTAATGGAAAAAAAAGAAAAATGGAAAATGCCATATAACATTACAGTTTTTTTTATTATTTAGATTAAAGCTCTTGTCCTTCAGTCCAACAAATGTTCTGTATTGTATGTATTTCAAGATACATTTTACAGCTTAAATCTATATGTTGCCCAGTAAAGTATCAGACAGTTTTTTGTTAAACAATGGTCCATAAGGGTCAATAGTAACAACAGTGTGTGTATGAATGAGACTGGAAGACTGTAAACAGCTACATGTGAGAACCACTTCGATTAAAAAACATTTTGTAACTACGTCTCAGTTTTATACAATCTCAGGGCAACGTGTTTCAGAGAACAAATGTGCGTTTTAGAGCTCATTCCTTTTCCAAAAGGGTGGAACTGGGCATTGTGTTTAATAGCGTTTGTAATCTGGGCCGTATTCCATGCTTGTTTATTATACAATTTGTGCCAAATGTGGCACGGTACTTTACATTCAGGTTGATAACGGACATGTGGTTTGCTTGGAGGCCATGTTTGTGTCCCTGCTGTGGCAGTCAGGTCCTCATGAGGGCATTCCACAGCCGTTTGTGAGCCAGATGAAAGTCTGGGCCAACCCTGGGGTCATCGCTCCTTTGCTACCTGAAAGAATCTTTTGTTTTGAACTTGAAGTGTGGCATGGCAGAACAAAGGGGGGTGGGGGTAAGAGATTGTGCGTGTATGAGTGTGTGTATGTGTGTGTGTGTGTGCACGTTGGAAGGAGATTTTAGCATATTCCTTTTTGCCTTCTTAATTATGCACTGTAGTTCTTACATAATTTTGAGCTAGTGAGTGTATAAATCTTCTAAACTTCCACATGAGAAAATTTCTGCCTATTTTTATTTTTGGCAGCTGCCAAACTCAAATTTATACCATGACCAAAGGCTGGACTTGTTTCTTCCTTTATTCTAATTTTTTCGAAACGATTTTTATCTGTCATCAGTATTGTGTTTTCGGTAGAGGTGCATTTCTCTCGACTGAGCATGTTGAAACACGCGCTGGGGGATGTCCAAGGGTGTTTATTTTTAACGTTACTAATTTGATAGACGAGAACATTTACTGAGAAGTTACATGTCAGCACTGTGAGCAAAGAGAGATGACGATGTGCGTGTGCGCGCTAGCGTGTGTGTGTGTGTGTGTGTGTGTGTGTAATCTGTCTTTCTATGTGGAATTTTGTTTTTGTCCAGTTAGAAATTTTAGCTGTATCCATTTCCTTTCTCAGAGATCCACATTGCCTTAAATATAAACTTCACTAACAAATTCAAGATAAACGGTTTAATAGGAAGAGGTTAACAAGTGGACTGGTGTTGGAATCTTTATCTCTGCACAATTGTACCGTTATAATACAGGATCTGTCTGAAGTTGTTCCTCAATTTACACAACACTGTACACAATATTAATATTAAAAGGCAAGACGTTAAAGGTTAAGCTGATACATTTTAATGCTTATGCATGTTCTCATAACACACCGGTTCTGACTTTTTCTGTAAACACAGATTTTTTTTGCGAGAAATTCTTTTCTGTAACCTTTGCTTGATATATGAGTGGAAAAAGTCTGATTGTGCCAGGGTCTGTTTTCCCAGACTTTTTGGATGAACAAAAAAGAAAACTGGAAAACATTGATTTTCCAACAGTAGTACTGTTCAGAGCAAGAGAGAGAGATTCAAGGCAATATTCTTACACCTTTCCAGTTATGTGTAGTGCCTTTTCAACGTTTTTTTTCTTCCCTTTCCTCTCTCTCTCTCTCTCTCTCTCTCTCCCTCTCTTTGTTTCTCTCTTCTTGTCAAATTGTAGGTGACATTCACCAAGAGGAAGTTTGGACTAATGAAGAAAGCCTATGAGCTGAGTGTGCTATGCGACTGTGAGATTGCCCTCATCATCTTCAACAGCACCAACAAGCTTTTCCAGTACGCCAGCACCGACATGGATAAAGTGCTACTGAAGTACACAGAGTACAACGAGCCTCATGAGAGCAGAACCAATTCTGACATTGTGGAGGTGAGGAATCTGCCGTACACCAGCTAGAGCTGAATCACACACCACTTGTACAACTTAAAAAGGAATGAATGAGCAGAGAGTGATAAATGTTGTGGGTTTTAATATATTCAGTGGGGAGATAAAATACAAAATCATAAACTTAACTGCCATTTGCAGTCCATCCAATCTGCATGTGAAGCTTCCTCCATGCCTATGGAGGAAGAGAGAACGGTAGTGATACTGGACGGCATGCTCTAGTGCCAGACCACTGCTACTGTTTTAGCAAACAGACATTAGCCAGTGTGTATGACAAGAGCTTCTTGTATTCCGCTTGTCTCCGGCCACTTTGTGTCTCACAACAGTGATCGAAACATGCTAAAGCCTTGGATAAGTCTCAGGCCTCAGAGACATGCTGTCTGCCGGTTGCTGCGCCAGCGTTGGCCTTGTTCCTGAAACCAAAGCCGGGTTCAGTCCGAGCTAAACAGCCATGACAGAGGCCAATCACGAGGCAGACGTCCAGTAGCAAATGTTAAGCCCAGCGTGAATCGCTTGCGCAACAAGCTTTCCACACAGACGTGGCCAAGGACTCAAGGGCTTCTGAGGCACTTAAGGATTTATGGGAAAAGATACTGTTTGTCCTCGCAGGTTTGGTGCAAGTGTCAGCCAGAGTCGCACCTTAGCTTGCCCTTTTCCCAGCCTTTATCCAAATATGGTTATAATCTCGTGTTGTTTCTGATTTAACTCGCCAGCTAAGCGTTACCCGTGTGTTGATTCAGGTGAGTATGGAAAAAAAGACCCTGTGCAATACTGGAAATGTACATATACAGTAGATAAGAAGTGGAGATGAAGTTTGTTAGGGTCTGTTTTTATCTGTGATCATTAAAAAAAAAATGAAGCTAAATCTTCCACCTGACTAGGTGGTTTTAAAATTCCAAATTTATGGCTTTTTTGTATAAAAGCTTGAGAATTATTCAGCTCTTCATAGCAGGAATTATAGTTTACTTTGTCATTGATTCAGATTGTATTTTTAACAGTTTTTCCTTTTCACTTTCTTTTTGTCTCCGAGATATTGCATAAACCCTCCAGAGTCACAGCACACTTTCCCTCAGTCCCCTCTCTCATCTACATTTCACACAAGCCTGTGTATACACAACCTTTTTTTTTTTTCATTTGTTCAATATTGCTGTAAATTAAGATTTTTTTTCTCCTTCTTTGTTCCTTCATGCTGTATATTCATAACGTTGAGACATCCTTACACACTAAGTAAACACTTACATGAAACTTATCTAAGAGACCAGTAAGGAAAATGTGCTTACTGTCACCTCTATTCTATGATCTTCATTTCACATTATTAGGAAGAATCGTACTTGAATGCAAACTTATATACCATCCTGAGTCAGGATAAAACCTATCGGCTGCTTTATATTTCTAACACAGCAGAAATGCTTGCCAAGTGAAGACAGCAGACCGCTACACTCCCTTAATGCATTATAGACATGTGTATAGTAGACTTTTAATCTTGTCTAGACCTAAACTTCAGCCAGGGAATGAATTATAAATTGTCATGCTTCACTTTGGAATTCCTTGAAACCAAAGTGCATAAGTGCATTACTATCCATTAAGCGGTAAGATAAGAGCCTATCTGGTAGCATTAGGCATCCGTAAGCTACAACACATTTAAATACAATAAATGTTAAACAGCCACCGCAGAAATAAACGGTCGTGCCATTTTGGGTCACTTTAGTTTACATCAGGCAGTCATGTCATTCATAACTGTTATTACAGAGAGCACAGGGTCCAAATTAGCCGACATTACGCGTTGTCTAAAATGTTTAGGGAGCTTTGATTCAGTGAAATATTGAGACAAACAGCCACAAGTCCAAACACTGGTTGTTTGAGCGCTCGTTTCAAAAAAGAGACGTAATTTAAAACACCTGAGGATTATGTGCTCACATTTGCTAAAGGGAAAAGGGGCGTGAAAAAAAGAACAGTGCAGTTGTGGAAAAAACAGGAGTTTAGCGCTAGCTCCTTCTCCACCATGGCAGATTTGTGCTAGTGAAAATTGATTGGGCGTACGCCCGAGGCAGCAAGCTAACTGGATTTGCGAGCATGCGAGCTCCTACAGGGCCCCCATTTGGCTGCTGCTAGGTTACATCACGGCCAGGGGAGATGAAGGAGCAGGAGGTCAAGAGGAACAAAGCAGACTTACTGTTGAGATGGAAGGATAGGGCTGAAGCCTTCAGCTGGGCTTCGGGAGGAGGGTTAGAACTGGGAGGTGGGTGCTAGTTTTGAAGACGCAGCGCATATATCCCTTTTGTGTGAATAAAAGAAAAACATTGAAAGGCATACAATTGCAGCAAACATATACATCCACGCCCTTGTGTATTTATATCCACAAGTAAATATTCTGTCTTATATAAATGAAAGAATCCACAAAGACTCATATAAGGGATAAAAAAACAAGCTCAAGGATAAAATGTAGTTGTTCCTGTCTTTGCCCAGCATGCCTTGGAGGGTGCAGTGGGAGGATAAGGAGAGGCAGGGGAGCCGGGCACAGCGTGTGGGCGTCTCGAAGAGCGGCCTGCTACATTAGCAATAAAGCTCCATGTAATTAGCATGTCTTCGGCTGATAATTAGCGTCGCTGGGAGAGTGGCAGCAGCAGGCTCTGCCCGGCCTCTTTAGCTGTGTTTGCGAGGGGCTGAAGGCCCTACTCGCTCACCCCAGCTCTCATCAGAACGCTTTTTCTCTCTTCTCTACTATTCACTTGATTTTTATCTCGGCTCTTCAGGGTCATGCCCGTTCCTCTTTTAATTCAAACGTCCGCTAGGCTAGCCTCTCAATCCAACATGCTGCAGTAAGAGACTATATACAGCACAGAAAAAAACATGACCAAAAAAGAGCTAAAAAGCAAGATAGAAAGATCAATTGCTCCAGTGCCAACAATTTATGTCAAAATGTCCAAACCATATTTTTATGCATTCTTGCAATATATATAATCAATCAATGGAAGATATGCACTTAAAGTGATGAACCAATGGAGAATCCACTTTGACTGAGAATTATGAAACCAATGCCAACTCGGAAAAAGCCGCTCGGAATAAATCAATGTTCATAGCACCGTCAAACCTTACTGAATATGGCAGTAGCATAGTTGTGCTTTCTTGGTGTGTTGGTACATCTCAGGCAAATTATTTTCACTG
Source organism: Leiocassis micropogon (assembly GCA_028565275.1). Taxonomy (NCBI): domain Eukaryota; kingdom Metazoa; phylum Chordata; class Actinopteri; order Siluriformes; family Bagridae; genus Leiocassis; species Leiocassis micropogon. The sequence continues at coordinate 10,254,955 of JAOVVA010000029.1, read as the reverse complement.
CCACATTTTTTTTTTCTTACACAAAAACCCATTAAAAGTCTCCTGCAAAGCAACATCTGAGGCTCGACAATAGGTGGGCAGGTCCAGGTAATTACATGTGAAGTTGCAAAGAAAGACCAAATTACAGGTGCTTACATAAGGTAAAATTAGTCTTGTTTCAGACAAGCAGGAAGAAAGCAGCGCAGCACAGTTGACGGAGTGGGATGTCAAATGTTGCGCTGGCATGAATGCAGCAAATGGTTTATTTGGCAGCAGATGAAAATCTCAAACCGACAGATAGAGTTCCTATAACGGCGAGCGCCAGGCAAGGCTACCCGACATGTGAGGCGCATTAGAGAAGAGCCGAGACAGGGTTGGGAAATTCGGCGCGTCGTTGCGCTCTTTTCCAGGATGAGTTAATGATACCGAAGACGCACCCAAAGTGCTTAGTTATTGGCGACACTCTTCAAAGTCTTCCCATCCTTTAACAAGGCTTCACTCTAGGTTGAGGTTTAATTGGCTAGCTCTTTATGTAATCAAATAAGATATCAAGTTTTATTTTACAGATATATTCTTCATCGCAGTATTTGCGAGATTCTTTTCCTAATGCACAATGATGTGCGATAAGTACGTAAATAAGGGGATACCAAAACAACCTTTAAATCAACCCTTTCACATGCACATCCACATGAAGCCAGTGGACATCTTGGGCCAATCTTCATCCCTTCTTAGATTAACCTAATCTGAACCATCACCTTTTAATCTCGGCTGGCGCGAGCACCATCCTCCACCTGCAACTTCTGAATGGGAGAGAACGAGCCAGGGCAGCAAAGGTGTTGAGGGAACAGCGTGTGAGAAAAAGAGAGGTCGGTAATTATTTTCAAAGGTCATTCTGTTAATGACTACCTGCTCAGCTAATGAGATTCCGCAAAGCTCCCTCACGATGTTTTTCCCTCGTATGGTTCTCCGTATGGTGAGATGTGTGGGAGAGCGCATAACAGGGCATTCACCTCCCTTACACTGTCTCCTGTCTGAAGCAGAGCGGGAGTGAGGGAGGGAGAAAAAGAAAAAAAAACCTGCACAGAAGCGTCAACTCAGGTTCATTAAACGTCTTGTAGAATGCTTAATGTTGCCAAGAAACGCTAATTAATTGGACTGATTTCAGTTTAATTTTTCCTCAAAGTAGCCGTTATGACTTAATTAAAAGATATTTGGCTCGTGTGGGTGCTTGCACGTCAACAGCCTGCTGAAGCACTCTGCCTCAGTCGTCGCGTTCACTCTTTCTTTACTTGTTTGTAGCGCTGACATCAGAAGGAGCATTCGCCCAGAGCGGTTCTCTCGCAGTTCTGCACATGAAGGACTATTCATTCTACTTACAAAGAGTCGTTATATGATAACTCACCCGAACAACTACGTAAACTCCGAATGGTCTTTCAAGCTCCGATCAGATAAGTTGAGTGTTTGTGCTTATCACGATTAAGCGAAATACAAACTCTCCTGTCCTTCTTGCCTGTTGAGTTGCCAAGTGTATAACAGCAAATAGCATGCAATTTATGGATATTAGATAAGATGAAATATGAGCAATCACTTCTGTCACTCTGGATTTTTTCCAATTAAAGGGCAACTCTTTGTCCAGCTTCTCCCCAAGTAGCACAGTGTTGCTTGTAGCACCGCTAGAGTACGGTTTCTTAAACTTTTCTTCATCTCACCTTATGATTAAAGCACATGTTTAATTTAAAGAACAAACAGGGCAGATACTGTATGTACCATTCATTTATTCTCATTTAGATTTTTTAATTTTAGCTTCTCCTGCTTATACCTATACATCACAGAGGGTCTGTGATGTATAGGTATAAGGTCACATAGACCCCATGTTGAGAAGCAGAGAATTGAAATAAGATGGAATAATTAAAAGAACTGAACATTAATGTAGTAATTAGTACGTTACAACGTAAAATGGTTTTGATGTCCATTTTTAAAGGTTGCAAAGTTTATTCACTGACGTATTGTTACATCTCTCGATGAAATTTCCTCCTGAGCTGAAACAAAGCACGGCCTGCTTTTTTTTTCTTATTCTAGAAGTCATATCAGCTCTGTTTTCAACCTTCAAAGCAATGCTGATTATTCAGGGAGTTCTTTGTGCTCTTCAAGCCTCCCAGCTCTCCTCATCTAAAGCTGTTTAGACAAACAGCAACAGAACAACTTGTTGTACTTTTACCTCGTGGCTGATGAGGGGCATTTGCATGCTCTCTCTCTCTCTCTCTCTCTTTCTTTTTCTCTCTTTCTGTGTGTGTATATGTCTCTTTCTCTTGTTTTCCCTAGCCATCATCTGATTGGAAACAGCTGCTGAGCACACGCAGCAACACTTAAAAAAAAACAAAAAAAACAGTGCATTTCAGATGTCCAAATTGGGAGCCCCTTCCACCCACCCTCCTTCTCCTCCTCCTTCTTCTCCTCCTCCTCCTCCTCCTCCCTCTCTTTCTGTCTCCCTCCCACTCATTCCCTCCATGTGTGTGCGTGAGAGTCTGTGTGTTTTTTTAGTGTTCTTCCCCTAATAAATGCCTCAAAAAAGCCAGTAGTGGCCTAAAAATAGCAACCAACGATGCTAAATTTAGCTCTTGGCTTACTGCTCTGGCGAAGCGAATGGAGAAGAATAGGCGTGGAGAGACAGGGTGAGTAAGCAAGCCTCTATTCATTCAGCACCCGATGAACTGCTGCCCTTGGCCAGCTAAGGCACAAGACTCAACCCCCCCCCCCCTTTCCCATGCCACCAGACCTCAGGGTGCCAATAAACATTTGATCATCAGGATAAAGGTTCTTTATTATTTACTTCTCTTTTTTGAGTTTTTCTTATTCAAATGAAACACTTTGATTTTGTTAAGAGGGCGGAGATGTTTTCTTGTGCTCATGTGTTCTTGAGTAAAAACAGGGAGAATAGATTAGGCATTTTTTTAAACACGATTTTCTCTCAAGAAAGGCATCAGTGAAGTGAGAGTGGAGAGGGTCGGACACAGAGAATTTTTATGTAATATACCAGTGATAAAATGTATTATTATTATAATTTTTTTTTTTCATTTCAAAATAACATAAAATGAGAGTCACGCCCTCTTCGTGCTCCCTGCGAGTGTAGGCGGAAAACCAAGCTGCTATTTTGGGCTGTGGGTGTAGATGGCATTCAGCAGCGCTCCGTGGGCTCCCTTCGGGCCTGCCGGGTGTGGAAACACAAGGTCATGCCAGAGAGGTCAGGTGCCTGCTCATTGTTCCTCAAAGCTCTCAGCCCCTTCCTGTAATGCAGCTGCACGATAAGAGGCCATGCAGTAGACAAAAGCTGATAACTGATCTGTGTGCGTGTGTGCATGTGTGTGTGTGTGTGTTTTCACACTTAGGAGAGAAAGAGAACCTTAACTCGCCACAGGCTAAAAAAGAATCACAGCATGTTGTTTGTGTTTGTGGGAAAGGGTGATAGGGTTTGAGGAGGTGTTGCGTGCGTGTGTCCGAAGAAACTCAGCATGTCAGATGCGTAGCTAATAGAAAGATGACCATGCTCTGAGAACCCCTTCATTCCATGACTAGGGTGCCATTGTGTGGATTTGGAACGGGTCATAAACGATAAAAGGCTCCACTGTCCTTCTCGTTAACGTAGACACAGTGAGAGGACATGAGATGCTGCTTTTTTGCGCCCATAAAACCAGAAACAACCGACGCATGCTTTGTTTCAATGACTTGAAAGAAATGTTGTTCTTTCTAAAGTAGTGAAGCAGTGACATCATCATGTGGGGTTATAGATTTTGATGTGTCTTTATCAATTTTAGACTTAAACATTTTTAATGGTTTTTGGAAATTATTGCTTTCAAATCATAAGCCTTAGTTACAGTCCTTACGTTTAAGATATGATAAAAGCCCTAAACGGTTAAACGGTTTCTCTTTTTGTCTCCTGCAATCATTTTTTAATGCATGGGGATGTTTCTATGAGGAGCAGCTGTTTTCTTGAATAGAGTGCCGTTTGGTTCACTATTGTGCCATTTGTCTGCACAGTCCTCTACTGTAAGCCTTTGTACTGGATTAGCTCATACCGAGGAGCGCCCAGTGACAGAATTTATCTGTGTGCATGGATTTTCCTTGAGCCTGAACCCCCCCCCCCCCCTCATATAAACCACAGACAGCTGTAATTACATCCTTAAAGTGCGGTATAGCTTCAACTCTGGGATGATGGGTCTTAAGCTCATCTCTTTGATACTAGATTTCATTGCATGGAGAGGCTTCATGTGAGCGTCGGGGGGGATTTATGGGGTTAAAGTAACCAATTTAGTGTTTGTAGCGAATTAAAAAGCTCTTTACTTTTTGTAATTGTATAAGGAGCGTCCTTATACAATTGTGAAAAATGTAACGTCTTCTCTCAGTAAAGAAATAAGAGGCGGTTGGATGGACTCACGCATGCACACATGTGACGTCCCTGCCCCTTGTCTTCCCCACCCGTAGTAGCATGCTCAAACCGCACTTAATGAAGTAGCGGCTTCCCCTGCTCCTGGCCGACCACCTGCTTCCAATAAGCTGCGACCTCTCTCTCTGGTTCTCTCGGAAAGGGGATCTCATTTGCTCTAGATAGCAGGCACATGGGATGCTTGGCTGAATGTGTGGGCCAGAGGGTGTGCTTTGAGTCTTTGTGTGTTCGTGTGTGTTGATACGTGTGTAAAAGCATCCCCTCCGCACATGGAGTTTTAGCAAGGCTCCATAAAATGGTGTGTAATAGAGTGCACGGAACTCCTCACCCTCAGCGCGCGCACACACACACACACACACACACACACAAACACACACACACACACCACTACACAGACACACACACGACAGAGGCGGGGCTGCTGAGTGGCATGAAGTCATTTTTGCTGGCCTAATGGGACCACCTCAGAGTCTCAGAGTCGGCGGCTTTCTGCTTGAGTCTCCGGTGCAGAGTGGAAAAGCCTTTCTGGTCCACTACATGCTGAATAAGGCAAACCACCTAACTGCTGAAATACGAACTTCGTATGAAAACATTCTCTCTTTTTTTTTTTTTTTTTTTTAACATGACCTGTGAACACAATTTATCAGAGAACCAGACTCTTGAGTATATTGGTTTGCCAGAGATCCAAGCTACAGTTGTGAATTTTCACCAAAAAAATATATTAGTATTTGGTGAGCTTTTATTTCATTTGGTTTTTGAAGCCTTTAGGGCCATGAGCTTGTTTTTTTTTCTTGTCTGTTCTGAACATGGCAACATGGCTCAGCTGCTATTTCCAATAAGGAAAGGGGCTGAATTTGTGTAGCTGCTTTGTTGCTGGCTCGTCTCCTCACCTTCATAAACACGTTCTGAAATGTGGGCCTCTCTCCAGCTCTAGACCGCTAGCCTGCCAGAGTCACCCCAGGCATGGAGGGCTCCTTTTGTGTGGATCTTGCAGCTAACCCCAAATCCATGGTGCCAGTCTAGACTTTAGTCCCTCAAATTTCTGGGCCTGAGTCCAGCATGTCTGAAGGTCGGCCGTGACTGACTGAAGGCTAGATAGAGTATAAAGTGGGCACATGGGAGGCTGTCTGGTACATTGGTACTGCAGGCACTGATCCTTGAGTGGTTTGATTTATTCATCAGGTTTGCTATTGAAATGGTGAAGGATGTTTGGGTATTAGGTAAGATTATTAAACAGCAGCTTGTGGATGGACGACACTTGGTAAAGACAGCAGAACCTTGTATGGCATTTGGTTTGACAGACATGCACACATGCGTGCGCACGTGTTGGGCTGAAGGTTAGAGAAGATGAGTGTATGTAGGCCAGCGTAGAGACGAAGCTTCGAGAGGAAGCTGTTTAATTAGGAGTGTGCCTCTGAAGGCTTTATTTTCACCGTCTTTGTCTCCCAATTTTTTTTAGCTCTATCCTCCTATTTTACCTTCGGTCTCTTTTTCTTCTCTCCACCCATGTTCGCCCCCCCG
>JAOVVA010000029.1:10231142-10243560 GCA_028565275.1 Leiocassis micropogon | reverse complement strand
CCACCCACCCACCCTCTCACACACATATACACCCCCCAGCCACCCCAGACATACACTTAACGAAAAAAAAGAAGAAAAAAAAAACAGGCAGTGTCGTCTTTTATTTTTTCCCCTTCACAGACACTTACACAGAATCTTTCTAGTCACCTTGGCTTTTTTGGCACACATACTAGGATATGGCTGAAGATTAAATGTGATAAACGATGTGATAGAGCTGATGGAAGGTGTTTTTTTTTGTGGTAGGATGTGAACATTAAGTGCAACGAGGTTATTGAAACACCACCCCCTGTTTCCTCTCGCTTTTCCTCTGTCCTAGGTGGTCTGATGGGTGCCGATCTCACCACAGGCCCTGGCACCAGTGCTGGTAAGGATGGCATCCCCACCTTCTACAGTATGTCCCCTCTTGTCTTTTACTCACACACAACTCACATTTTCTTCCAACTAAAGCAGACTAAATTGATTTGAGGAAGGCCAGGCTTGTGCTAATGATTTTCTAGCAGTCGTTAACATTTGCAGTTAATGTTCAGTTTGCGGGTTGGATTAAATGTAGAATAAACAGCAAAATCTAGTAAGCTGGCATACCTGAAAGAAAAGAAGTCTGTCGTTTTTATTACATGACTCATTTTTTTCTGTATAAATAATTATCGTATAACACTATGAGGTTTGGTGGGTATCACAACAAAAACATTTTGTTTTCTGAGGTTTGGCTAAGTCTTACACGCGAGCACCATGAGCTTAGGTGTTAGTCTTCTTCATGGCAAGTTACATAAATACTAATATCCTTTTTAAATTACATAATCAATGTCAGGGTTTTTTTTTGACGTTTGACCTGGAGTCTAATTCAAGTACAATATCACATCATGCATATCACTTGCCTGGTCAGGCCCCTTCAGGTTCTCGATTTCTTGTATGGCATAACTGCTAGCATATGTTTGGAGTGCTAGGAAGAGTGTGTTTGCCCATAAATAGCTTTTGGAATGTGTATGTGCTTCATGTGTGTGTCTGTGTGTGCGTCTAATCCACTTGAAAGAAAAAGTTATAGTGCATGTGGATACATACTGGGGCTTTGACTTGTGGTTGCTTCAGAGACAGCTTATGCATGCATATATGTGTTTGTGCATGTGTGTGTGTGTGTGTGTGTGTGTGTGTGGGTGGGTGGATGTGTATATGTCTGTCTGAACAGCTCAGCAGTGGTCACCACAGAAGCATGGCTATATTCTATATAAAAATCAGGACAGTAGCTTCTTGGAAACGGACATGGTGCTCGGTTTAGCCCAGCTGGGTAACCTTGTCTGGCCCTGCAGTGCCCCAGGGCCAGTGGAGAGAGTTGAGGACGAGGTCCCTCTGTCTGTCTTTTCTCCTTCACTGTCCCTCTTATACAAAAGTACCTCTTATGGTAGCGGCTCTACCATCCGCATTCAAAGTCTTCGGCTGTCCAATGCAACCATTGTGTCCGAGGGAAGCCAAACAGAGGGCGCACTGTAGCTTCGATACAGGCCATCCGATTGGAAACAAGACCCAGGGAGAAGTCATGAGGAGCTCAAAGACGTCCCATTCAAGTGTCCTCCAGATTAATGGGCCACAACTAGGCAAACGGGATGAATATTCATTTTTTTAAACTCCAATTCGCTCTTAGTCATGGCTGAGGTTTTTCATAGCATGGCATGCCAGCTGTTTAAAAATGCTCCCTGCTGTCTATTTGAAGAGACACACTGTGCGGTTAAAATGGCATTACAGTAAATGATGAATAGCACGAGAGATTCTTAATCACAACTCGTTTGGAAAATGGAACAATGTCTCTGGCTTCAGCTTTTGCCATACAGTGTGTTTACTATGACTGGGTAATTTTCCATTCATACCGTTCTTTATGTGCCAAATGTGGCCTTGACAGACAACCACAACTTCTGTGCACTGGAGTGTGTATGTGCATTTATTTCAGTAGGTCACATGTAGATTAGGCATGTCAGAAAGGTCAGTTTGACGGTGGAATAAAACTCCAGATCGCATCTTATGAGCATATCAGGGAGACGTCAGCTTTTGGGAACAAATCCCGATGCTCCTAGTCACCCAAGGCTGATAAGGTGCTGTTCCTTTAATTAGCAATTGTGCTCAAATAATGTTATTTTATTGGGCAAACTTGGGCCACGATTCACAACCTCAAGGCGGGTGGTGTATAGATTTAGACAGAACACAAATTCAATATAGCCATTACACCAAGACAAAGAGTCAGCACATGTCTAAAGTGTAATCATCTATGCTCTCATGGCCACTAGCCCCTGTAGCCCCTTACAAGGAAACTCAGTCTGTGTGCATTAACAGTTAGTCCTCTTCTGCGAACGCCCAGAAATAGCATCAGGCTCTTTATCAAAGGTACACATCAAGTCTTTCGGGAGGGTGGAGGGGACTGCTGGTATCTGGCCAGCTGTAATTTTAGCACTTCCCCATTGTGAGTGAGATGGGAGAGAGAGAGAGAGAGAGACTAGCGTTCAGTCACAGAGCAACAGAACAGTTTGAAGGTCAATGGCGTGTTGCATTTCTGTGAGACTGGTCATACATAGCCAACTGTTCTCTAGCTCGCCCAGAATTTTCTCGCTCTGAGTTTAGATACAGAACTGGTGCAGTCCTATAACAGGGTTTGAGATTTTATTTTTAGCCCTGTTGAGATTTTCAAATGGCCCTCAGGAATGGTCTGATGTTTGACCGTGGAATCTAACAAATAGCACCAAACCAAGCTGATGAATTGTAACTGAATTACTAGTTAGTTAGTGGTTTGATATTGACATGTTATCCACTGTGGTTTTTTTTTTTTTTTTAGTTTTAAGCTTCTGTTAAAGTCTTGTGTGCATTGACAGAACAACATTCACAACGCTCCTCAGGTGGTGTAGTTGGAGTGCCTCATAAACACTATATGATTGTTTTGTGTAATAGCCGTCCTCAATTTTAATCTCTCGCACATTGTGAAATGTAGCATGTCTCTATGACAACCAGGGCGAAACAGAGAGGAACTGCGGTGTACCCTACCGTAGAGGAGCAGCACAACTTCCAACTGCTTACATTTCCTTAGTGTGTATGTTTACATGGCTGACGTACAATACATCGCATTTTACCTAAATGATTTAAGATTATGGAGGTAGTTTTAGGATGAATGCATCTGTTTTTGAAAAGGGGGAAAAGGATGTATTTTGTCCCTTCTATCTCTCTCCGTCTGAATCCTTAACAATGATCTGTGGTTGTTGAGTCTTCAAGTGTTCAGAAAAGTACTAGAGCCAGCTGCTTGCAGCCTATACTTCACTGTATGAAAAGAGGCAGGAAATACATCACTGCAAATGGCACACACATACACACGCTCCTGGTTCCCAACCCCGCCTCCCCCCCTCATTTTCCTCGAATCATACAAATTGCGCTTTTCAGACTTTTCATTTCAAAACAACAAAAACCATTGCCTTCAAATTAAAGAAAGATCACTGCGGAGAAATTGCCGAGGACAACATCTGTGTCTCGTTTTCCCCTTCAGCGTATGATTAGGAAGTTCATTTATGTCTAACGTATAATTCCTGCCCCTCTTTTAAGTGGCAGCAAGTGAAAAGCGCTTCATGTTTTTAGCCACAAAGAAAATGGGATATCAAAAGAAACAAAGACACCGTACTTCGGTCTCTTTTTCCCCACTGTAATGTATCCCTACGGGTTTGATACACTCGCTGAACTAACAGGTGGTGTAGCAGTTGTGAAATAGCTATTACTAGTGTTATGACTAGCTGTAACTAGGAATTACAAGTCTGTTGCAGGTCATTTATGGACAGTCACGCATAGGCATCCCACATTGGTAAAAAAATTTTTTAAAAGCTGCTGCTTAAGTCAAACTTTTTTTTTATAATTTATGGCAAATCGAATTTGTCAAGCATACAACAGACTTTATGGTAACTGGACACAGACTCCATTCTACCCATCAGATGTCTGACCATATAAAGCATGTTACATAAATTCAATCATAATTCCATTGTGATTTACACGTCTATATACACATTTAGTATTTACGACTTTTTAATTTTGGCCATACGATTTCTCAAAAAATAAGGGTTAACAAGTTTTCTCCATTCACCAACCACTTGCCTAGTTACCGCAAAACCACAGCAGGAAGAAATGAGACTCTTCTCTTTCTCTCTCTCTCTCTCTCTCTCTCTATTTCTTCATCTCCTTCTTTCTCCCTGGCACACACACATACTCATCTTTTCTAAAGATAGCTGTTGGAGGCTATTTACTTTCAGAGGTGAGGTTACAGGGTTTATTTGGAACCGAAAATGTTCAGCAGGGATGGACAAATCATATATTTGTTGCTAGTCCACCAGGCAACTGAAAACTCTAGTGTACTTGCCTCATCCCCTGTTTTCAGTTGTGTAGGAGCCTACTGGATTATGCTATAACAGTAGGTGATGTATTTTATTCCACAGAATTAACTAGGTAAGAATATTAATGAAAACCTGAACATCACTTTTGTAAATCCTGTACCTTGATATCATTTTTGAGGGGATTTTTCCTTGGGCTGTAATACATTTTATCTTAGGGGTCGCAACATTGGATCATTTGATCTATGTTTTAGACTAAATGCCCTTCCTGTCACAAAACTCGTGACCCATGTTGGCAGAGTCTTGATCCTCTGATCAGTAACTCAGAGCCTCAACCGCCTGAGCCACCACTGCCCCTAGAATTTTATATGAATATCCTGATAAAAAAAAGTCTATAGGACTTTTTTTGACTGGTGGACGGAAGAAAAAATAAGTTTTTGACCACTGTATCAGCAGTCCACATGTATGCTGGGTGATTACAAATAAAAGTTCCATAGCCCAGACACATAATCTGCTTCACCCAGATGTCCTAGCTAGCGATTTGTTCACTGCTCTGCAGATACGGATAAGGCAGGCATCAGAGGTGCATGTGTAGAATAGTGTAGAGCCGCTCCTTGATGTCATTTGACCTGCTTTACCTTGAGCCCCTAAACAAAGTCAACGTTTATGTGCTCGAAGTCAAGCGTGGAAGTTTATTAAAGCCCTAAAAATAGTTATGATTATTCTTTAACATCCATTTCTGTGATTTTGTTACCAAGCCAGTTTTTTATTCACACATACAAGCTCCCACAAATGTTTTTTTTTTTTTAATCTTCCATTTTACCACCAAAATCCAAATTCACAATAATTAATTGCATTAAAAGACTTATAATGAAACCACATCTCTATAATCTTCGCTTACTCTCAAGTGTTCGAATTATGAGACCCAGAGGGAAGGAAGACTGAAACGGGTTATGTCTGATGAGAGATAGCTAATTCCCTGTGGTTTTGCTGAGCACTGATGGATAAGGTGTGTTCTGTGAGGGCTTTCAGCACATCAATGACTGCTTAGTGGCGGTGAAAACTAGGGGAAATGATGAAATCAAAAGCTCACATTTCAGGTGAAAAATGATCAGTGCAGTGCCCCAGAACGGGTCAAATGTTTCTTTAACGGTCATGCTTGGTGAAAGGAATATGGAAATAAAATGATATGTCGAGACATGCCTGAAAGGGAGCTTTATTGTAGATGACTTGGAAAATGGCACATTTTAGTAGAGGTTAGTAAGTCAAATGGAGCCTGATTAAAAGTTGTGTTATAATGAAAGCTTGATGTGCTATATTTGGCACCGTGCAAGTGTGTATGACTCTGTTTCTTGTTTCTTTTTTTGTTAGGAAACGGCTATGGAAACCACCGTAACTCTCCTGGATTGCTGGTATCTTCTGGGGGTATGAACAAGAACATGCAGGCCAAGTCGCCCCCACCAATGAACCTGGGCATGAACAGCCGAAAGCCTGACCTGCGCGTGCTCATCCCACCAGGAACCAAGAACAACATGCCTTCAATTGTAAGTAGCTCTTCAGTATTTTTACCCTTCTTCTGTAAATCATGTGTCTGTATTTCTAATTCTCTTTCTGTCCTCATGAGCAGTCAATAGCTTTCTAGGTTCATACTGAATACTAAAGTCCCCCGCTTTTCAGATTTCCACATCATGCAAAATAACTCTGACCCTTAGTCATCATTTAGGTTGACCAATCGCCTCATTCTGAATTTATCTAATTCTGAATTTATCACCCCTGCCTCTTTACTGCCATCAGTCTGAAGATGTTGACCTTCTATTGGTAAGTGGGACTGTTACTCAAAACAGTGACACAGACTAATAGACATAAAGGCCATTTGTCTTCCTCCAGCAGCTATCATATTTTAATGGATAGCAATTAGATGTAACTCAGATTTGAAGAAGTATAATTAGTATAGTGTTAGCTCATATGATAGTTTACCAACATATAGAAAACCCTATAAATAATGTCTGTTTGCATTTTGCCTAATAAACAACACTTGACATCCCCTCCTGAACACCTGAGCGCTGCAATGAGTAACAAGTGAGACTCCTAGTGGTAGTTTAAAGTAAACACACCCTCTCCTCACCTTGCACTGCCCACTGAATCAGCGTGACCTCTCCACCTTTGCTTCAACTCCATTAAAGCTTTTTTTCTACAAGGCACATGAGTGCATTTCTACCTCATCAGTCATCATTCTAAGAAAAAAAGCACAGCCCCACCCCCTGCTGTTGCTGATCCTGTTGCCTTGGAGACTGTATGAGTTACTATAGCGACAAGGCGCCCTGCGGGCTGTTGTAAATGATAGTTTGCGAGAGTTTGGTGGTTCTGCGTGTCAAGTGATTCATTTCTTCCCCGCAAAGTTTGCTCGCTAGCCAGCATTTCCTGCCTTTAATCACGTACGTTTTTTTTCTTTTTCTTTCTTCTTTCCACCCCAGAATCAGAGAATAAACAACTCGCAGTCCGCACAGTCATTGGCCACCCCCGTGGTTTCTGTGGCAACACCCACTCTACCAGGCCAGGGCATGGGCGGGTACCCTTCAGCGATCTCCACCTCCTACGGTACTGGTACGTGGAACTCAGCAAAGCACAAAAGTCATCATTTGATTACCTGCATTCTGGGAGATTACAGTTACAATAAAGGCAGAATTTATTCTCATCTTCCACACATTTTATTTAACTATAACTTTTTCCCTTCAGATCTGAGTTTGAAAAGAAATCATGATGAGTTTAAAGTATACAGCTCTATGTTTAATTTAACAGGATAGCTATAGGAGGCGCAGCTGTATTTATACATACTGTGTGTATAATCAAGAGTGAATGTGTTCATCGCACTTTCCCGTATTTATAATTTGCAAATCGACACACATAATATTATACTCACTTGAATGCAACGCTGACACTAATCTTATCTTGTGAATATGAACTATGAAAGAATATATGAAAAATATATATATGTGTCTTTTTTAACATCATCTGGCTATTCAAATCATGTGAGCACTTAGGAAGATATAAATGTCTAACTTTATTCTTCTGTTGTTTTCCGCTCTAGAATATTCTCTAAGCAGTGCCGACTTGTCATCTATATCTGGCTTTAGCAGTGCCAACACCCTGCACCTGGGTTCAATGAGCGGCTGGCAGCAGCAGCACCTCCAGAACATGCAGCATTCTGCCCTCGGACAACTAGGGTGAGCTTTAGCACATACACACACACACACACATGCGCACATGAAAGCACTTCTTCTTGTAAGGTTGTAACACTGTATGGTAAACATACGGTCCAAATGCTGTAATTTTTGTTTGTAGATTTGTTATAGTACCATCCTCTAACTGTAGCATTTCCTGAATTCATCAAATAAGTAGTATACACTGTTTTACTATGAATAGTCAATGATTTGTGTGTCAGTATGTTTGTACGTGAGTGCGCAGGACACTCGCCATCTTCTGTAACACCCCCTTCGTCTCCTTTCCTTCCTACAGAAATTGCACTAGCACTCACTTATGTCAGGGTTCAAATCTCTCCCTGCCCTCTACCCAAAGCCTGCACATCAAGTCCGAACCTGTTTCTCCTCCTAGAGACCGCTCCAGCAGCGCCACGCCCGGTGGCTACGCTCCACCCCCTTCCCACCCGCAGCAGCACCAGGCCCCACCCCCGCAACAGGCTCCGCCCCCACAGGGCCGCTCGCCAGCCGACAGCCTGAGCAGCGAGGGCAGCGAGCGCGACGAGCTCCGATCCGACTTCCACTCACCCCTCAGTATGGGCCGGCCCGGCCTGGACGAGCGCGACAGTCCGTCTGTCAAGCGAGTCCGCCTTTCTGAGGGTTGGGCAACATGATAAGCCACGCCCCCTCCTCAACAGCCCCCACACTTGACCTCGGTCCATCATCACATTCACACGTTCTCTCTCGATCTGTTCTGATGAATCGTAGCCCTCCACGCTCTGTCAAGTCACACACAATGTAAACAGACAGGAGGGCTTTTCTTCAATTTTCTTGTTTCTCGCTTTCTTTTTCAAAGAGTGTTAAATGTACATGTTGTCGTGATTGATGGGTGTCAGGGTGGGAAAGGGTGGTAGGGGCTAGCATTAGAGGGTTAAGACAGGGTTTTAGCGGGTGGGGTTACTATGCATAACTTTTGCTGTGTGTGGATTTGACTTTCAAGACTTAACCATATATGCATATATATTTACACATGTGTGTAGGTGTACATATATGCATAGTAACAAAAAAATCGTCAGGTACTCTCAAATTTTTTTGTATTGGTATTTACAACTTTCCTCAGCGACATTCAGCAATGGGAGAAGCTCAGCTGAGGGCCAGCGCCGACAGGCTAGCACTTGAGTTGCTCTACCAGTACTTTGTGTACAGATTAAGTTCTCTTCGCCACTCTCTGCAGAATGTTCCCTCGCTAAATGTATGTTATGATTGACAAAGTCATGTTGCAGGTTCAACGTATTGTACATAGAGGGCGGGCGGGGACAAGGGGAATGGGTCAAGGTTGCCAGACATTGGACATTGATCTCAAATGGAAGCTTTTATGCAAGATTTTTTGAAGGATTGTACAGTTGTACAGCCCCTTAGGCTTTAGTCAAGGAGAAGGAGTATTTTAGAACCTTGGATGAATCAAGCGCTTTTTTGAAGAAAAGGGAGTGTTTTTCGTGAAAAATGGCAGTCAGTAGATGAAGGACCATACCTTAAATTAAGAGCCATGTTAGTTTATTCTGATGAAATCACAAACCTAGGACTTGCTTTAAATGTTCAGTATTAAAAAAAAAAAGAAAAAGAAACAATTGTATGATACTCTTGCTTATATTTTCATATAAAATGGAATACAATGCAAAGCAATTTTGTGGCGTTTTGTAGTTTATATAAACCAGAATGAGTTTTGAAAGCTTTGCCTATATGAAAAATGATAGTTGTTTAAGAGTGATTAACTTTGGGCTTTTCAAAACTAAGCCATGACATCTGAGAACCCTTGCTTTGCTGAATTTTTTTTTTTTGTAGAGTTTTTTTTTATGTGTATTTCTAATAATATTGAATAATAATATTAAGATTCTTTTAAATATCTGTGAAATTAACATGCTTGTGTATAGCTTTCTAATATATAAATATATATGATAATAATTATGGTCATAACATTTTTTGTCAGTGTGAGGTTACATAAGTACAGTTGCACATGTTTGTTTTGTCTTTTTTTCTGTTTGCTCCAAACTGAATCTTTCAAAGGATACCCAGCCAGAACATTCAGTGATTCAGTGTAAATTACACAAACAGCAATTGTCATGACCGATCTAGTTTGGGAAAGATACAGCTAGCTCTTTGCGTAGTATTGGTATAATGACACTCAGGTGAAGAATGCGTAAGCTCCCAAAGTAAGCACACTTACAATCAGATAGATTTGCTGACAGTTTAATTCCCATTACATTTGCAGTAATAAAGATCCTGTCCACATAACTTTCACAGCAGTATCGAGCAGTTCTCGTAGGTAACTTTCAGTGAGCACAAGATATTTGTCCAAACATGTGCTTTGGTTAGGAAGAAGCACAAGCTTTCTGATATGACAAACCTTTAGTCTGTGAACCAAAGCAGATGCTGTTTAAACTCAGAACAAGGACTCGATAGTTTCACTTGAATTGACATTGCACTGAAAGATTTAAAAGAGAAGGCTATGTTTTTTTTTTTTATCTTGATGAACGGATATATCATGTTATCTAGTCAATTCTTATGATGTGGCATAAGTCGTGAATCCTTGATCGCGTGTGTTTTTGCTAGTTTGTCCCATTACAATTACCACATCACACCCACTTCCTCTGATCATAATGAGATCCTACAGTGTCATCATTTTGATTTCGCATGAATCAGAGACTGGACATTTGTTAAAATCTTTTCTACCAAAGACATGGAGCAGTGTTATCTTGGCTTTGTTCTATTCCATTCTCTTTGGGATTTGAGAAGGTCATATTTCTGAATATGTTGTTTTGCTTTATATAATTTACAATAAAACTGGTACCTCATATTCACCCTCCCAGTACCTCAAATTACCATTCAACCAATTATGATGAGAAATGGGGTGAAAAAAAAAACAATAAAAACAAAACTAAATTTATTTTAAAAAAGACGAAAAAAAACATGAGAACCTAACAAATGTACAGTATTGTGACTCAGTATGCCATTTTTTCTTCTATAAAATCTCGCATTATGTACACATATGACTCCCTGGTTCACCCTTTTTGGTTTGCTGTTCTTTTTTTCTTAAAATATTGTTTCCATTAAAAAAAATGCAAATAACAAAAAAGTTACAAAAAAAGTAGTAACAAATGTAGCTTGTATAAACCTACATTGGTAAGGTGGAAAAGAAGTGTGTTTCTCTCTTTTTTTTGTTTTCCTTTTTATTTTATTTTATTTTTTCAAACCAGGAGAAAGAGGCTTTCAGCGGCATAAGCTGGACTTTGTCGCCACTTGAAGACAAGATGTCATTAAATTAAAAAAAAATCACATCTCTGTATCTCAAGGGACTTGATTCAGCTGTATGTAGTGAAAAATTAATGTATGGATATTAAAAAAATCATTTTCTCCTGCTGGGATTCAAAAAGGTATTTGTATTTTGCAGAGAACTCAGTAAAGTTACTGGCTTTCTTAGTTACCACTGTTGCTCTAGTGTGGGTTTTTTTTCTTTGTGTGTGTGTGTGTTGTCTGTTTCGTCTCTCATTACAGTCGTTTTCAAATACAACACAATAAAAAAATTCATAACACTATGTAGATACCATGCAAAACAATTTATTAACTTGATTCATATGTTGGAAATACCATGCAGGACTAAAGATTCAACATTTTACCACCACCAAAAACAAAATACTTAAACTCAAATTACTAGTAGACAGTGTTCTTTATTTTATTTCTTAAAAAAAAAAAAATTATGGATAAGCGGTATAGAGAATGTCTGAAAGAAAGTGGATTTTTTACATTTCTCCTGTGTATAAATGTGCACTAAATAATATAAATGTTCAAAAAAATTAAAGAATATTATAATTAATACAGGACAAACTCCATATGCTTAATACAATTCGTAAAAAAAAAAAAAGGTTATTTTATTAGCAGACAGTTCAAACATGCGTAAAACACACTGTCTCGTTGAAGATTGGTACGTTATATAGGCCATACTTATAATCATATATGAACTTTATTATTATTATTATATATGAGCATTATAAGTACAAAAGTGTCCTGCCCTCCAAAATAACAATATTCAAGCACCATGAATGTGTACTTTACCTATAAATGCTGATCTGTGTGAACGCTTTGTGGCTTTGCATTCCACTCCCGGTTTTTCCTGGCAGTGCTCCATTGCTTTTAATATCTCTCAAATAACCTCGAAGTCTCTCTGGGACCGAAGGAAACATGCGTATTAACACGTGTTCCTCTAATTTTCACTCATCAGCTCCTGGAGCGAGTGTGTTCTACCTCCGCTCCTCAAGTGTGCAGGATATCGAAGGCTGCAGAAAAGCCGCAGGCCTCCTCTAGAAGTTGTTGTTCTTTACCGCCTGAGCACCGTAATGCACTGCGAAGGAAAAGATACAGAGTATGACTCTAGCAGAAAACGTGTGATTTGTTCAGTCATCATGGAGGATTTTGCAGCTGTGGTGCTTCAACCTAACGCCGTGGTCTGGGACCACACAGGGGATGAGTAGAGCTTCACCGCCGGCTGGTTGCCCACCATTGGCCCACACACACACTGCCACATGTGTGGGCATGCTGGTGGTAGACCAGGGGAAAATGCCTGCTGTACATGTCTGACCCAGGCTGGTTAAGTCAAGTCAGAGCTTAAATGATAGAAGGTGCTGAAGTCCAGGCATTCCTTAGAATATTGTGCATTTAGATCAGGTTTTAATGCATTTCATGCTTCACATTAAACAAACATTTAAATTATTTATGAATTAATAGGTTAAGCAATGAAATATAAAATTAAATCTCAATTTATATCTAGAATTTTTTATTTCCGTAAAGCTGCTTTGCGACATCTCTCATCTCTATATCTCAATA
>JAOVVA010000029.1:10213163-10223223 GCA_028565275.1 Leiocassis micropogon | reverse complement strand
TATATATATAGAAATAAATAAAATCTGACTTATTTATATATCTAGTCCGACAATATTTATATACTATATATATTTTGACAATCTATATTTATACTGTTGCAGTGTCTTCATCAACTTTTATGTCATACTGTGAGCGTGTCACAGGAATTCCACAACAAATATATCAGTAGTGAAAACGGGTACTGACTGCTGTTGTTGTTATTGTTACTTAATTACCTTGCCATGTGTGTTAATGCATAGTTTGGGGGAAAAAATCGAGTATTGTTCTACAATATAGAAAATAAATCCAAACTTGTGTCCAAACTTTTGACTGGTACTGTAAATACATATATGTACATTATGGGTGTAAATGTGATAAACACCATTTTCAGACAATTCATTTTCCTCGGGCACACAGCTGTCTATGACAAAGCTTACATTAAGAGTCACGATATATCCTTCTTGCGGAAGCTTTGAACTTTTGAAATTATGACAGTTAACATTTTATAACAAAATCAGACAAATTCACAAATAGGCAAGTGCATTGCTGCTTTTTGTCACATAATCAGTGAAGCAAAACTACCGACTGGGCTAAAATAGAGGCTGTCGTTAATGCAGCGAATGGACTTTTGGAGAATGTAAATGCACAGATAAAGGACATTTAAACTTTGTTACTGCCACTGAAGTTACGCCAGGATTAATGGACTACTATAATAAAGTATTGCCATCAACTACTAAAATGAACCTGAAACTTGAGAGGAGGAGGAATTGCATGCTTAAATGACCACAAACACAACTGCAGGCTGATTCATCAATTTTGATACAACATTGAAAGATAGAGTTATACGAGTGTTTTGCAAAATAATACAAAAATCACTCTAACACAACCAAAACTATTTATACATTGTATTTTGAAATTCGTGATTTTTATCACTTTGTGATTTGTATTAGTGTGTGTGTGTGTGTGTGTGTGTGTGTGTGTGTGTGTCTATTCTATGGAACACAGTCTTTTCTGTGCTTTTAAATGACAAACTTTTACTAATTTGATTTGTTTTTCTTTCAAATAAGAGTTCATTCATATATATATATATATAAAACAGGTTATGATGAGATACTGTTATCACATACTGATCCTGAACCTGAATGGAAATTAGTTTTAGTATTATACTCTGTGAACTTTTCTCCATAGCATGAGCCATGTTAACAGATGGCAATTATTAAAAGGAAACGAAAATAGTCAGTGTAATATACACTCCTCAAGGACATTATTCTGTTTATACCACTCCTCCATTTGATTGTTACAAAAGCAGCTATGTCTTATTGATATTGCAGTAGTGATGATAATTACCATGATGACCTTGGTGTGGAATTTATATCTTAGTAAATGCTGCTTTTCAAGAAATGTAGATCTTTTAAACAACAACCAAAAAGAAACTTTAAATACAGTGCACTTCAACCCCACCTTTTCCTGCTGGGAGAAAAAAGAAAGAAAGTTCGGCTAGTCAATAAGCATGGCCATGCCATCTTCCAGGTTGGATTTCATTTCGGCCTTGCCTTTTGCCTTTTTCAACATGTTCGCTTTTTCTTTTCATTGATCCAGCAGTAAAGGAAACTGGGAAATAACCTACAGTTAGCTAAATTGGTCTACAGGTTTGACAAGTGCAACTAGTATTTGGTCAGAGTAATTTGGGTTTTTCAACAGTGCTGTCTATGCAAAAAGGTATTTGATTTTATTAGTAATTTCAGACCACAAATTTGATTTGTATGGCACACTGGCTTAGTGGTTGCCTCGCATCAACAGGGTTGAGTCCTGCCTCCGGTTTGTGTGCCAGGAGTTTGCATATTGTCCATATGCTTGGGGGGTTTCCGCCAGGTGCTCTGGTTTCCCCCAACAGTTTGAAGACATGCTTTGTAGACTGGTTGGTGTTTCCAACTTGCCCAAAGTGTGTGAGTGGGTGTCTGAGTGGGTTGCAAGAAGTTTGGGCTCTTAGCAATGTAACTTCCTCCTATAGAAATGACAGTTGTTATGAAGTCATAGGTCAAGATGAAAATGAATGAATTTTAGAAAAGTGGCCTCCCAAGAGTGCTGATATTTATTATATCAGGACTGGGACATTTTGATTGTGAGTATCTCACAACTTGTCTACGTTCACTACATAAAAATCAATTCTAGCAATACTTTGTTACTTTAAAACTAAACTTAATACAGGCTTTATTCTGTACAATGGTGTGGCCGCATGGAAAACTTGTTCCAGCTGTGGCTTCTTTCTGAACATTTTTCTTTATTGGAGCAAAAATAAACTAAATATTTGGCCGTATTGTGCCTGAAATATCAGCTACTTGATATTAATTACTTGTTTAACTTCCTTATAAAAGCAAACAGCATGCTGCTGGAGTAAATATGAGCATGGCTGTGGTTTGGCCACCAGCACAAATCACTTATTTAGTACAAAAGCATGCCTGTCAGTGCAATATTGCCAAGGAATTGATTCTATTAAGCTATACTTTATTCATCAGTAATATATCCATTTATAAATCTATCTATCAATCTATCTAAATTAGTTAGTTAATTCTAAGATATTGCTTAAGTATCCAATATTTTAATAACATGACACCCCCAAGGTCCAGGTTTGGGTTTTTAGAAACTCCAGGTTCCTCCCACAGTCCAAAAACATGTAGATTAGGCTAATTGGAGTTCCCAAATTGCCCATAGTATGAAAGAGCATGTGGGTGTGTGTATGTGGGTGTGTGTGCCCTGTGATAGATTGGCATCCCGTCTATGGTGTTCCCCGTCTTGTGCCTCCTAGGATAGGCTCAATGCCCCCAGCAACCCTGTATACAAGATAAAGTGGTATAGCTGATGAGTGAGTGACTGAGTTTTCTGATATTTCACTCTGTTTTCTTTGATTCCCTTTGCAACCACGAAGTGTCTCATCACATGACTCGTCACGTGACCCAAGTAGCCGTTCTTAGGAACTCTGATTAGGCGCACCTGTTTATAATCACATGTAAACAGTATATAAGAAGGTTTTTGTAGGCGCGCGCATGGAACGCCTGCTCATCACGTGGTTGTTGTAGGATAGCGGTTGAGTTGCCTTTTTTTTTGTTTGTTTGTTTGACTATTTGGGTCTTTTTGATTAATTTCATTTTACCTTAATTTAATTTCGATGGCCACGGTTGACGAAAAAGTTCCTAGATAATTATCATAATAATAAAAATATAACAACAAACAACCCTTAGTACTCTTCAGGATGTCCAAATTATTTCTATACCAGCGTCAAAGATCCCTGTGCAAGTGAACATGTTCCCCTGTTATTTTAAACCATTTATTATGTCCAAACGGTGGATGTTTCAACAAAAAACGCTTAATTAATATCATCCTTCAAACTTTAAATAAACTTTTGCATACTTCTCTTAGTTCAAAGTGTAACGCATCGCATCGCCACGAGGTGGGAGCATTGCATTATTTTCTACACTTTTTTACCTTATTCTAACCCTAGTCGCTAGAGGGCACTGTTGATCCAAGTTGTCTGTTAATATTCAATGAGCTTTTGAAAGCTGTCTAATGGTAAGGCTGATACCAAGTTTCTAGTGGTTTTTTTTTTTTGGCATTCAAAACCATTTTAATTCTTACTAGCTTCACATTTACACTCTTATAAAAAGTAATCATCGAAATAAACATTTACAAGTTTTGTGGAGCCTTCAAGGAAAACATTTTCCTGTACGAAAGGGTTAGTAGCTTATCAGTTAAAAAAAAAAAACTAAGAACAATCAGTTATCCAACGAACCCACAAATTAATTAAAGATTGTTCATTTGATTGTTTGTTTGTTGAGGGTGTGTAATAGTAGGCCCCAAGAAAGTACAAAATGAAAGGTATTGGTTTCGGTAGAATTTGGGTCAGGGTTTCTCATTTGTACCAACAGTCGAATTAAAAATTGTCTATCTATCGATCTATCTATTTATTTATTTATTTATTTATTTAAAAAAAAAAAAAAAAAAAAAACTTCCACTGAATTGTACTATTAAACCAATTAATAAACCAAACTTCCCCGGTTGTTAGACTCCCAACAGAACACATTTTGTACAGAACACTTATAATAAAAATTATATTATTTTTACATAATAAAGCATTTCAGAAAATCACCGCTGGCTAATAAATGTCCGACTTCTTATCTGCGTGACTACATTTTGCTCTGATGAGTTTTTATTCTAAAACACATGACGTAAAGAAAATAATATTTAGGATTAAATATGTTCCCGGATGAATAATTAGTCAAAGATAAATAATCAGTCAAAGATCGAAAAAAAGCATTTTTGAAATTTTATTCATGTTTTTTCTACGGAACAATAATTTTACAGCAAAGGGGGAAAATCATTCGGTTTGTTGTAGATGCACACAGTCATACTGAAAGAGACAAATTACAGATAGTAAGCAACACTTGATGAATTTAGCAGTTTACACTAAATACCGAAATGCATACAAAACATACATTTTGCATACATTTAAAACATAAAAAAGCAATGCGTCATATGAGAGAAAAGAAAAGAAAATTACTCGAAATGACCTTTAAATAAATCTGCTATCTGTATAGGAAATCCAGGACTATCTGTTTCTTAAGTAAATGTAAAATACATATTTAAAATAATAATAATAATAATAATAATAATAATAATAATCCAGTCTTTCAGAAATAAGGACATGTTGATTTCCGTGTGTAAGTTAACTCTATGGCAGAATGATTTCACTATAATCAGGCGATAAAAATAAATCATGAAGCACGAAGTGAACGCTTATAATGAATATTCACAAAGCAGGTGAATTAAGAAGACTAATGCGTGCACACTGCAGCGTAAACAGCCTACATTCTGAAGGTTATGTTTCACACACATTTACAGAGTGTCCCCGAAGTCTCCATCCACAGGGGCGCCAGCAGCACGCCGGCTTCTCAGTTAGTCCGCAACACTTCCAGGCTTTGTGAATTTGTTAATAAGTTTGGCAGCAGTGTTGTGTGTCGTGTGCCATGTGCTTGCCTGTTCCCTGGTAAAGGCCATCACAAGCTCGCGACAGCATCCTGATCCGGCCGGGAGAATGATTTCATGATACGTTCATATTTTGTAAAAACGCATTTTTAAAAGTTAGACGAAAAATATACACACAAATTAAGTATGAACATTTTTGGAAGTCTTTTTTTCCCTTAAAAAATTGGGAAACGTGGAGGTTTTACGTATTCTGATAAAAGGTGGAGCTGAAAATTTCATTTCTTATCATGCTCATAAGTTGGTAAAAACAATGTATGCAGCATATTAGAAAATAATAATAATAAAAATAAGGCAATTGGATAATTATATCGCAACTTTTTTTGCATAGCGCTGTTCAACTTCAATCACTTTTTTTTTTTCAGTGTCTGTTTCTTATTAGACTGCCATCATCAGGTAATCAGTTAATCAGCCTTCTGCGTCTGCTTGAGCTGAGGAGGAATGTTGATGATAAGAATTACAGCCGCTTTAGAAAAGATGAACGCGTTGTTCTCATCTGCTGCATTATAACACGCTGGAAATGTGCTCGGAGGAACGAATTAGTCAACGGGCACGTGACCTAAATACGTGAAAAGCGACACGTGCGATACGTGGCGCCTAATTAAATCCACTCGATAGTACGGGGTGAGCATACAGGCTTTCACTGATTTCAAATAAATATACAATAGAAACATACTGGTTTATTACATACGATATATTAATTTATGTTTGTTTCTGCCACCGTTGTTAAGATATGATTGTACATACAGTATTAAGGGAAGGACTTTATGCTCACCCTGCATAAACAAAAGCGGATATTTTTTCCCGGTGATCTGTTGCAATTAAATATTTACCACATTGTATTATAATAGATGGAGCACAATTTTGCAGAAATGTGTAACATAAATATTTCGGCTCATCTTTACGTGTATAAAACGATGATGATGATGACGATGATGATGATTTTTGAGGTTGTTGTTGTGTACACTTTGTGTCACAGTGTGAAACAATATTTGCCCCTGAATGTTGTATATTTTTCGTGCGAGATTAAAATAAAGAAATAAATAAAAAGCATAATTTTTCCACACTTATTAAGAAGTATTACTCAAGTAGGAAATTTACCTGTTAACAAAAAGCCCACATGCGTCACCATGGGAATATTAGGTTGGAAACTCATTCATGGAAAAAGAAAGTCTGGACTTAAACATACAGCTGGAATTAAAACTGTATGTTTAATTACGCTAATAGACCACCAATTATCTGTACATTACAGTAAATAATAATAATAATAATAATAATAATAATAATAATAATGCCTAGGTATATTTGCCACAATTTCCACCACTAAGCTGTTCATTTTTTTTTGGGTCGGCTAAATCAAGGCGCAATGTATTACATTGACGAACCGCTAGGTGTCGCCACGCAACACAACTTTCCTTTGACCCAGATTTCATTTTCCTTAATTTGAAACGATGACGTGTTCAAATTAAAAACGACTTGCTTTAGTTGATGAGCAGTTCTGCCATTACTGCATGATTTTTTTTAAGTCTCACTGTTGCTCATACATTTGACCTGATAACCAGAGTGCCGCTGTGCACACCAACGCA
The DNA here is from genome assembly GCA_028565275.1 of Leiocassis micropogon. Taxonomy (NCBI): domain Eukaryota; kingdom Metazoa; phylum Chordata; class Actinopteri; order Siluriformes; family Bagridae; genus Leiocassis; species Leiocassis micropogon. The sequence goes on along the minus strand of JAOVVA010000029.1, from coordinate 10,216,620 downwards.
CAGAGATCTCATAAGCTATCATATTTTTAATAAAATGTATATTTAAAAAGGTCACCTAAAAATATTTTACCAAATACACATTTTTTCATGTAATTAGACCTATATGCTGGATATACCGGTATCAGAACGTGTCCTTAGGCTGTTGGTAAAAATAAAGGTTATGACACCTTATGACAGACAATACCAACAATAATAATAATTATAGCCTATATATAAAAAAGAAAAACGTTATGTTAAACATAGCACACATTCACGCACACGGCTTATCATTATATACATGCTAATATTCGGTGTGAAAAACTGAATAAGATGTAAATGTCTTATAGACCTGTAAAATAGAACAAAACATTTATTCTATTCACCTTTAATTTCCTATTCAGCTACGTGAGTTCTAAACAAAATTACACTGCGCTATAATTCCACGACAAAAGACTAACACAATCCAGCACTATGGTTATATCATTGTTAATCGGTCAAAAACTGTTTTTTGTTTTTCATCCTGTTTTGTAAAACTACACCTGATACCTATATAATGTTTCATACAGATTCGTTCAATTATTCGGACTAAATGGAAATAAAATAACGATAAATTAGTAGAAATATAACACAGGATTTTAATCAGGAACAAACTCCTGATTAAAATACGACCTTGCATTAACAAGATGGCTTTATTATTTTACATTTTATGTAGCTGTGTTTTAACACAGTACTACGTGTTTGAAAAAAAAAAGTGGTTGCATTTAAGAAAATAGTAAGAATTTTAAAGATGGGAGAAGCATGAGCTACACGAAATCTCCAAGCATGCATATGAACATAATCTATGAATATAATTTAGAAACAACATGAAATGTGACTGAATATATCAGATACAGAGCTGGGATTAAGCATGATGGATTTAAGTGACTTTCGCTCGCAGTAGATTTTTCATGATAATTGTTCAAGTTTCATATGATAGTTCAGTCTTTTAAATATTGTCGGCTGAAAATTAATGTGTGCAAGTGTTAAAGCAGAGACAGTGATAAACCTAAACTACCTAAATGTGGTTATTAAATTGAATCAATAGGTTAGAATAAAATATAAATTTGTACGTAGCATATTATGAAACAAACAATAAAGCTATCTTTCATCCGTGTTTTGTTTTAACTAAGGTTTTTCCCGCTTTTTTAGGGAGGACGAGCGCCTTCCTATATTCTAATTGCATTGTAAATATGCATCACCATGATAATAGGGTCGCGCGCAGGCGTAGCCCCGCCGCTCACGTGCGCTTCACAACTTCGGGCCCTCTCACTGCGCGGAGATGGAGGACGGAGGGTCAGAGGATGAACTAAGCATACAAGTCAAGTTCAGTTTCTCTCCGTAACAAACAAGGAGACGCAACTGTGCTTGTCCTGAAAATATGCATGAGTCTAGCAAACACGCGTGCATATAGGACAAGCACGTGTCTCGGGCCGCCTGGGATGAAATTCTTTACGTGTGCCCGCCTGGCCACTGCTATTGGGTGCCACCTCAGCTGAGCAACATCTCGGAGCAAAGGTGCACAAGCTGAACATCCAAAAAACCCACAAAGTTCCGGAGATGCGTGTCGCCTCGAGATCCAGCGTGCAAAAGCTAGATTATTAATGGGCAGCGGAGATTAAGCGTTGCTTTTAATGGTAAGTGTGATGCAGAATGATGTGTCTGTTCATGTGAAGTTAAATGCCATAGTTAAGGACTGATGAGTGATTACTGATTTCTTGTTATCAGAGGCTAGGAATCATTATCCATCCCGTGCGGTGGAGCTATAAATACTTGAGTCGTCTATGCGCACCCTGTAGTCAGTGTATTTGCATACGACATAATTATGCAGTTACAGCAGCCTATTACATGCTGGGTCTGCAGACAGTCTGACTTCTAATAGAACTGCTTGATATATTGAATAGATATGTTTTTTTAATAAATCTTTTAGAATTTCAACATTTACATCATATTGTCTTGCCTCACACAGGCCTCTATAGTATAATTTAACTAACATGTGGTGTTAGTTGATTACGCAAAATGACGCAAATTGTTACTAAACGGGTTTAGCTCTTTTGTTCGGTCGTCGTTGTTAAGTGCACAACGCATTTGAATAGTGTAATTCTATATTAGCAATTTTATATGTTGCATATCCGAGACTTTATATGAAATCGCATTTCTTAGCTGTGACAATAGGATATAAAGGAAAACAAAGGGAAAAAATTAACATATACGACCTAGCGCTTGTTTAAAATGCTGGTGTTTAAAATAAAATTTGATATAAATAAAATAACCGAGAATGCAAAAGAGATGCAAATATACCTTTTACATATGCATCAATATTTAAAATAACACGCATGCTGGAAGCTTCTGCAGCGATGCATCGAGCGGTGTGTGAGTGCGCGCGGGCGCCAGTCTCCTCCGCTCCTTCAGCGCGCGCTCCGGATCCCACCGTGCAGATGATCGCCATATTTAAAACAATAAACAAACAAAAAACACGCAGTTCGCGTCTGTTCGCCTTCTAATGGGAAAAAACGAGCGTCTTTGGATCCGACGAGGGTAGAAATTTACTCCGAGCGCAGATAGAAAGGCGACGTAAAGGAGATTTGCATATTTGATGCGCTAATTTCCTTGATGTATTTAAATATGGCTGCGCGTGGCAGAGCGGCTTGTCTACGTCACTGGACGTGACCTCGTTGTTCAATCTAAACGCGAATCCGCTTGCAATCATGGAGAATTAGAACGAGGGACAGAATTACGTGCTGTAACGTCATTACTAAATTTCTAACACAAAATGGCTGATTTAAATAACCAAAAAAAAAAAGTTAAACTTGAAATTGGCGTGCTGCAAGCTTGCACAAGCGATGAAGAAAAATGCAAACAGATCGGATAATAATAATGATGATATTGTTAATAATAATAATAATAATAATAATAATAATCGTGTTTGTAGGAGTAGTAAAGCATGGTCTGATAATTGGCTTATTAGAAGTTTAGTTAATACAGTCTGCACTTTTATTGGGAAGAATGTTCACTTATTAGTGGCAAGGCCCCGTGTGTGTGTTTTTTTTTTTTTTTGTGAATAAATGTGAACAGTATGTTCTTGGTGTCTTATACCTAAACTTAGACTTCTAGCTTTTTTAAGCCATGCACTGTTTTTTTTTCTTCTTTTTTTCCCCTGCTCTAATAATGTCCTCGCTGTGTTTAAAGAGGAGAGGGTGAGCGCGTTCCGTCAGTCTGCTCGTGTGGGGCAGAAAAAAAAAAAAAAAAAGCTCGAGGCAAATTCATTAGCGCAGTCAGTGCGTAACCTGCTCTGGGAAACTGGGGGGCTACAGTCCACGCCAATAAGGGGAACAATGGCTCCTCAGTTCAAGTCCAACAAAAGACCTGGCCAACTTGTTTGAATTTCCGAGCACGTCCTTTCTTTCTCTCACAGAGACGGAGAGGTTCTGTCACCCCCTAT
>JAOVVA010000029.1:10194416-10205455 GCA_028565275.1 Leiocassis micropogon | reverse complement strand
TAGTGTGTGTGTGTGTATATATATATATATATATATATATATATATATATATATATATATATATAGCTGCCAGCACAATAGAGAAGATAATGTAATCTATTTCTTTATTTTTAAAAAATGGTTTAACAGTATTAAAAATAATTTCTCATTTGTTAGAAATGTCCTCTACTAGAAACTAAATTATGTGGGTGACACAAATACTATTTCGCACTTCTCAGAACCTGATTTCACCACAGTCCTAATTATCTGGGCTATATTTAGATGAGACAGAATAGAATTAACAAGAGAATATCCAAACCCTGGAACTGCCATCAAATCCATGATAAATTGACTTTACGCTGTTTGTAAGTGCTCACCGTTGTTCCTAAACGTACGCGCCCTCCAATTAAATAATTTAAATGCCGCATCTGTCACAGGCACTGGCTACGTCATGCAGTGAACCGCGCTTACATTAGAATCCTGACTTTATGCAAATTTGATGAGCACCACCTCATGCATATATGCGGCAGTCCCTGGAGCTGGATGCTTAATATCCTTATTAGAAGGATGGCGGGCGGGTTGGGGTGGGGGGGATTAAAAATTGATGGCAGAGGTTGGGTAGGCAGATTGTACCCTTCGAATTTGCCCACGAAGTGGTGGTGCTGGGTCTGCAGCCGGTTCTGTGCAATAGCGCTTCCTTCTTTCAAGGTGCCACCATCTTAAAGGGCTTAGCAGTGGCGAGCACGCGGAAGAGGGTAGGGACCTAAAATGTCCGCTGGCACAGGCTCGCGCGTCGTCCTTGCTAACGTGCGCTCATCAATTACAAAATTATCCAGTATCACCGAAGCCGTGCATGCTGAGCGACTCATTTGCATGCATCGACTCCCCCTCCCCCCGTTACTATCAGTTTTTATGCGAATGGCTCGTGGCAAGCAGCGGTGCGTCTTATCCATGCACAACACGCGCCTTTTGCACAAATGCAGGGTGGAACCCAATGAACGTTATCACAGACTGTATTCATCTATAGGACCTCATGATCGCCCGAAATTCCAAATGAATATATATTTGCTACGTGGCCTGTGGCTAGATCCTTGGTAAACCATTATATTCATATTTAAATCCTCTGAGCTCTAATATAACTTTGGATAAAAAAAAAGATTGAAGGCATGACCATATCTCTGAAAGATGCCAATTACTGTCAGATAATACTCAGCTCATTTTTAACACTGATCGGAAGAGACTGAAATGATCCTTATTAACAGTCTAGGTTTCTCAGATCCATTCAAGTCTTAGTGTCATCGTAGTTCATCCAAATCGGCAAATTTCTGTTCACTGTTTCAGCAGGCCCACTCCACTCCAGTGTCTTAATTATTTCAAAGGTGGCTGCTTAAAACAGGGCATCGCCGCAGCGCCATTTGCATTTCGCTTTCATCTTTGTAAGCCCTCATGGCACTGTCAAGGCAAGTGTGCGGGAAATGAGTCCTAATGCTTGCCTCCGTGCACCCACACCCATCGTACTCATACACAGGCGTGAATTGGCACATGCACACACACAGACACATGTACACACACACACACACACACACACACGCACACAGGGGCTCATATTCAATTGCAAGCATATATGCAGGCATACAACAAAAGGGCTGCGCACGCACTGAGAGCATTTCCATGCCGAGTTAGGTGACAAAAAAAAAGAAAAAGGTAGGCACATATCTTCTGTGCGCGGTGATGTAAAGACCAGGGTCGGACCCTATTGTAGCTTGGTCAGGTAATTGCCATGGGTGAATAGAAGCACGGAAGTGCAGACAAAGTATTGGGTTCATTTTCTACTTCTCTTTTTGTGTTTTTACTAGCAGCACTCACACCTGCAATCACATGGTAATGGGCTTCTTTGGAGGTCTGTGAATTTGGCGTCGAAGGGATTGTCAGGGAAGAACAAGGTCTTGCATGGGAAAGCGGCAGCGAGGCGTAGTTACATCGACTGGACAGCTCTTATACTGTGTAATTTGCCTTTGAACAAACCTGGACTTTTGATCATATGGTCATCGGTAATGATGTTATGTATAGCACTGGCTACCATCAATCATTTGTGTGTGTGTGTGTGTGTGTGTGTATACATCACCCAAGAACATCTTCCGTGTTTGTGACACCTCTGTATGCCCCATTATTTTTCGATCTCCAGTTCTGGGCGTGCATGTAAATATCCTTCCACCTACATCTCGTAGTCTCACCTCCAGGAAGCCTCGATCGTGTTGATTAGTGTGAAAATGTGCTCCTGGGGAGCTGCGAAACTCCCTCCCCCTCACTCACACACACGCACACACACACACACACACACACACACATGTACACTCACATGTACACAACCCCCCCTCCCCCCCAAGACTGCTGAGATGAGATGAGTGTAATTAAATTCCTGCATGTGTTAGGCCAGGCCTGTCAGCAGCTAATAAATGGAGATGAGGGAGTCTCCAGTCCACTGAAATAAGACAGCAGGGCATGGAGGGCAGCCAAAGGGGAGCCAGGCAGACACTTAGACTGCAACGCGACATTATTTCCACACTACCCGAACAGCATGTACGTTGGAGCTTGATAGATTTTGTGGTAAATATTTTTATAAAGTCGTTACTTATATGATTGTAAAATCAATGACCTGTGCAACTTTTTTTTTTATTGTCACTCTGCAAAACATTTCCTCTTGCATGGATTTGTGGCTGATCAACTCCGCTCAACCCTCAACACATTCGGTTGTCTCTATAAAATAGTCACTGTGCGTATTGTTTTGCTTGAATTTGGCCATGACGCATGCACTGCATGCTTTTTCCTGTGCTTTGTTTGCTGGGAAGAACCGTCATTTTTCACCCAGCAGAAGAGATGCAGGCTGTCAGTGGGGGAATCATACCTGGTTCCATGCTAGACCAGTCGCCCCTCGTACAGCCCAGTAGCTGCTGATTGTCAGTGTGGGGTGCTGGCAGAGAAATGCAATAACTCTAGACACCCAGGCTGTGGAACTGTAGAGGGGGAAGGGTGAACTCGCAGCCTGCCAACGCCGTGTGAAAAAAAAAAAAAGAAGAAGAAAAAAAAAAAACCTGCTTTTGGACGAAAAACACATCCTGCAGGCTAGACAAACACATAGACCTGCTTTGCTACTTCTTACCACTTCCTATGCTCTTCCTTATCAGTCTGGAGGTATCTGTCATGGCTGTGGCCTGGTATCGTGTAATTATAAGCACAGACACCGTAAATATATACGGTGAGAGAGGAAGTGGTTGTGAATACAGTTTCTAGGGATACAGTAGGAAGCTGGCGAGACAATTTATTCAGCAATTATTCATTTACTTTGGAAAAATTGAACTTAAATTGAACTTATCTACTTCTCTTTATCTTACTTTTTGTGTTTTTTGGCAAAAATTCATTATTGCACACTGTTCTTTTTTTTGTATAAATGAATAATTTTCAATAAAGTGGATTGTTTGTTTCACATCAACTCGACCATATGGACTTTTATTTTACAAAGTCTACTGTTTCACCAGAGTCTGACAATCAACTGAACAAATTCATGGATCTATGAGATATATTGTCTCATTTACTTATTAAGTTGCTATTAAGCAGTAATTAGCACGTAATTAAGCCTTAAACTGTGATGTCATCTAATTTCAAACACATCTCTATGAATCATACATACAGCTTTGTCTCAGAAATGATGCCACTCTCTACTGACCAGAGAACCCGCACATAGCCTAGCACAGTAGCTTAATAAGACGTGACAGCTGTCATTCCTCCTTTGACATGTTTTGGGAGAGGAACACCATCACTTGGACAAAGCCTGCGCTGTTTTTGAGCTTGGTACAAAATAAAATGTTGCCCTAAGTGTTGGTTTGGCAAGACAAATATTTGCAATGTACAATGTATTCTAGCTTTAAACTGCATCAATATAAGCAAAGCTGCGAAAGAAAGACCAAAATATCATATGATCAAATGATCAAATTCCTAGACAATATAACTTTAATTTGCCTTGCATTGTATTAAATCTTACTGCGAGATGGTGAGATAGTAACTTTTTCAATTTCATACATTAGGAAAGGTATATAATTTAAATGTACCCCTAAACATAACCATAACCATTGCATTTCATACGAGATAAGAAATACTTCATACATCTTGTCTGGCATGAATTATTACAAATTGGCAAGTGTGTAATCATATTAATTGATAGAAATTGGTAAAATTGGATGTGTTTACAATAATTTGAAAAAGAATTGTTTGCAAAAATTGTTCCATCGTCCATAAAGAGAGCAAAATCAGGCATGCTTTCAGGGAGGTAAAGGTATCACAGAGGTGTAAAATATACAGTATAAACAAATACATTACGATCTCTTGAGCATAATAAAGGTATATGGGATATTGCTATAGCAAGAGGCATCATTTTTCATAAGACAATTGTAGCAAGAAGAAAGGAGAAAAAATGTTTTTATTAAAAAAATCCTAACATATAAATTTTAAGAAACTAAAGTATTCACTGGCAGCATATGATGGTGTAGTGCTTAGCATTGTGGCTTCACACATCAAGGGTCAATGGTTCGAGTCCCACCTTTGGGTCTGTGTGCGCGTTCCCACCCTGCTTGGTGGGTTTCCTCCAGGTACTCCGGTTTCCTCCCACAGTCCAAAGACATGTAGATTAGGCTAATTGGCGTTACCAAAATGCCCAGAATGTGTGAGTGAGTGTGTGTCCAGGGTTTACCCCCAACTTGTGCCATGTGACTCCAGGCCCCCTTTACAGGATAATAATACAATAATAATATAAATAATGAATGAGTGAGTGAATTAGTAAAGTAAGCACAGTCCTGTCCACTTAGTTATGTTTTCTCACAAAATCAAAGCTCATGAATTAACAGGTAAAAGTTCACCAAGATACATCAAAGTCAAAAGTAACTGCTTACAGAAACAAATGCAAGTCAGACTGAAATGTGTTTAAACTGACCATTGCTTTAGGTCAAAAAATGTCAGGGTTAGCTCAGTGGTTAAGGCATTGGACTATGGTTCAGAAGGTCCCAGGTTTAAATTCCACGGCCACCAAGTTATCCCTGTTGGGCCCTTGAGCACGGCCCTTAACCCCCAACTGCTCAGATATATAATGAGATTAAAAAAAAACAAAAAAAAAAATGAAGGTCACTTTGTATAAGGGTGTCTACCAAATGCCTAAGATGTAAAAGTAAAAAAACAAAAGTAAAAAAAATAAAATAAAATAAAAACAGTTGCTGTTAGATGTCTCCTGTATAGCCATAGCGAGCTGCCCAAAAATGTTGGCACCTCTATACTGTATGGACATAGTTTCATCTGTCACATCAAGCAATTGCTATCCAAATTGTCTTAAATAACAATTTTTAACAAAGGTAGATTAATATTAATATTATGGCGTTTCTTTAATATAAGTACTTCCAGAAATCTGACTGCTAAATCTTGCTCATCTGCCTGGATATCCACTGACTTTATAAGAGCACTAGAAGAACTTTGATTTATATTGGCTATTTTCTTATATTGCCATTTCATGATGTTAGTATTATAAGGTTTCTATTTGGTTGAAGAGCGTTTTGAGATGAAGTTTATGTGGTTAATTCAAATTCCTCAGAACAGAACCTCATCTTACTGAAGTCGGTATGTGTTCCGGGGTTAGCCTCATCTAACAGGTGCATCTCAAAGAAAGTATGATGGAAAGTGCTGATAAGAAGTTAGGACTGCATAGAGTTTGTGTGTGTATTTATGCATTTGCGTTTTGGTTGTTGGCTGCACAGCAGTAGATCCCAGCGAAACAACTGACAAAAGAGACATTTAGTAGTGTAGCCACAAGACTATATCTGACAGCACATTTAAAATTGAAATTGTTATTTCAGTTCCAGAGTTTCAAACTTGGACCTGTATACATGTCAGACTACAGGGTGAACCGCGAAATGTTTTACCTTTCTCATTTTCCCTTCATCACTTCGGAAAACTATAAGCATCACATACGAGCAGGAATGTTAGCCTGTAGTGTTAAAATACTAAATATTTATGAATCTGTTTTTTTTGTTTGTTTTGTTTTTTTGATATTCTGCAGGTGCCGGTGGGAATATGACCACCATAACTGACCACCGGAAGAGAGTGAGGCGAAATGGAGCTGTCTGTTTTATCCTGCAAGAAAATCCAGCATAAGGTGAGTCCAGGGGGGGAAAAAAAGAAAAAAAGAATTGGAAAAAACAGACTAACAATTTGGTCAGTGATGAGTAGTCGTTGGCAGTTGGACTCATAAGATTTGTTTGTCCATGCTCATATGGAGGGTTCCCCCCTGTTTCCTCTTTTCAAGCATGTTTTTGTGTCTGTGTGTATGCACTACTTGCCTGCAGCTAAAAATAAAACCAGTATGGTCTATTTTATCATTGCTCGATGGTCAGCGGTATTAGCATATTGCTCCAGAAGCTTCAGTTAACACAGTAAATATTATTTATCCCCAGCCAGTCTGGTGCTTCATAAGAAGAGAGCAACAGCATCCCTAAGGGCTTTGACTCTGTCTCTACATTAATGCACTACATACAAATGAAACAGAGTGATGCAAAATCTTTAACATTTAAATTGACCATTTGGTTCGAAACCGAGTAACTGTTTTAGTAGAAATGTTCTTATTTGTGGATATTTTAACAACTGTACATGTTAATTTGAAATGAAATTGTGAACATGTTCATGATGCTATCTGTCTTGAAATAAAATATCTTTAATGATTATTACACATAAATCTATTATAGTATCATTCTGTTAAAGTCCAAAAGACGTTGCTCATATAGAATATAATAGACTAAATTCTATTAATAAAAAAAAAATCTGTCAAACCGAACACTTGTTTTTAAGGAGCTTACAGTTAAGCTGTTAAATAAAATTAAAAAATAAAAAAACAGGCCCTGTAGACGAGCAATACTTGATGTTAATTACTGTTGCTGCCAGTTGGATATGAGCTTTTAAAGCCAATTAAAAACAGGATGTAGCGTTCCGTCAAGCTTTGAAAACTACACATCCTCCTGCCTGTAATCTGGGGGCTCAGTAATGATTTTTGATCAAAGGTCATGGTCTCGTTCAAGTACATGATATAAAGCATAGCACCGTCCATGTGAGTGTGTGCTAAACTAGAAAATATTTAGGAATATCATCAGCAATTGATCACCGAAATTTATTGTTTTTTTTTTATATAGTTATGTAATTGTCATTGCTCTTTTATATATCACCAGTCTGTGAATTAGTTAATTAATTGAATTTGCCGTTCGCACTAATAAGTTCAAATCTGTCCTGTTTGGAAACTGATGCATGCTGCTTCCTGATTCGGTTTCTCTAATGTTTTAGCATGCATGCTATTACCGTCATTCAGGATTCTGTGAAATCACATAAACCAAGGTCTTCCCTGGGTATCCGTCACTACGATGTGATTAGCATTAGCTCAGATGAGCTAATGAGGTTCAACTGCATGGTTGTAATTAAGCATAGATGCTAAAATGAGCTCATGCAGACAATTTGGATCTCCAGTACGCCTGTTCAGTTCATCTAATGTTGACATTTTGTTTTAACCAGAATATATTATATTGTTTTAACATTATCTATACTGTATATTTATAAAACGTATCCATTTGTCATATCAGATTGTTAAAAAAAAAAAAAAAAAAACGATCCCGATTTTATAGCTAATACTCGATAAATAATTCTGCCCGGCGTTAGTCCTACCCAGAGCTGTCTTACACACCCCATGACATTTACACATAGCACATTTCCCCTCCCTTCCTGTTTCGGGAACCTTCTTCAAAAAGAAACGTATTGCGCTAATCAGCTTTTGATCCTTATTCATCTTCCAAATTTTCCTCCTTGCGGGGTAAAAAAAAAAAAAAAAGTGATCTAGTTGAGATCTATAATTAAAGATGATAGAGCAACATTGCATTCATTAAATATCCAAGTAGCGAACAGGATGTAATGGTGCCGTGCTGCACGAATTTAACCCACATCATTATTTTATGCCGAGAACAAAGGCTAAGAAGCGCATAGCAAAAAAAAAAGAAAAAAAAAAAGGATGCAAATGTATGCAAATCGCTGGCAGCAAGAGGCAAGAGGAAGGAGTGGATAAGATTGGCTAGAGAAGACGCACAGCAAAAAAAAAAAAGAAGAAGAAGGGGGGTGTTTACCTTTGCAAAGCAGCCATTTCGAGGTGATTGTGTTTTTAAATATTTCTCCACGAATACATCGGAGATGATGTTTAAAGGCTTTAAGGGGTCATGTTAATTTCACCTGCTTTGCATCAGGCCCTCTATTCATTATTACCTGAGCCGTTTGTACTGTATACAGACAACCCCGCTGTTAACTGGAATGGTCTCTTCTAAGATAATGCAAAGCAATGAATATCTCACTTTCCCTCATTACAGGTCACCGCTGCCTCTATTTGCTCTTTTTTGTTTTGTTTTTGGTGTATAGCTATTTTTTTTAATAGATAATGTGAATAAGATTTTTTTTTGAAAACCGCGTATGATGCAAGCACAGGTTTGATTCACGTAGGCCGTTATAAATTAACTGTTAAATCCATAATCTATTTCTGTATGTCTATTCCGAAGTCAGTGTGTCCGTTTGATGGGAAGTGTGTAGACGAATGACTTTCACGGTGCACAAAAAAGATTTATATATATTACAAATCCTTTTCTCATCATTACCTACAAAATCCAAAATGTTGTAACTTGATAACGATAACGGTTTGAGTAATAGGTTAATATGTTACTCGTGAGGAAATATTAATAGTTGTCCTTTAGAGAGCGATTAACAGTTGTGTTCTGTTTTTCATGCACTTTATTATTTTTTTTAAAGATTTCTACATTCGTAAAAATCAGTGAGTCGTACGCAGGAGCACATAAAATCAGATTAAAATAATGTCCTTGTGCAGACAATGGTACATTTATGATTTGTAACACACACACACACACACACACACACACACATGTCTGGGCCTCTCCTCAGACCTCAGACACAATATAGTGCGAGAGGGGGCTGGGGGTGTGAAAGCATAGACAGACACTTACAATAATGCATAATGATGTTAACATTCCTGCATGTCTAATAGAGCAGCATCAAACCACAGACTGTGTGTGTGTGTGTGTGTGTGTGTGTGTGGTGTGTACAGGGACAGGGAGGACAAAAAGTGAGGATGGTGAGGGGGGGGGGTAAAGAGGTAAAGTGCTAAATTAATTCATGCATCTAAGCCATGGCTGCGTTTGGACGCGGTCATTCGCACCCTGATCTCACGGCACACTGTCTCGATCCCGGCAAGGGAAAGGACGGAGACAATACAAAGACGCATCTCTCTTCGCCACGCACATGCATATATGAAATAAATCGCACCTGCCAGACAGCAGTGGCGCTTTCCCCTCACGCGTGCCGCCTCTATCGTTCTAATTGGGAGCTTAGAGCGAGGTGAGATTGTCCCTTCCCCGTTCCTATCATTTTGTTAACCTCACATCAAGCGAAACCCCCTGCCAATGGGACCAGACGAATTGGATATGAAAATAGAAGTGAAACGTTTGTCAAGGGAAAGCAGACGACAGGCCGGGCGAGAGAGGGAAAGAGAAAGGGAAGGACAGGGGGAAAAAGAGACAGACAGAGCGACAGACGTCGTCTCCCGAGGAGAAGGCGGGCAGCGAAAAAACAGAAAAAAAGCTCATCTTCCATGGCCACCCGCGCCTCGTCTGCATTGCAGATCCTTCAAAGCCTGGCAAAGGTGGCACCAGAGCTGAGGAGTAGCTTTACATCCTTTATACTATCTGTGCCTCGGCTGATTTTTCTTTCTTTCTTTCTTTCTTTTTTTTCCCCCCTTTACCGCCCCATATTTTCCCCCTCTTCTGGTCTCCATAAAATGTCAAGTTAATTTCCTGGGTGGTATGAGCTACACCTTGCCATGCGCCTTGTGTGTGAGTGTGTGTGAGGTTTGTGTGTAAGCGTACATACGTGTATGTGCTTGTGTGTGAGGTGGAGTGTGGGGGAAGGGGAAAGTAATGGAAGTAGATAGAGGTGGAGGTAGGAGCATGGAGAGCATGCCAGTGTGTATGCATGGATATCACTATACGTATACGTGCATACCTGTGAGTGTGACAGGGAAGTGTGTGTTCATATGACCTTTGTGAAGGTGTGGTAGGTTTTCTTGATGTGTATGTGTGTGTGTTGACTGGTTCAGCCACAGAAGCTCCAGATCACTTTATTATTATGTGCAATTTTAAAAAAATATATATATATATTTCTGGACCCTGAGTGTGAGTGTGTGAATGTGCGTCAGTGCATAGTTTATAGTTTACATACAGTACAAGTACATGTGCTGGCATTTCCTCCAGTTTGACCCATAACTGCTCACGTTCTCTCTTTTCCTACTATTCACATGCATGCATGTGAGCCTATTGTAAGGACTGGACCTGGTTTCGAAATCTCTGAATTAACAAATGCATTAAAGCTGTTCTTATATTCAGCTGGAGCTCCAAATAAATACTGTTTCCTTGTCCTAACAGTGCTACACGGTTCCTTCAACGCTTTGAATGATTGGTATTTTTATTCAATTTGCCAGGTGCGTGTGTGTGTGTGTGTGTGTGTGTGTGTGTATGCGTGTTGACCTTTTTTATTTGTTTTTTTTTCTTCTTTGTTCCAATAACTCATTTTTGAGACACTCTTACCGTCTAAAATGGGATTTTGATTTCCATATTGAAGTGCCGTGAGATGCCAAACCATTTCCAAGCACGAAAATAAATGTAGCTTGCAAAACACCATTTAACAACGAAAGGTTTTTTTTTCTTTCTTTCTTTTTTTTTAATGTAAAAAAGGTAAAAAAAAATGTTTTCTTGAGAGACGTCTTTTTCTTGTTCTGTTCAACTCTGGTGTTGTATTCTTATATCCCTATCATTATAGTGTGCTCTTGTGTGTGTGTGTGTGTGTGTATGTGTGTGTGTGTTTGGGACATTCAGAAAGGGTGTGAATATGTAGTAAATGTGTGCGTGTTTGTGTGTGTGGTCATATGCATGTGT
>JAOVVA010000029.1:10164489-10193828 GCA_028565275.1 Leiocassis micropogon | reverse complement strand
GTGTGTGTGTGTGTGTGTGTGTGTGTGTGTGTGTGTGTGTGTGTGTGTGTGTGTGTGTGTGCGTGTGTGTGTGTGGACTGGCAGGTGTGCAAATCAGAGCAGGCGAGTCTCGCATGCACAATGAGGACGCAGATTAAAAGGGGTCAAAAAACAAGAGATGGCGGGTGCAAGAAGACACAGGGAAGACAGAGCAGAGTCGTTTGGTTTGTAAATGGGAGGAAGCGGCAGAAAGAGAAGTCGGCATTTTGCCATGAGAGCGCTCCTTCCCCTCGTGGCCCTGAATGCCTGTTTTTGTGCTGCGTGCACAGAGCAGCCTCAATCAGGAGCCCTCCAATTAATTAACATCCGGAACGGAGGGACGCCACGGCTTGGGTAAACAGCAACTGTTCTCTGCCTGGGGTTCCAAAACAAGGGGGCAACAATAGTGCCATTGTCCTGCCACCACTTATTGAGGAGGGGGGTGGAGGGGTGGACCTGGGTTTGGGTGTATTTATGCGTGGGAGTGTGTGTGTGTGTGTGTGTGTGTGTGTGTGTGTGTGTGTGTGTGTGTGTGTGTGTGTGTGTGAGAGCGAGTGAGGAAGAGAGAGAGAGAGAAGCAGAGGCAGGCCACTCTCCCATGATCCCATTACCATAGACGAACTCTAGTGCATCCTTCATGCCAGCTGCAGAGAGAGAGAGAGAGAGAGAGAGAGTACAAGTCTGTCATAGCATCTTCACATCAAATCTATCTGCAAGAGGACAAGAGGGTGGGGTTGAGAGAGAAAGAAAGAAAGAAAGAAAGAAAGAAAACGAAAGAAAGAAAGCTTTGTTGCCCGTTATCATGGATGAAGTAAGAAATCCCAGTAAAACAGATTAGAAGGTTATTTCTGCTCACGTTATTCTCTTTCTATGACCATGTGCTCGGCTGTGTCCAAAATGATTGATGAATGCATACTCAATTTCTTGCCTCGAATGACAATTTCGTAACATTGCATCGGTTGCATTATAGTCTGTATATTTAACTAAAAATAAGCAGGGAAACACCATGAACAAATATGAGACTGCGTGGAGAGAAAGCCTTCTGTAGCGGCGCTCAGATCTCTCCCCGGCCTGTCAACTCGTTTCAAATCCGCAGCCCGTCTGTGAAACTCACTGTCTGCTCCTTATCCGTGGATATGTTAAATCATATATGACATTTCAGGAGGCCATTTTGTTAATGGCTAACGCACAGGAATGCCCTCGGAAACCTTGGAAACACTCCGAAGTGAGGCCTTAGAGGTTGAACCGACATCACCCCCCCCCCCCCCCCCCCCCCCCACACACACACATATACACACCATCACCACCACCATCACCACCATCACCACCACCCACTATTGCAGCTGGAAATAGCTCTTGCTTTGCTTTGACGAAATGAAAGCCGCAGACGTATAGAGCCTGTGAGTGACAATGACAATTGCATATGAAATTGTTACCCCCTATCCCCTTTGGAGATTTTTACACGCTGTTAGTGGCGGCTTTTCTGTTCTTCGGATGCTTTTCTGCACTTGGGAAATTGGCTTGATAATGGTTACAGTCTGTACCCAAAATGGCAGGAGTGTACCCCCCCCCCCTCCCCCCACTCCTTCTAAAACAACGTCTGATGACTCCTGTCTGGAATTCCTCTAATTGTGCTCCATCAGCATGATGTGTGTGTGTGTGTGTGCGTATGTTAACGCTAGTGTGTGTCCTATGTAAGTGGAATAGCAGTGGAAAAGGACGGATTTGTAATTAAGTAGTAATTACATGGTTATAATACAATATTTAACCTAGTGGTATACATGTTCTATACAAAGACTGCATATATATATATATATATTTATTTTTTTTTCTTTATTTAAAGGTATTTCTTTAACACATGACTGAAATTGTGTTTTCACATTTCAGTTTTCATTATAGGTTTTGTTTGGGTGTTGTAAGATTCACGCGTATCTGTCTCCGCTTTGCTCACGACCTTGTCCTCTCTGGTTCATCGTTCTGCTCACAGACTCGCAAACACCAAGGTATAATTTCACTTGGTCACCGAGTGTGCTTCTGAAACGTCACAAGCCTGGTGTGAGTCACATTTATTTCAAACAACAAGCACGCGGGTTACACAGAAGCACGCTTATTTCAGTATTAAAAAAAAAAGAAAAAAGAAAAGAAATCTTTCGTTTTAAGAGCGGTAGCTCACCCTCACTGTCATATATCAGGCAAATCTCCTGAGTCTTCATGTTTTGTGTCGAGCCATGGGATTCGCTCGTGTACCAGACCCCCCCCCCCCCCCCCCCCCCCCCCCCCCCCCCTTTCGCCTCTGCGCATATTCCAACCCATTGTTGCGTTTAAAAGAGATGCAGAGGTACATTATCGGGTCCCTTATTAAATTCTAATAAGGGACGTGTATGCCACGGCACTCAGCCAATTTCCAAATCCGTGCCAGGGGTTGGATGGGTGCCTCATTTGCACGGGGAGTCAGCGTCCGTTCATTTGGCCGGCCTCTTCCTTTTAATGGCATATCACTGTGGTGACGAAATGTTATGCACAAGCAAGTAATTAATGTCGACCTGATGACACTTGCATTGGTGGCTGGCAGAACGAGCGTCACTCCACTCTCCTGAGAAAGCATTAGCTGGCCGACATGCAAGAAAATGCGTGTGCCTTGAATGCACTCTGTGTGGAGCGGAACAAAAGGATGGACAAAGAGGGAAAGAGAGGAAATGAGAATGTAAGATGATGCAGGTATAGGCATGGGGGAAGAATAAGCAGAAATAGCTTCTGATGTGATCCCAGGCATCATATGAGGCAGAAGGTGCTGAAAGGCTAAATTGGCACTCTAATAGAGACACTTTCTTGCCCAGCTTGTACAATGTAGAAGAAGAAGCGCATATGCATGTTTCTGTATGTCTGCGTTTTGATGCCAGGGCGCTTCAACACTCACCCAGTTGAAAGTTGGAAATATTCAATATTTAATATAGTGAGAGAGAGATAAAGATAGAGATAGAGAGGGAGAGAGAGAGAGAGAGAGAGGGAGAGAGTGGAGGAGGAGGTCTGGTGCTCTAATGATTATTTGTGACAGTAGGCTATGTGTGTTGGATCACTCAGCTGAATGTAGGGCACTGTGAGGAATCCTTGCTGCCTTTTTGCTGGTGCAGCCGGCACACGAGGGAGGGAATACCACAGACCCTGCAGCTGATTTGAAAATGCAGTTAATATTATAAAAACTTAATGTACAAGAACACACGATTTGTAAAAATTCCTAATCCCAGACCTAGCACTAACCTTAACCTTCATCACTTTTGTGCATTTTTAACTGTAAGACATGTAAAATTGATCAAACAGGTAAAATGAAGTCACTGATTGGCGAACCTTCAATAGACGTTAACATAAAAAAAAAAAAAGCATACAAAGGTTAAACCTTAGAAGATTACAAAATGATGCTTGATGTTTGGTTAGGCTTAATGCCGAACCTGACTTTTATTTTTGGTAATTAATAAATTATATAATGTTTATACGTATAGCATTAACACTGGAAGAACGTATAGAACTGTGAAAAAGTCTTAAGCCACACCTTATTTCATCATCTTTTGCTTCCAACAACCCGGACATTCTTGTATTTTTAATGTAGACTTGCTGAATAGTTTTTAAGGCTTCCACAAAAAGCCCTAAAGAATCATTCGAGGAAAAAAAAAAAATTGTATACTGGTGATGCTGAATGCTGAGTGGTTGGAACGGATGAGAGGGGAAATGAGGTTGCTGCTGAGGCTTTTACATAAACAACTAAATTTTAAATTGTATGTTTAGGCATTTGTGTTTTTGTTCGATCAAACTCTCGTGTTCTCACCAGCATTGCTGGACAGAAAATACCCTTATACAATGCCGAAACAATGCTGATACTCTTTAATCTGATTTTTTTTTTGGCATATCTACATTGTAATCAGATTGCTTTTACCTAGTCAGGAAAAAATAATCCACAAATGAATTAGATTTTTGCAAATCTGACCTAAACCACATCCAGAGATGATTTGAAATCAAATTCAAATCAAATTCAAGATGTGTCTCAGTCTAGATGCTCCACCCATTACGTCATTCGCAACTCAGCGTGGAAGTTCCAGTCTGCACGATCACCAATACAAATAGGTGGCAATGTGTAAGATTTGGGCTGCAATTCTGAACGAAGCTAAATCCGATCTGATGATTTTCAAATAACAGTGTGAACAATCAGTCCTAAAGATCAGATTTATAAAACAAATTGTTTTGCAATTATTAAATGAAAAGCAAAACTATATTTGTCTTCTCTCTGCCCCTGGATTTTAGCTCATCCAAAAAATAATCTGGCCCGAGACCAAATAATGTGATCTGATCCGATCTGTGAGTTTTGCAATCTGTTCCACTCCTAGTGCTAAAAATTAAGTTTTACATAAGTTGATGTGATCATGAAATATATCTTGGATTTATGTCTCTTTATTATACAGTGGTACCTTGGCATACGAAATGTTGTATTGCAAAACGCATTTTCACATAGGAAATAATGTATATATACATATGGATATATATAGTAACTGCCGATAATCTGTTCCAGCCACCCAAAAGTATTAACCATATTACCAGTTTCCAATACTATAATCACATTTTTGCATATAAAAACAATCAAAGCATTTAGAATAGACATGTAAATGAAGTACAATTCTGAAATAAATAGACATTAAATCTTTCATTAAACCTACTTAACTTTAATTTAGGATTCCTCTTTGTACCAGCTACATTAAAAATGAAACTGAATGCAGCTCCCTTTTCCTCTTGCTACCGTCCTTGCTAACAATCTTGTGACCCATGGTGCTATGTGTTCACTAAATCTTGCACAAAATGCAAAAATCCCTCAAGAAAAAGATGTAAATTTGCTTAGCTTGTCTTTCTCACATGCGTAAAACTGATGCAAACATGACTCACTGACGCAATCAAGTTTTGAACGGCCCCTGGAGGTGTGTGCAACTTATGCGCATGAACAACATACAGTAGGCGCAAGCCGGCTCTCAGTTCGACTTAATACGATCATTTGTATGCCTAAAATTCTTCGTATGCTGAGGCAAATTTTTTGCTAAATTTCAGTCTGAAATAATCAAATAATCAATAACAAAAAAACAAATAATCATAACTTTATTCATGCAAAAATCAGTTAAAAAGTAAAACATACAGCCGGTATCTTTTATTGTGGCTTAATTTATACGAAATCAAACCAGATCCAGTCGTCGAGTTTTATTTCGAAGATGTTTTGAGACTTTAAGTACAGACAGAAAAATCATTTCTTTTTTCTTTTTCTGTTTCTGATCAGGTAGAGAATTTTTAGCACGAAGATCAGTTGTGTAGCATTAGCAGTCATAGCTAAGCTACCTTAGTCTGCACTGAGAGAGATCAGGCTCTGTAGGTGGTTGTGAGAAGAGGACAACTTTGTTTCTTAGGTGCTTTTATTCACTGGATGATTGTATGTAGGATTAGAAATGAAGCGGAGACTGAGAGAACATGCACTCCAACACACACAGAGTCTGAATCCATGGGAATGGAGGCTGCTGAGGTTCAAGGTCAAAGCCAGAATAGAGGAGCCTGGGGCTGCATTGTCTGCCGTAGCCCCACACCCACCACACACACACACACACACACACACACCAGAAATCCAGCCCTTAACACACAGTCCCATATATTGCCATATGCAAATTGGTACCTCACCTTGGCACAGCACTCTCTGCACCAGATCTTGGAGTGCTTTGTGTATGTGTGTAGGAGGATGGATGGATGTTACCCTGACATGTCCATGACCTAACATGCATGTTTCAGTACATCTCTAAACACCCTGTGTACTGTATGCTCTTGGTGCACATTAAAATCAATTTTATGTCTACAAACATTCCATAGCCTAGTCAAGTTTAAAAAAAAAAAAAAACGAAAACAATAACCACAGCAATGTCAGATCACTAAACAGGCCAGCTCGCGGTGAGAAATGATCTGAGGCCCAGCTGGTGAAAAGAGAAACCGCGACTAGGCCAGAGGAAAGAGGCAGTGATTAGCTCCTTTGTTGGAGGTCTTTTGAGCTTCATTGGTTTCAAAGAAAAGACGTCTGATGAGTCCATCCAAGCTTGGCTGAAACTTTGTATGGTAGACAAACTAAGTTATGGTGGTCCCCCTTGTGTGAGGCTGTGTAGCAGAAAGATACAGAACGCTTGCACATATGGTCACCCGATTTCAGGACCCAACAAAAGCACTTTCTCCTGTGCTTGTTGTTGTGCACAGTTGACAGAGCAAATACTATATACAACAATCATGAATAAACAGGCTTTGTGGAAAAAAAAAAAAAAACTTTATAGCCATTAAAACAAGCTTTACTTACGGGTAAATACTTTGTGTTGTCTGTTGCTTATTATTTATTGTAGGACTAGTTCATATAAAAAAAATTAATAAATTTTAAACAAAAAAAATAAATGCAGTTATAGCATATTATATAGTATGTATGATCCCATATAATGTCGAAACTAGTTGGATGTTGAGTATGTATTATAACATTGATACCATCTGTAAAGCATTTCATGAAGTCAGATTACCGTATAATGCATTATAATGTTCATAAGAATATTATATACACTAATCCACAGTCTCTGTGAATATATGTAATAATACATATCAATTTATTCACTTAAAACCTCACTATTGTTATTTAAAGACTCCTATGATCTGGCATAATTATATGGTATAATATGATATGACAACAATAACTAAGATTAAAACTATAATGATTTATGAATATCATACCATGTTATAATGCATTCATAAGTTATGAAGCACAATGTAGGAACTGTACATGAAAATGCATGATGCTGTACAACAATTATGCATATTGTATCACCTAGCGTATATTGTGTATTATGATTATGCGTATTACAAGCATTGTGTTTTATGAGTATGTTATACACTCTTTTAACAGTGTATAAAATGTTATATATAGTGCTATAAACTATTATGGCTTTTCATAAAGAATTACAATAATGTGTGTAAATCCTTATGAATGCATTATAACCTGCTATGAATATATTTAGTGTGATAGTGATTATAGAATTTATTATACAAATAGCCTTCATAAAACGTGTTACTGATACAACATTACTACCTGCAGTATTCTTATTAAGCCATAACTACTTATGCGTTTATGTCAGGTATGATGTGCAATATATATGATTGTAAATGCATCTGTAATCCATATAAACCAAGGATGCATAAACACTATGATGAGTAATATGAATTAAAAAGCAGCCTCTTCCATAGAGCTATTGGCATATCAAGATGTGTTCAGGGTTCTAAACATCAGCCTGTGACTGTCCTCAGATCAGTGAGTGATTCCCTTCACCCAGACCTCAGTAACTGAGCCAGGCTCAAGAGAACACGTTCACTTTACAGCCAGCTCGAGCCACATCCATTTTCAAACCTGCCATGCATAACAACTTTATTGTGCCCCAAATTGGAGCTGAAAGCAAACAATTGGGTGAGGGAGAAGTAGTGGAAAGTGTCTATGAGAATACCTGGGGGAAAGAAAAAAATAAATAAGACAGTGAGCTTTTTTTTCAAGTTTAAATAGTTCAGATCAATTTAGATGTCTATGTTAACAGTAACGTAAAAATAGTGTATTGATTAAGTGTGAATGCTTTAAATGGCTGACACAAATCAAAGTAGCAGAAAAGCTGAATGTGGACTGTTTCTAAATGGATTTTACATGAATTTTTTATTTTTTTGGACTTCCCAAATCTGCCCCCAAATCACTGTGGACAAACCGTTTCCTCTCGGGCGCTGACCGAGTGTGATTTTCTTGTGATAAAGGAGAGAAAATCATCAATGTCAAATTCAAGTTCAGAATGAAGACTGAAAGACTGAACAAGCCCCCCAACAGCAACAATCCCCACCTCCCCCCTTTACCCCCAAACCCTTGGCTGTCTAAAGCTAAAATCTTTGAATCTTGGTCAAAGGAGTACATAAATTCCCCCAGGCTAACCTGCTGTGGGCCCTAGCATCTGGACTTTTTTTTAGAACGATGTCATGGCAGGACACTATCTCAAGGATTTAGATCTGGTGTTAAGCCCCCTCTGAGGGTGGTATAACCATGGGTTAAGCTACACAACCTTTCTCACTCTTCCACTTTCCTATTCCTGATCTGTTGTTTTTTTTTATCTCCAAAACATAATCAAAGAAATGACACAGACATTTGTAAGTTGTAATGAGTTCTGAAAGAACAAACTGTGTGTGTTTGAGTCACTTTGTGAGCTTAGGGGAGTGGTCTGTTCATGGCACAGGCTGGAGAGAAGAGCTAGCCCACATCTCTGAGAGCCTCAACAAAAGGCCGTCTCTGTCCATTGTGTACGAGCTGTTTTTCCCACGAGAGGCCCGTCTGGCTGAAAAGGGAGTGTATCAGTTTCCCCTGACATGGATGTTTATTCATCCTGTGGCCAACCGTGCTGCCAGCTCAAAAGGATTCACCTTACGGTTTTTGATGTGTTTGACACACACAAACATAAAGACACACTTTTTTTCAGGCTTGGGGGTGTAGGTGAAAATAAAAGACACTGGGTTACAGAGTTCTGTGAGTGTGAGCTTTGTCCACTATGGAAACTCTAGGACTTGGATAATGTACATCTGCTACATTGAATACAGCATTTCTGGTGAGGAATAAACTTAAAGAAGGAATAGTCTTGTATAGGTCACAAACCTAATCATTTATATTTATTTGGATGAAGAGTCCAGTTTAGAGTCTGTCCCAACCATTGATCCAGAGGCGAATAGTAACCGACTAAGCCATGGTGGACCAGTATCAACTTGTGGATTGCGGTCTACATACAAAACTTGCAAAGTGTTTCAGATGAGTCCTTGGGCAAATACTACATGTATACCAGAGCTGATAAAGGGTCTGGAAGTATTTCTGCGATTTTAGTTTTTTCTAAACATGAAACAGCCGCGTCTGTAGCAGGTCCTCTGTTACGGTTTATCCAATGACACGCATTCATGTAAATGTTTTAGCTGAAAGCAGCTCATCGGACCAGAGACTAGTTACAGGGCTAAAGACATTAGCTCAGAAAGGGAGAAGATTTCACAGACTTTCATGACATGGTTAAGTACTAAAAGGTAACTGTTCTAGCCATTCAGTCATGCTAGTCACTTATCCAGACCTTTGTAACTGGACCTTTACAAGTTTGAGTTGAATACCCCTGGACAAACGCATTGTAGTAAAGGAAACCGATGTCATGAGCAATTTGTTCTAATTCAAACGAGCAAAGACAGAGTGCTTAAGAAAAGGTGCAAATTATATTAGCCCTGCCCCCGACCTTAACCTTGCTGTGTGAATTATTACAAATTGGGACCATGATGAATAATGGTGTGTGTTAGATTGTTAGATTTTTTTAAGGGAATGCTCAAATGAAAACTATATCACAAAGTCATCAAATACGCTGTAAAATAGTAACAATAGTTTCTTTTTAATCCTCCTGTATCTGATCTACTTCAAACCTTTCCTTTCAAGAAACCATCCTAAAGTCTACTCTAATACATCACCGGATGTTACAGCTGTTTTTGTAATAATAATAATATTAGTGCGGAAGTCAATCCAAAATTGGTAATGTAATCCTACATCCAGATGGTTATATGGCTTAAATGATGTGACAGTTCTTCTGACTCTATAAACAGCCATAGTTTAGGAGCCAGAAGGGTCAAAACAAACTTAACACGGTGAACCCATTTCAAATCGGAGACTGCCATTATCGTCTAAGATAGCTCCACAATCCCCTTCTCTCCTGTCGCTCTTGACCCTGTGTGAGACAATCAACAGAACTTGACGACCTGGCTGCAATGTTGAGACTCATTTTGAAAGAGCGCTTTTGTCGCCATGTAACAGGATGCCACAGCAGGTTTCCTGATCCACTCTTTTGGAGCAGAAAAGCACCCCCCCAACCACACACACACACACACACACACACTTACTTTTCCCTGGTTTTCCAGTACAACATCAACTGGGAAGGTCAGCATTCTAATTTTTTCCTGTCTTATGTTCAAGCATTTCATGCTAGTAAGTGTTTAACTTTAAAAAGTCAAAGCTTATGTTAAACCAATAGGTTATTTACTAAAACTATTCTAAAATCCAATGATATCTTGGATGTTTTGCTAGTTAGAACTGCAATTGCATTAAATTGATTTTGTTTTGGACAGCAAACATTCAAACATTTGGCTAGTCTAATGACATGCTAACATCCTCTTTCTTTATGGCGAATGAAAGCTAGCAGTCCACCATTTCCGTCCTAGCCTACTGGAGCTTATCCGCATATTTGTCTTCCTAGTTTCGAGGTTCCACAGCAGGTGTGTCAGGTGGCAGACTTGTCTGAGACAAAATCATGGTTTTTAGTGTGAAAGCAAAGAGGCTCCTGTCTCTTAGTGCGTGTGTGAGCGAACTGTCAGGAATCACATTTTAGCGGCTTGTTCGGGTCACACAGGCAGAGCGGCTTCATGTTCTTTCAGTCGTGTCCTGCCTTTCTCTCCCTGCGTTTGTCTTCCTTTTCCTTTCAAATTTCGGCTTTCTTGCACTCATTTTGGCAAACCCGTGTTTGCTTTCTCAAGATGAAATCGCTTGATTGGCAGGTGCGGGAGGTTCGTTTTTTTATTAACACGAGCACTTCAGATTTGTAATTAGGCCTGAGTAGTCTGCACGTCATCTGACGCATGAGGAACTGTGTCACATGTTCAATGTAGGATCTATCTGAGGGGTGGAAATGTTGTGAAGATTTGCTTGAGATCAAATGCACGATTATTTCTGCTTGTTAAAAGAAAAAATAATTCAGGCACATTTTTTTTAATAATCAAATGTCAAGAAAGGGCTGTAGCTTGCTAATTTACTATTTCAGAATTGATATCCATCAACTAGCTGTCCTTTTAATGAGTGTATCCATATTGTCTGTTTCCAAGGCACTTATGATTACATTAACCCTCTCGGCTGTGCTTGATTTTTCATTGCCGCGGACGACAGACATGCAAATAGCGGCATCACATTATGCAAGCTCTTTTTTGTCTGGTGGGCTCGCGCAGAGAATTCCGTGTAGCCATCTGTGGTCTTTTTCTTTGGAAACGTGAGAAACTGGGCACATTTGCATAAGAATAATTGACACTTCAACCCTCCAATCATGGAGGATTATTTTTAGCGTATGCATCGGAGAACGGCGCGTCCATCTTGGATATACAAAAGAGGGGTAGACGCAAGCTTGAATATTAACCCTATGTGTTTTGTTCTTTCTCTCTGCCGGAGGTTCGTGATGGTGATGAATGTGATTGTGATGATTTGACTACTTTTAAGTCGTATTTTAAATCATCTCGTGGACATTTATTCTTTTTTTCTGTAAAAGTAAAATTATTAATGCTGGAGCCATTGCTTATACTGTAGGTTGTGTGTGTGAGTGTGTGTGGTGGGGGGCTACATGGTGTAAGTAACTGCAAGTGCTGTTTGTGTCGAGAACAGCCTCACTGTTAAATTATTTACAATAGCTAATGAAAAGAATCACTTCTGGATGAACTGTGGTCTGAACTCCACATGTCCCCAGATACAAGCAAACACACACGGACACACACCACACACACACACACACACACATAAAGGAAATACATAAAAAAGAGAAATAAAACAAATAAATTACAATGGTAACAATTAAACAGGCCAATTAAATGTGTCCAAAATGTTTTTCTAATTTTATAGTAGTCGACCACTTCGCTTTCTAGGAAACCCCTTTGGTTATGTGAGTAATCTATTACAAGGAAGGACAATTTTCTCCTTTAGATAACCACGAGTTAATTTACACACATATAAAGGACTGCAGCCTCTGGCACTAGACAGAGATGTGTCACTACCTGTGTGGATTCCTGTGCGTATGCGTGTGTGTGTGTGTGTGTGTGTGTGCACGTGCGCCCAAATGCATGGGCTCACCCATCTTGTAGGGTGGTGGAGTCGAGGTTTATCCGGATCTCCATGGTAACGATCCAGCCTGCCAAGGCGATAGCGAACTTCTGGTGCCCAGGGCAGAGCAAGCAAAGAAAGAAAGATAGATAGAGAGAAATATTTAATGCAGGAGCGGGGGTCGCATTGCATATCTGCTGTCTCTCCATTATCCCATGTCCTGATCACATTGAAACTGAAAACCTGTATTGACTATATCACTGGTTCCTTTCAGGGAGAGTTGTACACACGTTTTTTTTTTTACCTGTGGTGTATAATGTGAATAACAAAAGCATACAGATTATTATTACAGGTTTGTGGTTAGTGGTCACATTTACCATAACCAGTTATTCGCCATGATAAACTTTGGTCGTTGCTGAAACCTTCGATTTTTTTTTGGGAATAAATAACATGTTTATGACCTAAATTGGCTATTAAATAAAGCAAGTCGTACCTGATCATACCATAAATGCAAAGGCATAAGGATGCTGGAATTCTGAATTCTTTATACATTCATGTATGTTGTTGT
This sequence comes from Leiocassis micropogon, assembly GCA_028565275.1. Lineage (NCBI taxonomy): Eukaryota > Metazoa > Chordata > Actinopteri > Siluriformes > Bagridae > Leiocassis > Leiocassis micropogon. The sequence goes on along the minus strand of JAOVVA010000029.1, from coordinate 10,181,304 downwards.
CACGTCACCAGAATGAATAAATCATGCAGTATGTGGTAGGTGATCCAAACAAAGTCAACAATTTCATATCGGGCCTTTTTTAAAAACTGAACGCTCAGTAATGTTTCGATAATAATATACTATTAGGTTCCACTTGTAGATTTCAGTGCAATATTGTAGTGGGTTGAAATAACCAGCTGGCTGACAGACACGTGTACAGTAAATGTGCATTTATGGACATTCATTACATGTGTACGCGTTTAGTGGCTCTATATCAGCCTGGTCTCGGTAGCAATTAGTATTAAATTAGTTTGTTAGACATTCAGCAGATTGCATTAATTAAATGATGGTCCATGTGTAATTACATGTCAACTGTCTGAGTCACGTTTGGTAGGCCCAGCTGAGCTGTTTGCTCTTATTTGACATAAACAAAATGATTCGGCTCTGTTGTATTTGGATGAGACGTCTCTTGATATTGAAGTGGCGTGACGTTAATGGTGTACATCAGCAAAGCGTGTTGATAAAAAAAAAAAAAAAAGGAAAATACCATTTTAGCATCAAGCTCTCCATAGGCAGTAATGTACACTAGAATTGGGTCCCAGTGGATTTAAAAATATCACAGTGATGATAGATTTTGAACGTTACAGCTCCTGTTGCGCTGCTCTAACCATTTTAATGTTTATTTCTGACCACAAAAATAGCAACTGGGTAATAACAGGGAAAAAAAAAAACTCCTGCCGTTATATCATATACAAAATTACACTGCATAGAAATGGAGCTCCAGGTCTCTTGTTGTTTGGCATGTGCGACAGTTAATAGCTGCATCTATACGAAAGCAGGTAAAGTGACACAACTCAGGAGATGATCAGCCATCGGGTCACAGGTCATGGCACACTCAGAGAAACGATCCTCGGAGAGCATGTTTTTAAGCAGGGTTTAGTCTAAAGGCTAATGTACCCCCTTTAGAGGCGGAATGGACTGTGCGTTAAATGATTTATAATAGCTGAAACTGTTTCAGTGTACCTCGGCTGTGAGGGGAGATGCAGAATGCACGCCATGCTGCACTTTGCTTATATATTGTTAAATGTGTGGTGAGAGCATGGGTTTATCTAGTCTGGCGAAAAGGATATATGTGGGAGGAAAAGTAGGTCAAGATTAGAAGGTTTGATCTGATTTAACTAGCAATATGGAGCCATCTGCGGTTCCTTCATCTGACATGCTCCTGTTTATTCTTATTCCAGGTGAGAAGAGATGGGACATGGGGTCAAAGAAGAGAAGGATTGCTCACTGTGCTGAGTCGCAAGGTTAGCATCAGATTTTTCTTTTTCTTTTTACAGTAATGTTAAATGAAGGAAAGGGTCACGCTTTGGGTTAGCAGAGAGCCGTTAGAGACATAATTAGTCTCCGTGGTCTTGATGTGCTTAAAAGTATATTAGAATTTTAAGAATGTGAGGTGTGATGACAGTGCTCAACTTTCTTGTCTTATCTAAACTGACGTCCTACTGTTGTAGATGGATGGAACCACAATTTTTTCCCAATCAGTCAATCTGTATTACTGTATTTCACAAAAACATTAGGTGACCTTGGTTGAATATCTGCATAAAACCTGCTATTTGTACTGTACGTTATACCTACTCTTACCTTTTATTTCCTGACCCTAGGTTGCAATTTTAAAACCTAAAAAGGTTGAATGAGAACTGATAATGGGTCGACTTCAGTATTTGCATCATAAAGTTCACATTAACATGCTAGTTTATAGAATAATGTAAATCATTATTTGCCTGTTGAGAGAAGGCCATACACTGTGCTGATGCTGGCTATTTATTAGCAGCTATGTGAAGAAACTGCCACGTAAGCTAAATGTGGAAGACTACTAGTTTAATGGAAGCACTCAGCACCGAGTAGAAGTTTGCACTTTGATTACTGAGGATGAGGGCATGCCATCTAGCAACAGTTTGGTTTGGGTACGTGGATCACTTTAAGGTGATGGACAGTATGTGGACAGAGGTCACTCTTGAATTTGTTATGTGTTTTGTGCAGCGTCAGCACCAGAGAGCGAGGATGATGAACCCCCCCCAGTGATGCTGATGTTCAATCAGACTTTGTTAGATGATGTTTTTCTCTTTACCTCCAAAGGAACTTTACAGTCTGTAGCTGGTGATTTTAAAGCATCCCATCAGACAGGAGTACTTTTTGTTATTGTGTAATCATTGCTGTAGTTGGGTGTATGAAAAATTGCTTCTGCAAAATCTGTTGAAACACTAAACCGGCTAAGATTTGGAACCATGTCAAGAGGCAGAAGTGGAAAGAACACTACACTGGAGGAAACAGGTCAGGTTTAAAAGAAGAAAACTTCGAGTCTGTTTTATTAAAAACAAGTCTAAAATGATTAAATGGTTTCTTCTCCGTGTAGGATTATTATTAAACACCTCATGAGAATCACATCTCTTGATGGATATGAACAAATTAAACATTTTAATGAAAATTTGAAATGAAATCATGAGAGAAGGCATGACCATTACTCTTCATGGAATTTCATCAGGAGCACCTCCAGGGTCCGGGTTCCATTCCCACCTCGTTCTGTGTGCATGGAGTTTGCATGTTCTCCCCGTGCTTGGTGGGTTTCCTCCAGCCACTCCGGTTTCCTCCAACAGTCCAAAAATATGCAGATTAGGCTAACAGGCGTTCCCGAATTCCTTGTAGTGTGTGAATGAGCATGTCATTATGTGTATGTGTGTGCCCTGCGATGGATTGGCACCCCATTCAGGGTGTACCCCGCCTCATGCCCTAAGTATCCTGGGATAGGCTCCAGGCCCCCCGTGATACAGTATAAAGGATAAAGCGGTAAAGACGATGAGTGAATGACTAATCAGCAGTGTTGTTATGAATTTATAAGACGCACCACAAAAGACCTCTCAGTTCTCAGGTTTGCGGGCTTGTGGGCTTCATCCGGGTTCTCTGTTTTCTTCGTACCTCCTGACATCTGCAGTGTGTGAAACGTACAAGTAATTGGATTGTTTACGCTAAATACCATGCAACCCCTAGGTGTGGCTGAGTCTGTTTATGGTGCACAATGGTGGACTAATATACCATTCAGGGTGTATTCCCAAGTTCCACATCCACTATAACCCTGTCCAGGAAAAAGCACTTACTAAAAATAAATTAATAAATGAATGAAGAAATGAATGAAATTTTATTGAGAGCAAATACTTTATGGCTGACTATCTTAAAAACACTGATTTGTCCATGAGAATCTTATAATTGCAAGGTCTAGAATTTCCGACTAATAAACCAGTTCTGCGTATTCACTAGTTTTACATTAATTCCTCCTACTGACAGAAGACGTCAAGCACAGTATGGTGTACTGAGAAAAGTGCATTGGGATAAGTGCATTAGTATAGCGCATTAGTATAGCAGGGGATTATATAGAGAAATAATCCCCTTTAACCCCCTTAACTCTGTGTTTTATTATTCTGCATATTCAAAGATCCCAGTTTGACTTGAACACACACACATATACATATACCACTATATCATCTATACTACTATATAGTATGTATATGCAGTAGCCAAATTATTCATTGCTATAGCCATCTTTATATAACTTCATGTTAAGCAAGCGTTATGCAAGCTTTTATCTGTTATAAAGCGATGCCAAGTTTAAAGAGTTATATCTTGCAAATAATCTCAAGACACTTGGGTTTATATCTTATTTAGTGTTTTTTTTTATTTTTTATTATACAAGTTTTAGCCAGAACTTCACTTCTCTACAGTATTTAGGACTTTCCGTGACTTCTGTGGCAGCAGCATTGTTGGTAACCAGATTTTAAGCTTTGTGTGGATGTTTCTGAATGTTATTATGTAGATCAGAATACAGGGCCAAAAATGATAAATGGTCTGTTTAGACCAAACTATTTCAGAAAACAAAACTACAGCTAGCTTCTTGCTAATGTCATGTGCATCTCTGTAGGTTCCCACAGACATCTCTGCTGATCTCGCATATTTTCCTTAGTACAATGTAGTTATGTGGAAACCTAATACAATAATACTCTTGTAGAGGACTGTTGAAGGAGGTGGGAGTGAAATCCTATCAATTCTCTTTCTCGCTTATGTGAAAACAGGATGATCGGAATTAACAGAGAGCTAAAACGCAAGACACTCCCAGACCAGTGTTGCGCACATAAAAAAAAAGGAAACGTCTTATCAGGTTATAGGGACGGTAAGAAAATCCATGTGAGAAGACTCAGGGCGCAGTGGAACAAAAGTGCAGCCTGAAATGGGGAGGACACCTGTCAGCCATTATTGTTCCCCTCTTTGTTGACAGTGAATACATGGCATCTTAAGACCTTTGAGATCTTTTTCATTCCTCAAAGCAGCGAAGTTTCTGAATACATCTCTTATGATTAAGTTCTAAGATTCATGATTTATGTATGTATGTGTTTCATATATATACAAAATGATGAATAAAAAATCGGGTTGCCGTAAAAGTAACATGATATGAGATACGGTATTATGCATTTTGACTGCACCTGCAAAATTTTTGTTACATTACAGTAACTGTACAGTATATTATTTCTATATTATATTATTTCTTTTAGACATTTAGCAGTGTGTTAAATTAGTAGTGACAGTAAAGCAAAAAAAAAAAAAAAAAGAAACATTAAAAAAAAATCTTAAATAGTAAAATATTACAAATCTCCATGGTTCCCAATTTTTTTATTTTTTTTTAATGAATGCTTTTAGACATTAGAAATATGATCCCTGGGACATTTGATATATCTGGACCCTGGCTTACAGAATAAACCATTTAAACAAAGTAAGGGAGTAGAATTGAGGTTTGCAGAAAAAAAGATGAAAAATGATTGAAAAAGTCATAATAACAAGACAAAGTGTATGGAAGGTTACTTATTATTTGACTGATAAAATTTACTGAAAAAAAAATTCTTGAAAAAACAAACAAACAAAAAAGTCACTTGCGGTTTTTATCTACCCAAGTTCAACCAAAGTTCCAGCCAATCATAATGTAGCAGTGTCACATGATTTAGACTCTACTTGCAAGTCAACTTTGACATGGATGACTTGTAACTGAGTATATATAGTCCGAAGGCTCTATGCATGTTTCAAATACCCATATAAAAAAAAAAACCTCCATGACTTGTATACTGTAAATGCACTATACTAATTATTACTCTGTTCTTAAATCTCATAAGGCGCACACCAAGACTTGTTTAGGGCATTACTTGGTCCTTCCTCTCTTTATAAAATATGTTTAATACAGTCTTCTTTAAGGTAATTTATAAATGGGTACAAGCATTTAAAGTGATGATGGGATGAACACATTTTTTTTAAAAACACCAGGGTTTATTCTTTTTCCTTTTTTTTTCAGTATGCTCACATTCTGTCTTAAACAAATGAAAGACCTTGTTGTATGTCAGTCATTTGGCAGTGAACAGCCACCAGCCAGCTCTCCTCTTTTATAAACAACCTGCCAACCAGTGAGGGAGAAGGCTAACACTCTGACTCCAAATAAAAGAAAGTCATGCAACTGCAGCTTTTTATACTTGCATCTGTTCACCATGCCACATCGAGGTGGTGTTGGGTTGGTGGGGGTCAGTGTAACATTCTCATTGGAAAGAACTTACTACACTTTGACACATACATGAACTCAAATGTGTCCCTTTATATCACATTTTGGGTGATTTGAGTTATGCATATTGTTATGCAATATTTAAATGATGATTGCATGTTGTAGTAAGAAAGTGGGAACGTTCAGCTTCATTTTGACACCAGGGTTTAAAATAAAAAATTAAAATAACTCAACAGCCAGCTGTGGTGTTTTATTGCATGAAAGCGCTTGTTTTCTATCACGATTGGAGTAACCAACTTGGAAAGTGTTTATTAAAGTGCTTTTAAACCTCATTTTGGATTAAAACTTGATGAAGGATCAGGAAAATACAGTATTTATTAATCGTTTTTGCTGAAATTGAAAATTTAATATTTGTAATTTATTGGCCATACTAATGTTTTTTTATTGGTCATACAAATTTATTGGCACTAAACTAATGTGTGTGTGACATGATGCAGGCCTTGATATGATGGGTTGCAAAGGTTATACCTAGCATCCTAAAACAAATTTCTAGAAGGACGTCTATGGTTATTCTTCAGGAAGTACTCTAAAGAACCATTTATGTTATTTTGAGCTCAGACAAGCATGTATAAGCTTGTATTTTAAAGATAACCCCAAGTGTTCCATCTAATACCCTAAAAGTTGTAATATTTGTCACTTAAATGGTCGCCAGTTTTCCTTATAGGGCATTTTTAGTTAATTGAGGACTCTTGGCTATGCAGGAAGCTTCGAACAAAAGACTTAATGATGTACATATGGCTTATTTGTGACTAATATTTTGTCTTCTCATTCTTAGGTGCAGAGCATCAAAGGATGAGGAGGATTAAGAGATATGTCCTGAATCTGTGGGCCATCATCAGCATTGTTTGGATGGATGGATGGATGGATGGATGATCTTTTTTGAAAGTTTTCCTGGATTACGTGTATGCGTTTGTGGAGTGCAAACCATATACTGGAACTGGAATAAATACACAGTGGCATCTGGATCGAAACAAGATACATGACTCGAACGTGGTTTATAAGTGAATTCACTATGCAGTGTATGATTTTACTGCCTTCTCCTTGTACAAATATTTTCTCTCAAAATTGCTTGAATATGTTTGCACTATAAAGTTTATTTATACAATAAATAGTTTATTTTTCTAGAAGGACATCTGCAGTGTGTGATTTGTTTTTCTGTATTGTAGATGATGGAATTTCTAATACGGTGGATATTAAAAAGCTCACTCTTGGGTCGAGCGAAATGGTAGACATGGCTCAATCATTATTTTCCAAGAGAGCGCTGCACTTAGAGTTATTGTTACATTCCTGTAATTTACTAGCTCCTGGGATTCCTGTCGGTTTGGTAAGGTAACATTCACGGCTAAAAGGGTCCATATCATGTTCATACACTGCCATTTTACTTAATGTCGCCTCTCTGTTGGTCACGTCATTCCATAACATCGCGGTCGTTCGTGATTGACCGACCTGTTAGTGGTGTTATGATAATTACCATGCATACAGTGGATATATGCAATATGACATTTACTCTACCTTCTAGCCTATGCAATAGGCAAATAAATCACACAAAATAATGATTTTATAAATAGAATTTACATAAAGAAATAAAACATGTCCCAGGCTTATTCTGACACCCACATTGTGCTGCGACGAGTTGACTGACATGGACATATCACATAGCAATAGGATTTCAGTCCATGATGGAATTTTATTGTCTAGCTGTACTTTTTGTTCCCTCCCAAAAATGACACTTTTGACAAATCATAATGAGAATAAGTTAAGCCAAGGAGAAAGTCCAAATTCACAATTCAGGAGTAATGTAAGTGTGCCATTTGCACAGAATTGCATCAGGGAGAGGTTCAGACACTCGGAGCCATGTGTCTTGAGGTAGGACGAGACCAGATCAGACATTCTACCCTCTCCTTCTGTGTCACACAGTGTGTATCACATGGGAGCCTTGCTGTACACCTGAGCACAAAGCCAGCCATTGTGTGTGTGGAACTGTGGGCCTGACCTCAGAGTCATGTGACCAGGCTCCGGCCAGGTGTTGCCTGAATCTGGAACACTGAACAGCTTCATTCTCATGACCGAAAGGGACAAAGAGATGTAAGCGGCATGATAATGAACCGTGAGTGACTGGAACAAGTGTGTGTGTGTGTGTGTGTTGGTGTGCTTCTGTGTGCCTTTCTTTCTCTGTGATTTAATACTCAAAAAGAACAGCTTGGCCAACACTAAATGTACTTGGCTTTTAATGAAAATAATAACCTCAGATTCCAGTTGTTTTAGTCAGATAAATCTTTCTGCAATCCTGTAAATGAAAATAAGGACAACTTCGAAATGACTGGCAGTACCTTAATCACATTAAGCGGCCGGATCGAGGGATGTCTATCGTCAATCTCTGATGATTGATGTGCCATGTTCAGTTATGAATCACAAGTCTGGAGCAGATCTTCCCAGAACCAGTGCTGGTTAGCCCCAGCACAATTGAATTGAGCCAAAAGCACGCGAAACCACAAGATGCCAGAGAAGCCTAGTAACAGAGTCACTTAGGCTTGATCTGAAATAAACAAGAAACAAAGAGACCCAATCATTTTTTTGTTCTTGGGTGACACTTGAATTTGCACAAAAAGAAAGAAAAAAAGAAAGAAAGAAACCGAGAAAGCTTTTAAGGCCAAAGTAAGTGACCTTGGAAGGCTTGGAAGAGGTATTTAACTTTTAAACTGCATTACCTACTGCAAGAGGTAGTTCTTTTTTTCTCTCTCTTTTTTTATTCTCAGAAAAAAAAGGAAAGCACAGTGCAGTATTTCACTTTTATCTCCAGATAGCAGGTCTTTGTGTTATCTTATTCTTATTGGGAAAGAGGGCAGAAAAGTGAAAGAAAAAAAAAAAGACTTTAAGGTATGCTGCACTCCCTGTGGACGCTGAGATACCAAACACCTCCATTCCAAACTTTTCCAACTTTCATGCAAGAGAAATGAAGCCGTGTTGTACTGTAAGAGAATCTGCTTCTTCACTTCAGCTACAGACAAACAGTAGGATGCGTTAGAGCAGCCGAGAATATGCCATTGAAGAAGGGACCATTTGTGTGCGTGTGTGTATGTGTGTGTGTGTGTGTGCGTGGAGAGGCAGGCAGCCTACAATAAAGGGAGCTTTTAGAGAAAGAACTGTGTAACATATTCCCAGTGTGTCTGTCTGCTCGTCAGGATTCACAGACATGCCAGGTGATGTCCTCCAAAGTGCAGATCTGCCAATATGATGGGCCCCAGTGACAGTATATATACACACACATACATATACACAGCACAGTGATTTTCCACAGATGGGTGGCAGTGGCCTCTGAGGTTGTTCTCTCCTTCAGACTGACAGTGATGTGTTTCATGGCACAGCTCGAAGAATCATGGCAGAGGTGGATATGACACGCGCTCCTCATACTCGTGCCTGAGCGTGAACAGGAGCCGGGTATGGTTCCATCTGTTTTTCTGCTCGCCACTTGTTTTTTTTATTCTTGCCATGGGAGCAATCCGACGATTTTTAGATTTCATTTGATGCATGTGAGCATTTGTACACCTATATAGGGGTTGGTGTGCATCTCATGCCTCTGTGTCTTTTTGTGCTTTGAAGCTTGCTAGATAGTGATTGATTCAGAAGTGTAGATACAGCACAGTGTGGGAGTCTCCAGAGAGGCAGAAAACCATCAAGCTGTAGCACAAGGCCAGTCATCTCGTTCTCTCTCCCCCCCCCACCACCTTCATGTTTTTACTCATATGTAACATTGGTGTTTATTGCTGCAAAAAACACACCACGCTCTTGATGTATTTGTGTGTTTATACTGGCCTGTGACATGCCAGTTTTTACAGCCTCATAGGATTGGCTTCTGGTTCACTGAGTTCTCTGCACTTTAAGAGCCAACATCATCCAAGAAACATATACAAATACTTGTAATAACATTCAATCAGTGGTTGACTTATTATTATCATTTTTTATTTCAATGGACATATCAGGATGATATCTCACAATTTAAAAGACGCAAAGGTCGCAACCATACAAAGCAGTAAGTTAAGTAACTTTTTAAAGTAACTAATTACATTACAAAATTAATGTCATTAAAAAGTAATTAGTTACATTACAGCGTTACTTTCTGATAAAAGTAACTAGTTAGAGTACTTTCCCATACTTTTCACTTACATGATTTCGTGCGGTGGCCGTAAGTACGGTTCATCATGATTCACTGAGCGTTTTGGCACTGAGATTACGTTTCCATCTTTCCATGCATCGGTCCTCGCAGACCTTGCAGAACTTCGCAGAACGTCGGGCGATCACTCGCGGTGGCTCACGGTGCCTAACACTGCTTCTCATCGTGAGTCAAACCACATAGATGAGATAAGGGTATAACAGCAGGAATAACAGGGGGGGTTATCGTGGGCGGGGCTTGTAGCACGACTTTCACACACACACACACACACACACACACACACACACACACACACACAATAACGAAATGACTGCTGTCTGGTTCATGAATTATATAAATTGTCTGAATAACAGATTACATTTTTGAAAATCTAATAATAACTGAGTACTTAAATGGCATTAGATTACTCACTACATCAAAAAAGTAATCGAAGTACTCTTACTTTTGTAACGCGTTACACCCAACACTGTTCTTCACTATAGTATTCTGCCCTATTAAGCGCATTTACCAGTGGCCATTTTTACATTCAGTGGCCACTTTATTAGGAACGCCTGTACACCTGAACCATCATGCAGATATCAAACCAGCCTTTCATGTGGCAGCAGCACTATGCACAAAATCATGCATTAGTTAATCTGCACACCAAACATCAGAACAGGAAAAAAAAGTGAGATCTTTTATTTGAACCGTGGTGTAGTTCTTGGAGACAGATGAGCTGGTTTGTGCATTTCATGAACTGCTGATCACCTGGGATTTTTTACACACAACAGTATCTCAAAGCAAAGATTATGAGCAATGACAGTATTTTAGGTGGTATTGCCTTCATGATTAGAGATGTCAAAGGAAAATAGCCATAACATGAATTAATCACCATTTACAACCATAGTAGGAAAAGCACAAAACACTGAATGTTGGGGTGGATGGCCTACAACAGCAGAAGACCACATCAAGTTCCATTCTTCTCAACCAAGAACGGGAATCTGATACTGTCATGGCCAAAGACTCATCCAACTGTTGAAAATTAAAACAAAAATTACAATATTTGGTCTCCTTTTAGTCCTCAGCTGTCCAGTTTCAGCCAGTTTATCGAAGTCTTTGAGATCAACCAGTATCTGTATGATGTCATGGATTGTGCCTACATTATTGGCTGAATAGATAACTGCAGGAATGTGTTACAGCTGTTCCTAGGAAAGTGTTACAGGGTCACAGCTGTTCCCATCAAAGTGTTACAGGTTTACAGCTGTTCCTATCAAAGTGTTACACGGTTACAGCTGTTCCTAGGAAAGTGTTACACTGTTACAGCTGTTCCTAAGAAAGTGTTACAGGATTACAGCTGTTCCTAGGAAAGTGGATGGTAAGTGAGTCTTGTTGGATTCCTCAGTGTGCTCCTGTACGCAAAATTATTTAACCAGCTTCTTGTCTAACAAATGGTCAACTAGCACATGTTCAGATATAATAATAAAAAAAAACTTCAAAAAGGACTTCAGTTCAAAAGTTTCCATCTTTCATTCTAAACTCGATAATAAAAAAAATCCACAAACAACAGAGCTCCCCTTCTGCCTTATAACTTTTTCTAACCTCTTTCTTAGCCTCTGAAAAGCTTCTCGATCCCCTCAGTTGTAATATTTGCCGCCGTTCTTCCTGATATAACCGAATTGCCTAGTCTGTACTTTTTGATCTATCTGTTATAACATGTCTTTACATCAGGTTTATTGAGTAAGATTTTTATGGTTAAACTTTGACTTATTTTTCTGATTATTGTTATCCTGTTGCTTGACACACAGGGAATGTGACCACATACAGTAGGTAGTTGTGTATTAATAGGTTATTACAAAGGTTAGTTCCGAGCGAGTGATCTGATTGGATGAGATGCCTTAAACAAGTGGTGATAGTGGATGGTAACAATACTGGCATGTTTAACTATATGTATCACTCCAAGTGACAGGTGTTCTAATAACAGTTACGCTATAACAACAAACTACAGTACCTCTAGGTCACAGCATGAGGGAAAGTAGGTTGCTACAGTACGTTCTGCAGTACTGACTAGAGAGCATCACCCAAAAACCACATCTAAACATATAACATTCTGTCATCCTAAACTATAATTCTTACTAGCTTCTGACACGAGGCTGAATCCCAAACTTTTCTCCAACCCCTAAACAAGAGCACTTGTAGAAAGTGATTGTACACCCTAGCACACTAGCTTTCCATTTGACGCTATTTGGTATTCAACCCCGGAACCTAAAAAAAATTATGTAACTGATATTCTAAAACAGAAAAAGTGGAAATATAAGGAGAAACGTACAAGATTTACAAAACTGTCCACCACCTCTAGCTTTCGGTTGCATAGGAGCTCTAATCACCCCTGTTCACCCCTGTTATATTCACTAACTGTCATCCGCCAAACTCCACCAGTAGTGGTAGGATTGTGTGCAAAATAACTGGTTATCATAATCTGTTGATAATAAATGTTGTATGATGAGCTGTTGTATAAAAGCAATATCTCACCCTAGGTCAACCCGTTGTGCTGGATATCTCGCTTCACAGCTGTGCTGATATCCAGCCCAACAGCACTATCACTTTGTGATAGCGCTTAAATATGTAAACAGTGTAGTGTACACTTATATTTACTTTACATTGATATTAATTAACATTCAGATGTTCAAATTCTCTAAATAAATAAATAAATAAATAAATATTATATTAACACTGCATAAGATGAGGTTAACATGTGCCATGTATACTTGCCTTCCATTAATAGGCTCCAATAGACACTACACCACATTGCACTACTTCGCAGCATTCTATCACAGTTTCAAAGTGTTCCTTTTACCCGAAAGAAGAAAGTGGAGAAGTTGGCAAAATGTTGACCCTTGGGAAGATGGGGTTATTGAGTTTGGCATGGTGGCCTTCATCCAAAGAGATAAAAAGCCACTGAGCATCTCCTCCACCCCTCTATTAATGCTGTCATATCTCACGGGCTGAGCTCCTTTTCCCCATCAGGCCTCAGGGCAAAGTGGTTTACACAAGTGAAGCGCTTTCTGCCTTTCAATTAATCCATAGCCTAGAATCAACCCCAGCACCATTTTACTGTTTTATACAGAACAAAGCTGTCGAGAGGCTAAGAAACAGACTGTCAGTTTGTATAACCCCCTTTTTTTCGGAGGTGTTTTTAGTCTCACTCAGCCTGTATGAAACAAAAAGTAGTGACACTACTAATAATAAAATGTAAAATCTTTGCAATTTTGATTTAATAAAAGGATCTTTGTATACGTTTGTTAAATGCCATAAGAAAAGTCATTTGACTTTAAACGGTACAACTGGTTGTTTTTTTCCAAATAGAGCACCATTATCACAGCAGGACACGTAAAAGTCTTTCACAATTTCCCGGCTTTAATAAAACCACACACTACTAACATATGTAGGTTAATTTTCAAATTCTTTTTGAATCCCTCTTGAATTCAAATGTGCTTATTGAATCTGGTATATGACTAGTCTGGGCGCATTGTCCGGAAAGCCAGACGGCAGACTACTTCTGTCTCGCCACCGGTGAATCTCAGCTGGTCCAGCGACTAAAGAGCTGAAATTAATAGCACAAATCATCACCGAGACACTGAGTGACTCATTTATTTTATCGTTTCACAGTTAATTATTTACATCATTTTCTTATATTGCATAGTCTTTGAAAATTTTTATGGTTCTTAAATTGTTGAGACCAACATCTCCATCTAGATTCATACACTAATACAAATCCCAACACCCGCCCACCCCACACTGTCGATCCCTATAGGCGACAAGGGGTCAAGTTGTGCTATTCAGTCTAGTCGTGGGGATCACTGAGTAGAGACAAAAGTGGTTCAGTCTAGCCAGAGTCTCAGCACCCTGGGATCAGACATGAACAGTGGTCCCCAGAGAGCCATCAGTCATTTGTTCTCCAGCTTTATCCCTGCTTGACTTGTCTGGCTCTGACGATCACCTCCTGAACCCGTCATGGTCTTCAACTTGAACTTCAGACAAGAAAACACATGCCTAGCCAACTAGTTTAAGTTTGATACATTAAAATATGTCCGTACAGAAACTGCTACTTCTCAAGCACAAGTACTTACATTTTATTTTATTTTTATGTCCAGCTTTCTGTATCAGGATTTGGGCCAACTTGCCATTAAAAACTTACTGTAGTGATGATTCTCATTTGTGTAGAATGAAATATCCTGGATGAATGAACAGAGGATAAAAATATGCTAAGAGACAGTAGAATTACAGATGAGACCATTTTATTCTATGATCCACAAGGGAGTGGTCTGTTGCACTGCTGTTCTAGCTCTGAGCCTACTGGGGTTCTTAGCATGGCTAACTTTGATGCAAATTAACCCTAAGAGTGTGAGAATATTTGGAGTGTGTGCGTGTGTGTGCGTGTGTGTGCGTGTGTGTGTGTGTGTGTGTGTGTATGCATCAAATTAAATGAATGTACATGTCCATTCTGTGTCCCTTTGTTTTCCATGTAAAACCAATATTTTAGTAGCAGATGTGCTATCTATCTATCTATCTATCTATCTATCTATCTATCTATCTATCCATCCATCCATCCATCCATCCATCCATCCATCCATCCATCCATCTGTCTATTATTGTTGAGTTGTATAATGGTGCAGTAGCATTGCCAGCTTACAGCTCCAGGGTCCAGATAGTTTACTGAAGACAAATTAATAATAAAAATAATAATAATAATAATAATAATAATAATAATAATACATTATTTTTAAAATATTCTTACTAACAAAGGTTAAAGAACTCAAGTACACCTGAAACACATCTGAAACAGAGCAGTCAATACATTTACATTTATTATTAATGTATTGTTTATTGTAACTTAGGGTATAAAAAAAAGCGTTGGTTCTTTCAGTGACTGAACTATTTTTTTATTTGTGGTCAACTATTTTACAGTTTTATAGACACTATACAACATCTGCTCTTGGACTTCCATTACAAGTATGCTGTTTGCTGCTTCTTCTTCTTCTAGTATAAGGAAACAAAATGTAATTATTCATTGGGCATATGTATAAGACAGGTGTGAGAGTGTGTAAGCTTGTGCCCTGAGATGGGTTCTCATGCAGGGTGTACCATGCCTTGTCCCGGGAATTCCCCGGGATGGGCTACACTCCTCCCTACTAAGTGACCCTACAAGTGGTATAGATAATGGATGGATGGATGGATGCATATATGCTTCAGATACAGTAGACTGCTTGAAAGAATGCTTGAAAATTGTATGTGAGCATATTGCTGTTCTGTACGTTTATTCATTTTTAATATGACATATTTATTTATATGGATTTAGATGGTATTTACAAAACACCATGATTTGCATATTATGCATCTCAGAAGAATGAACCCTAGAGGTCTCCACTTGCACAAAGCCCCTCTGTAGTGCCCTCAGCTGTACAACTCCGTACAGGCGCACAAATGCATGCACACACACACACACACACACACACACACACACACACACACACACACACACACACACACATAATAAACAAATATATAGATATAAAATAATTAATTAAACAGAGATTGAGTCATCTTTTGAAGGTCTGAGCTATACTTGGACATCTTATTTAAGAGATGATCAGGAGTAACTAGTACAACCTTGACGTATCAAAACAAACCACACTGATGGCATCACACAAACCACCAGGAGCCCGTCACTGTGTATGACAAAGTGGCTGCTACTCAAATGAGCTAAAATCTGTCAAGGTCATTCGATTGTATACATTACTAGGAAGTAAAATCAATCTAGGGTTAAAACCTATTTTTGCAGCACTGCTGATTTGTTTTGCAAAAAAAAAAACTGTTATTATTTCACATATTGTCATCGATGCATAAGGAAAGAAAATGCATCTGCAAAAACATTAACTATGATGCATCATTTTTGTTCACTCACGATGCATTCTAGTGCAATTTGATATCTGTGATTAATTTGCTCGCCCTAATGGCGTTGAGTGATAGATCGTGATGTTCTTTATGTTATATGCCGACAGCACATGCTCCTATCAAGGCACACGCTCCCAGACTTTCCCACTGCGTAATGTATCTGTACACTTGATTCGGGTGGAGGGTTGCGGACTGCAGCTGCCTGTCTGGCCTTGTCTGAATGAGAAGAGGGAGCTGCTACTGTTTTCCTGTGTGTGAGTGTGTGTGTATGGACAGGGGTGACACAGGCTGTGAATGCTTCTCCTGATGAGACATGGAGGCATATTGAAAAGTATATTAAATTACCCTGATTAACAATTTAGCCACGAACAGGGGCACTACCGAGGAGCTCTATGGGGAGGCTCCCATGCCATTCAGGACCGTAGTGCCAGGGTCAAAAGGTTCCCCAAGTTCACAGGCTCTGGGCCTTTTGTTATGCTAACACACTTGTCCCAAATCAGCTGCCCCTGTACTGTGGGCAGACAGAAATTATTCCTTGAGAACCTTTTTTTTTTCCAGAGAGTTGTTATTCCTGGTCAGTGGTTCAGGCTGAAGGTTTTATTTATTGTGTAGGATTCAAGATTGTGGGAAAGGTGTGTGTGTGTGTGTGTGTGTGTGTGTGTGTGTGTGTGTGTGTGTGTGTGTGTTGGGGGCGTGGGTGTTTAGAATAATAGCAAGAGCTGTGTTTTGATAGATGTGTGTCAATGTATGAGTTTAGGGGTCAGGAAACAATATTGGAAAAGTCAGACAAATATAAAATTATTTTGTAACTGATTTTTTAAAATATTTTCATTGTATATGATGGTGATAATAAGGATGATGGTTATGAGGCTGATGTTGTTGTTGTTGATGATGATGATGATGATGATGATGATATTTGGTTTGGTAAAGAACAATATATAATAATTGTTATAAAATTATAATAATAATTCTACAATAATAGAGGTCTACAGGAGTGGAACTGTATTGTAAGTCCAACCTGTCCTCACATAATGGGTGAAAAATACCTATCTATCTATCTATCTATCTATCTATCTATCTATCTATC
>JAOVVA010000029.1:10149967-10164389 GCA_028565275.1 Leiocassis micropogon | reverse complement strand
ATAAACATGGTAATTATAATTATAGCTAATTATTTGCTTGGATTGAGTTATAGTAAATAAATAAATATTAAATATTTTGCAAATGCCACAAAGTGAAACTGTGTTACACTGAGTGACCCCTCGCTGTGTTTATTTGTATCCAGCTGGATCTTGCTGAATTTATTAAAATTTAATTAAACAGTGTTAATTCAGTGCTGGGGATTCACTGTGTAAAAACACACAAGTTGATAAAGCCATGTATTGGTCACTTCTAGTCTCTGGGGAGAA
This sequence comes from Leiocassis micropogon, assembly GCA_028565275.1. Lineage (NCBI taxonomy): Eukaryota > Metazoa > Chordata > Actinopteri > Siluriformes > Bagridae > Leiocassis > Leiocassis micropogon. Next base: position 10,164,122 of record JAOVVA010000029.1, on the reverse strand, counting down.
CCAATCATCTCACACAACATGGAGAGGTGAGGTGATAACACGCCCCTGAGGTCAGGGCCAAACGCCTGGTCAAACACTCTTAACCCTGGGGGTCAAGGTCTTTAACACCGCAACACGTGCTTTCATTTACCGGTTGTGTGCATCTATCTATTACAACAATTTGCGAAATAAACACAGATTAGGTGCAGTAAACAGATTTCTGAAATCTCTAGGCATAATAAAAATAAAAGAATTTAATAAATTAAATTTAAATAAAAAAGTATATTACATCATATAGAACAGCTCAAAGAAATGATTACACGGAGCAAAAAGACTGAAGGACAAATTTGATTTTATATTCAGCTGGCAATTCCACATTGTTTTCATCGCTCATCTTCCAGATAGGGTTCAGACTTATGATATTAACAAAAGCTTTATAAATTATTATGTAAATATAAGGCACAAGTTGTGTTCCATTTAACTACCAACATTCCTGTTAAAATGATCAACATCAAACACCTACAACAAACATACCCTGTATATTTTTTATTGTACCTTTTTTAGGAATAATTTAGCTGCATACGGGCCAACTAATGCTAAAGATTTTAGAACACATTTTATTTATGTAAAATTAAAATGAAATATGATTAAATTAATAATAAACAGATAAAAGGCAAAAAATAGATACATTGGCACACATGCAAAAGGTGTAATAATAATAATAATAATAATAATAATTATTATTATTATTATTATTATTATTATAATTATAATGAAAAAAAATAGTACTGATTCTACATTTGTGGAAGGCCTTCTGTCCATGTGTGTGTCACTTTACAGCAACAACTGGGTGAGGTGATGGAGTAAGTGGTGTAGGAGCAGCGCCTCAGGGGGTCCGCCTCACCCAACAAGCCTAAAAAGTGGGCCTCTCAAACTCTGAGACTGCCCCTCTTTTTCAGGCCTGATGCTTCTTGGAATCCGGCACAAAGGGGGGAAAAAAGTCTAGACCAATCCACTACACGAATGTAAAGTAATCCCCTCACCATTACAATAATAATAATAATAATAATAATAATAATAATAATAATAATATAATAAAAATAATAATAATAATAATAAGAAAAATAGTACTTCTGTCCCATGTGTGTGTCTTACTGTCTCCTTCAGCTGCAGCAGGTTTGTCATTTGTCCATGAATACAATACTGACAACATTTTTCATATCCAGTCCAGCTTCATCTGGATGTTTAATTACCTGATCATGAGAATTTTCTCTCTCTCTCTCTCTCTCTCTCCTCCCCCTATTTTAATTCTAACATCTCACCCTGTGCACACTGCACTGTGCACAAATGCAATGAAGGATTCAGTTGATTGCATCAGATGCAGATCCACCAACAAGGTTTCATTCGCATTTGCATTTTTTTCTCCTGCTGTTTTACAAAGGTGTTTTTTGAGAAGCAGTCTATGCTTTTCAAAAATACAAAATTACATTATATTCCTTTCATGGGGCATACAGTGTTAAAAAAGGATGCTTCGGTACAAATGCACTAATACAGCAGCTCAGAACAAGGCATATTTCCGTGTTAGGCTGAGATACATAGCCAGACTCACTGATTTTCCAATAATTATCACTGTAGTACTTAAAAAGCTTTGAAAATAATAAATTGTGATAGGATAAAAACATTTCAAATGTAATCTTGCATTATGCAAGTGTTTTTAAGGAGTTTGAGCTTGGAGTCCTGGAGCTTATTGAAGACCATTGCAAATAATAATAATAATAATAATAATAATAATAATAATAATAATAATAATAATAATAATAATAATAATAACATGTTAGATAGATAGTTATTTATTTTTGTACTAAATGTACGGAATCAGATATTTAAAAAAAAAATTGTGCCATTTTAATCATTCGCTTTTAAGCATGCTGGGCTTATAATGTGTCTGAAAGGCTAATGAGAAAGGAGGTCATCTCCATTTCAGCAGAGGCCGGGTAGAAAAAGCTTCCAGTCATTAGATAGACACTTTACAGCAACAACTGGGTGAGGTGATGGAGTAAGTGGTGTAGGAGCAGCGCCTCAGGGGGTCCGCCTCGCCCAACAAGCCTAAAAAGCGGGCCTCTCAAACCCAGACTGTCCCTCTTTTTCAGGCCTGTCGCTTCTTGGAATCCGGCACAAAGGGGAAAAAAAGTCTAGACCAATCCACTACACGAATGTAAAGTAATCCCCTCACCATTACAATTTTGCTGTTGCTGTAAATGAATGTGAGTCACACTAACACATTATATAGTTCCTTTGCTATGCAGTTAGATGACATTAGTGTATTCTTTGAGTGCTGGGATAAACCAAATACTCACACACACAAGCTTGATCTTCTTTCATTTTCATATTTTCCCACCACACACAATTTATTCCCTCCTTTTCTGGAAGAGGGACACCTGACATACTCAGACTGGGCCTAATGTCAACAGTGCTCCGAGGTGACATTTACATCCACACAAGACATTTAAATATGTGTGACAAAAAAAATAATCATAAAAAACAACACAGCTGCACTGATCCTTTTAAATCACATTATGCCTAAAAAAAAATCACATGACATTTGATAGAAAGAGTCTGATTCTTTTAAATGGGCCAGATAGCATAATGGCATATAAATGCCACTTGTGCATTTCATAAAACAACGGCAAAGAAAACCGAGTACTGTACACATGGCTGAAACAGCAACGGCTGTGATGCGTTCCACTGAGATTTTGTTATATTCTATTATTATTTTTACAGTCATGTCGGGAAAAAAATCATTCATCAAAACTAAGGGCATCATCATGATTTCAGGCATCACATAGATACAAAGTTTTATACCTTATTTGCATTATCATTTACATTACACAAGAGTAAAGCTAAGGAAGCCTTATGGTCTGTCTCTCTCTCTCTCTCTCTCTCTTTTTCACGCTCCTTTTAAATCATGTTTGATTAATAAAAGATGGGACGGAGTGTAAGCCTGCTTTCCACTTTATAAATGGTACGAACTGCTTGTCATTAAAAATAAAGCATGACATTCCAAAATGTGTGTGTTTGATTGAATATGCAAAGGCTACACTGTAGTATTCTTTGTAGTCTTTATCTGTAGCGCGAGGCTGCAGAGTGTTAGAACAAAAGACACGACATCAAGAAGGGATCACATGGATATGGATGGGGGAAAAAAGCATGAAAGTTGACTGTGTATTCCCCAACCTAGATATGTTCCTTCTAAAAATACAATCCACTGAAAAATACTAATTCAAAGAACAGACATTATAGCAGACTATAAAACATTAAGCTTGACTTGTTAGACTAGCATTGCACATGTGGCTGGATGACAAATTAAAGGACAAATCTCTAGCTCTGTTATGATATGCTGCACTTTATTGTTGTTGGCTTGACTTGTTCAATTAGGGAAAAAGATGTGACAAAATAATCAATGCAGAGTTCATTTAATCATCTTTATCTTGTGATGAAGCATTTCCATCCTGATGGGTGTGGTCTATTCCAGCATGACTCCGCCCCCATTCACAGTGCATGAAGGCTTACTGGAGGCTTTCATGAGGATAAATTAAACACTTTGGCCTTCACAGTGTATATATCTAAATACAATGGAATAGTATGCTTTGAGATTTTGGTTAGACAGCACTCACCTCCACCATCAGCAAAACTAAATAAAGGAGTATCTTAAACTGTATTCGCAATCTGTTGTGCCTGAGTGCATGGAGCTGTACTGAAGGCTCATGATGAACTTACACCATGCTAACACAAGCATGACTTGAGTGTGTTATACTTTTCAAGATGTGCATTTTCAAGGGTATTATAAATGTACAAGAAGATCAGCAAAATATCTAATAATATACTTCTCTATACCAAGCACTTAGTGGGCATGCAATTATTGTATAATTAATTATCCAGGTTAAATTAGAGAGCTCACAAAAATGATCAGAAAAAAGCAATGACTGAAAAATATATGCATGTCTGGCTGCTTCACTTGAGGAACTTGTATCAGCGCCATACACCCCATCATGTCACTGTGCACAGAATAGTTTAGCTGTAGTTATTTTAGTTCTCCTGATAAGCCTAGGTAGCAGAGTGGTACAGCGGGTTGCATTGCCATTTCACAGCTCCAGGGTCCATGGGTTCATCCTGAGCTCTGGATTGTTATCTGCGCAGGGTTTCTCTGCATGTTCTCCATGTGTTTGCACAGGATTCCTCTGAGCTCTCTGGTTTTCCCACTCCTCCTAAAAACATGCTTGTATATGGATTGGCTAAGGAAGAAAAAAACAGTGTGTGTGCACAGTGCACAGTAATGCACTGGCATCAAATCCTGCTATACATCCAGAGTTCCCTGGATAGGATCTGGAGGTACCTTGATATTGTTATAAATAAGGCAATGGCAAGAAAAAAGGAGTTGGTGAAAGGAAGTAAGAAGTCTGAAGGGTTATCCATACTGTACCATAACAACACATGAGCTGCAGTTAGTAACGGTTTATTTACACCTACAGTATAATATCAGTGTAGCTTTTAAAATGCACATGAAATCTAGATAATAAGCTATAATAGTTCAAATTTAAATAATGAAAGCGCACCTAAAATTGTATTACCTAATCATATAAACCAAAAGAATAAGCACAAGAACCTGCAAATTAATTTCTGCTTGCTGTTCAGCTTGATTATTAGTTTAATACTTAAATTACTGTTTATGAGAGAGACACATTCAGGCATATCTGGAGAACAAAACTTAATAAAGGCAAAATATTTACTGCCGCTTCTGAAAAAAAGTCATCATATCAAATTATTGGTTTCAGCTACACAGAAAAAGTAAAAAAAAAAAAAAAAAGAAAAAAACGATTGTGGGTGGAGATCATGTAAAGTCTTGATAAGTTATATTGTAAAAACTTGACAGTCACAGCTATGTTTAATAGTGAAAATAAGAGCATTTCCCTACGCACATACTGTACGTGATAAGAACTCATAGGAATGGGGGACTAAAGGGCTGTGTGGCCATAAGAAAACCACTGGTTAGTAAGGCTAATTAGGAAAAAGGCTTCAATTTGAAGGATTTTGGAGCAACTAAATACGGTCATGTGGTCTGATGAGTCCAGATTGACCCTATTTCAGAGCGATGGATGTGTCAAGTGTTATGCGATGATATGCATATCAGGGGTTGCTTCAGTTGGTCAGGTCTAGACTCAGCAACGTTATGTGGCAATAAAATGAAGTCAGCAGACGACCTGAATGTACTGTATCAGTGGAACAGTGGTAGATTGGGTCAATTAAGCTGCTTAACTAACACAGCTAAATAATTTGAAGGTTCATAAACAGTGCATTAAAAGAAATGTGCTTCACTTGCACGTTTGTCTTGATGGTGTTATCTAACAATGGTCTTGTTCTTTTTTTCTAGCAGTTTACTGTAAATCTCTAAAAGTGGTACTTTCCTACAACATAATGATTATGATTATACAATGTAGCAAAAAGTACCTCTATTTTTACAGTACATTATATAATTTTACAATACATGGCAATAAAATATGAGGTTGTTAGTTAGATGTCAGTTTATCTGATATATTCCACTTCCTCTGTTTGTTTTTATGGCATACAGTAGTCGCATAAATTTAAAAAGTGCATTTGACTCAAAACTTGTCTCTGACATAAACTATGAAATGCATAGTCATATGAAAATTATAATATAAATAATTATAAGATGATGAGGTGATTAATTGCAGTGGGTATGTAAATCTTTTTTTTTTTTTTTTTTAAAGCCAGGGTATCACTTTTAATTGAGCTACAGTGCTGGATATCAAAACCTGCACTTATCTGACCAAACACACATATTTCACTGTGCGTTAACTGAAGTCTTGAGCAAGACAGTGGGCATCTGTTTCCTTTACACACACTGTTTGGAGGAGATGTTATACTGAGATGTTATTTAGACAATTTGAAAGCAAACAGCGTATTAGATCAGATGTCAGTGTGAGCTTAACCAACCAATGCAGAAAGTCAATAAAGCGTGGAAATAATATACTGTATTGTGACCACCCGCCTAGTATTGAGTAGGTCCCAACTTGTGCCACCAAAACATCAATGCACTTTGTGTTCTGACACTTTTGTAATTAACATTTGCTGATATTAATTACAAATTTCTTGATGTTGTCATAATTGTATATTTGCACTACTCCACCAGTAGTAAAGGTGTGGCTTTATTTCATTCCATCACTGGTCAATTCTTAACCTCCTGGCAAAAGCAACTATAAATATTTGAAATATGTATGCTGGCACTCAACCAAAGGATTGTATATGTGCAGTTTACATTCTGGGTTAAAAAAAAAACACATAGAGACTGAGCACAAAAGATAGTGGTCCATGCAATTTATTAATTTATCGTAGTAAGAAAATGGTGGTCAAATCCTTTGTTAACCACTAGGGCGGATTCTTGATGAATGGCAAGCAGCTAACGGGTTACGGGTGCATGCAAAAAATAGGCTTTTACCTGTACATTTTGGGTATCTTTAATAGTGCTGTATTGCATCGCTGTGCTTCAGTGAGCCAACATTAAGTTGCATACCTATAAGCCTCTGTAACCAGGTTTGAGGTTTACCTGGGCTCGGCCTATGTGCAGATCCTGACGTCTACATGCTGCTATTACCTGCGAATGGAGTGCGCGGTCGTTTTGCAACTCATGTGCCGCTCCTCATCCTGCTCCCTACTTCTGCTTGACATATGCGCTCTGCAGTTTGACATGGGTGGTTTTGGTGGCTATTATTTAGTAGCCGGGGTTTTCATTGCAGATGACCCTATCTACTGTTACATTCGGTGAGGAAGACCTCTGACACAATCACGGTATGATGTAAAAGTTGATAATGACAGGTAGGAATTAAATTTTTTTGTGAACTGTTCCCACAATAGTGTATTTCTTATAAAATAATACATATCTTAACATTATGGAAGATTTTATTAATATGATTACTACAGCCAAAAGACAACAACGTATACACACCAAGTCCCCCCTTGCACTGTGTGTTCTGAAACCTTTCTAAGGAAACCAGCATTAACCTTTTCAGCAATTAGAGCTACAGCAGCTCTTATATTGGATCAGACTAGTAGCTTCTTTTAAAGTAGAATATTAAATCTGGCACAGAACTGTTCATAACATCGCTTTTACTCAACAATTTAATTTCACTTTTGGTGCAGACTAAACTTCAGGAAGATATCCAAGTCCTGCAAATGTTGCAATAAATTCTGTCCAGCAATCGATTTAAGACGCGCCCACTGTTTGACGCATGCGCAGTACTAATCTGACATAAAACTGCTCAGAACGTCGCATGCAAGGCAGATGTCTAAGTGCTGCAAAAGTTTCTGTCCAGCCAGTTTTGCGTGACAAAATCTGGCTGGACATACATACAGGCTGAAAGTGTTCTGAGACTGGTTTTCTTGTCCTCCAATGTATGAAACGTAAAGACATTAGTGAAAGAGCGAGTTCTGAACAATGTACAGACAAAATCTTTCTTTTATTTATATAGGAAAATTCAAACGTTCATTTCAGATGGGCGAGCAAAATCTGACAAAATAACAACAACAAAATGCAACCGAATGTTCTTCATTGATCCACTGCAGCGGCTTCTCCAATACCGGTAGGAGAATGCCACAGGAGATGCTCAGTCTGCTTCCGGGTGAGGGGTCTTCAACGCTTTAGGGCTGTCCAGAGACTTGCCTGTATTTATTAAAACGATAAATTACATATATTGACCAAATGTGTTAAATTTCTTCATTAGAAAACGGCTATTTTCATATTAACGTGATATTTTATGGATTAGAAATCTCGTATAAAATATTTTAAGATGTATACGATCTGTCAGATTTCTTTTAAAGCAGGCAAACAGAACATTCGGCTAAGTAGCGAGACTCATAGCGTGACCTCTACTGCAGTTGAAAACACTCCAGAGCCGAGGCTGAATCAATTGCCCGCAGGGATGCGAGTCGTTTCTGCCTGACACCTTACTCCCAAATACCCAGGCATATGTCATCGGAGCCGCTTGATTTCCGACTCGGGGAGAAAAGTGTGACAGCCGGCGCTGAGTCTGTTCCTGCAGAGCTAGATCGACATGGTAAGCTAATGCTAGCATACAGCAACCCTGAGGCTGGATCCCAAGTAGCCTCAACCCCTCCTCAGTGTGCGGTGTTAAATAATGGCGTGTACGATTAATACAGGGGGGTAATGTGGTGGCTTGGTGTCCTCGTGTAGCACTAATAAGCATGTATATCTGATATAAACATACATTTCTAACAGATAATAAGAACAGGTGTGTATAATATAGTGAGACTCCTCCTGATAGCTAGGAGTAGAAGTTCAGAGATGCTTCTGTGATGCTTGCTGATCCATCATATCTCTACTTTTTACTTAACTGCATTAACTGACCTTAGAATTGAAGCGTATGTGTGAGAAGATTATTTTATTTGTGTTCATCGAGCATTATTGCATTGCTGACTGTCACTGATGACATTGATCACTCAGCTAGAGTGTGTATGTATGTGTGTGTGTGTGTGTGTGTGTATGTGTGTGTGTGTGTATCTATGTATGTGTGTGTGTGTGTGTGTGCGCATGATTGCTCAACCTGTCTGCATCTACTTCCTCATCAGAGGTGAGTTTGACCTCAGCTTGCCCTCTACACACCACTACATCTTACTGTTTGTCCTCTGTGTTCAAGTCAACAAACATCCGTTAGGGCAGAGTTGAATTTACATCAAACACTATAGTGCATACTCAAAGCAAGCCTGTTCAATTCTGACCTTGTTGAATCAGATTTCTCACCTGATTGTTGCTTTAAAGGTCTATTCCAGGCGTACTGAATTAAAATTTAAGAAGGTCCGAATTTTATGCTTCAAGTGTAGATCTCTATACACAGTATACGGTCATTGTTTTAAAAAAAAAAAGAGCATTTCAAAGTTTCGTTAGCATTTTAATAATATTTATTGACGATTTGATGGAAATTTGTTAAACATGTGGACAGTTTTGATCTTTAATGGTCTTTTAAATTTCCTTGTATATGTAGGGAATACATCAGCAAACAGCAATCTTTAATCAACCGTTATTTGCATGCTGTTTTGACTCTCGTTGCTCTGTCATACCGGGCTCTCAGTTCAGGTATTTTACATGCTCTCACCACGGACTGCTGCGGATATATTTGATCTAAAAACCTGTGTTTTGTCTTATAGTGGCGCTTCATACAACTGTTTAAAAAAAATAAAAATTTTAGCAGTGCCACAGTTACAGAACATATTGCTTTAAAAAATTTTCCAAATGTAGAGTAACCGTATATTGCCCTGTCTATTCATCTTTGAAGTTTCAGCTTTTAATAGTCTTTGCTTTGAACTTTCCTTATCTTGGAGTAAGCCATGTTGTGTCGTGCTTCCGTTTATATCTATCTATCTGTCTGTCTTTCTGTCTGTCTCTTAGTAGTCTAGACCCTATAAAGATTTCCGCATTCCGGTAATATTAAAACTTTTGTTTGCCTGTCTTATCAGTTAATTTGTAACTGAGCTGAGCAAAAATAAATGCTGCACTTGTGATTTGTACGAAGAGCACCTTGCAGTGATACTTTTTTGTGGTCTGAAGATGTACCTATTGCTGAAACAACTTACGAAAGAGTATAAATAGAAGCGTTCAAATATCTGCGAACAAAATTTGGGCCGATACTCTTATAAAGATGAAAGTTTCAGCAATCCAGTGCTCATTGTAGTGAATTGCTTATTGAAGAGCTGAAGCCTAAACTTTGGATTGAACACACAGGATTGCTATCCACATTCGTACACTTCTGCACACACAGTCAACACATGTTAAAGCATCGTCCCTGTTGTCCTGACCATGACTCATCTGACATTCACCTGTTTGCTCCCCTGAAAGGAGCCCTACGAGAACGAAGATACACTTCTGATGAACAAGTGAAGACAGCTGGCTCTCAGCTCAGCTTAAACCATTTTTTTAAATGAGGGAATATGAAAGATGGGCGAAGTGTATTGAAAAGCGAGAAGATTATGTTGAAATTATGTATATTTCTTTTCTAAAAGTTAATTAAAATAAATTCTACAGCTAGAGTAAGGATAATGTTTGACTCTCTCTCATACTCTCATACAACCCTTTAAAACAGATGGGAGCCATTTGCATATTTTGATTTGAATTATAACCCCCCCCACTCCTGAAAAAAAAGAAAAGAAGTGTAAATTTTTTCATGCAAATTTGATGCAAAGACCTTCCACATTGATACCAAACATCCAACATGATCCTGAGAGAGAGAGAGAGTGCAAGACTGCAGTGACAAAGAGAGCAAAGAATAAAACATTATGGATAAGTAGCTAACATAGCACCAGAGAAAGCACGAGAAGACAAATATCACATAGTTATTTGGCATTTATTACATAAATAATCTTGAAGGTGAGTGTGTAAGGATTGCAGTGATGTATGGCATATGAAAATGCTTCACAAAGTGCCACTACAGCATGTAAAAATACTTAGATACACTCTGGCGGTGCTCTTCTATGGAAAGTTTTAAAGGTTTAAAGTGTATAAAATGATAAATTCCTTGATAAATATTTGGTTTTATGACGCCTATACTGTAGCTAATACTGTGCCTTTACAGTCATCCTGTCAATATACAAGTACAGTGAAGGGATTTACTGATCTGACAATGCATATAGGATTTTGGGGCAGGTATCATCCTGAAATAATAATAAAACCAACAGCTGAAATATAGTTTCAGTATAAAAATTCGAGTTTTATTTCTCTAAGGATGTGTGAGGTGTGTTTACACAGACATGCAAAAAGTAAAGAGTTTAATGAAAAAGAAAAGTATGCACCAAGGCGGCATGGTGGCGTAGAGGTTAGCAGCTGCTGGTCATCTCAGAAACACTGATGGTATGATAATACCGCTCTTTACTTATATAAAGGACTGATTACTGATTATCACTTGAATCTGAGTTGTTTGATATTTGATTTAATTACTGTTGTGCTCAATACAAGAGAGAAACAGTAACTTATGTTATGCTATGAGTTTGCATGTTCTCCCCGTGCTTGGTGGGTTTCCTCCGGATACTCCGGTTTCCTCCCACAGTCCAAAGACCTGCAGATATGTGTGTGTGCTCTGCAATGGACTGGCACCCTGTACAGGGTGTACCCCGCCACGTGCCCTTAGTCTCCTGGGATAGGCTTCAGCCCCCTCGCGACCCTGAATACAGGTTAAAGTGGTATAGAAGATGAGTGAGTGAGTTGTAGAAGAAGTAGAAGGCCAGAACCTTCTTGAAGGTGAAGTGAAACTGAAAACGCCTAATCCCTTGAACAGGGGACAGCTACTAAACTACAGGTTGCTGGGCTTGTTACCCCTGCCAAGCAAAAATGTGCAATTCTTGTCTGGAAGGCATTCCAAGAGACAGGAAACGGGAGCTTAACATCGGACCAGCCACTTTCGGAAAATCTCAGAAATGAGGCTATCAAACTCTTCAAGCTGTATGTGCAGCTCAGTCAAGTTAAGTTTCACAGAAGTCTCACGCCAGCTGGCTGGAAAGGTAAATAAGCTTTTTCTTTTTCCGAGCCTTTATTTTACTCCATCAATGTCCAAGTTATAACCACTTTGCAGCAGCAGTCAAGGTATATGTGTATATGTATGTTAATAACATAATAATGAATGTGGGTGTGTGTGAGGTGTTTGATATAGCAAAATCAAGACTTTTAGCTTTAATTCAAAGGGTTTGAAAAAAGTGCGGAATTAACATTACAGCCGTTTTCATACACACGCACTCATTTGTTGGCTCATAAATAATTCTTTAAATAAATTTAATTCTTGGATGAAAATCCTTGGCCGTCAACGACTGCCTGAAGTCTGAAGTCTTCCCATCATTCTGGTACGAGTTAATTTTGGTTTCATCAGTCCAAGGAAGTTTTCTGGAAAAGACTGATCTCGGCCTTTCTGTCCTTGAGTGTTAACCAGTGGTTTGCGCCTTGTAGCCTAGCGTCTGTGTTTACTTTTTAAAGCTGTCTCTTGACTGTAGTCAACTGTAGACTTGTGCCACAGTGATGCACTTACCTGTTCAAGCGTGTTCTTGATTTAGCTAGATGTTGTGAAAGGGCTCTTCACCACAGACAGTATTCTGCAGGCATTCCACTTTAGATGTAGTCGTCTTCCATGGTCTTCTAGTCCTTTCGCTGTTGCTGAGCTTGCCAGTTAATTCCTTTCTTATAAGAATGTTCCAAATTATTAGCCAAAAAAAATAGTGTGCATGTATGAAAATTGTAATAAATCCTAAATGGCTCATGCTACACTTTTGACAAAGCAATTGAATTGAAGCTCTTGATTTCACTCACATTTTAAGTGTTTCACTTCAAATTCAAGGTGGTGTACAGATGTCTTTTAGCTTTTTTTCTTTACCAGCTAATAGCAAATAATGCACCAAAGCCACCCACACAGGTTCCTGCAGAGAGTCTAGAAGAAATCCATTCACACATAAGAGTAAGCATACCTTTACATAGACAGTAGCTTTAGCCCAGGATCGAACCAGATAACCTGGAATGGTGAGTGAGCATTTTACTGTTTTTTTTTTTTTTTTAGATTTTCTTATGTGTAAACAAACTGGAATAAATAAGTTTTTGTTAAAATCAGATAAAGTTGCCCAGACTATAATGGTAAATTCTGCTGGAATTTATTACAGTAGACTTGACCTGGATTTGAAAGTATTTGCTGATTAGAGACTCGACTTAGATGCTGCTATTTATATGAGCGTAAATGATCTCTCTCTGTGTAAGCATTTTATGTGCATGTCTGCATGGCATGTGAGAGGGCTAGCCGCGTTCTTCTTCCCTGTGCCAGTCTTGGTCTAACTTATGCACAATCTGTTTTGTTTCTGTTTTTTATTTTGCAGTGTTCATAAGCACCTGAAACCCGAGTCAAGGTGTCATTAGCCTTGAGAAGAGTAACTTAACTAACCATTCATTGAAGGAAGAAAAAAATGAATTAAGAAAACAGCTGCTTAGCAAGTGGAATACAGATTTTTTTGAGCACCAGATTTTAGGATTTCTCCACGTTTATTGAGTCAATATAGTCTAGTGTGCCTAATCTAGATGTGTAGCCTAATTTATATTATACAAGAAGACCAAGCAATCTAATCTGCTGTACACAAGAAGTATTCAACAAGTGGTTATAATGGACGGTAAAACCACTGGGACGCTTAACTACATATGTCCATCTGTATCCAAGTGTATCCATCGCCTGCGTCTCAGGTGCTCTACATTTGTTAATTTCACTAACTGTTGGTCACAGCATGGATGAAAGTAGGACCAAACCACATTTGAGACCAGGCACCGAAGCACTGTCAGCAAGAAAACACGGCTGATTTTTACTTTATCTTTAAAAAACACTTTGACTCCTTAATAATTGCTTCTAAGTTATTCCGAACCCCGGAATCCGGAAGTTAACGGATCTGATGTTCCGAAGTGGAATATGTGGAAATATGTTTTCTACCATACAAATTAGTCTTTACTGCATTCGGGCAGCATTTTATATCTACAATTGCTTATTATGTAATGTAAATGTATTAGCTTCAGAGGCAACTTAAGCAACAACATACAAATAATTATAATTTTAACTAAAATATATAGGCATCTATACTTGTATATTTTTTACATGCAATGTTTGTGTTCTGTAAATAGTGTTATAAGCAGAATCCTGTAGTTATGATTTAACCCCCTGACAGAGGCAGTCACAGCTCAAAGTAAAAATATCTGGTTGGTGCAATTTACTGTGCATCATGTTGTACACTGTGTTTTGTTATACTGGGAACACTGGGACATTACTGAGGCCTTGAGGACCTAATGTGAGTCTAAAGATGAGTCTTGACCACCCCATCACCACTAGCTGCCAAAGGCCTCAAGAGCACATATGATGTTTTTTCGTGAAATCAGTCAGGTGTTCTATAGCTGATGTTCATATTGGATTCTCAGAGAAATAATATTTTTTTGGTCATCACTACAAACAAATGCTTTGGAAATTTGAGCTGATCTTCTAAATTCATTTCTCAGACATCCTGCTGTAGCTTTAGACCTTAATGGCAGTGGGTTGTGACATGTGGATTGTAGAGCTGTGGGATTGATAAATATGCAATTGGATAT
>JAOVVA010000029.1:10128852-10145078 GCA_028565275.1 Leiocassis micropogon | reverse complement strand
TAGGAGCTTCAAATGGTGTGCTGTAACACAAAAAAAGCAAGTGTAGAGAAGAATGAGACAGTGTGTCAAAAAAGATGTTGATATCTGAAATGTTTTGATATCTGAAACTTGAAGTGCAATCGAGTGTTTTACCTTTTTTATATGAGGTATTCATATTGTTCCCGTTTTGACAGCGTGACGTTTTTCCTGTTCTCAGTGGTCAAAGTCCTGTTTAAAATCACTTCCAAATAAAAGAAAGAGTGCATTTCTTTTGTGCTTGGGTTCAATTCATGTGGTAGTTATTTTGTGAAAATTTTTTTCATTAACTTTTTTTAGGGGAGGGAACATTATGAATATTATTATTGTTATTTTAAGGTATGAAATTATATTATTGTCTATATGGCCCAGTCATTAGTCTGTTGTATATGAGAGTCTCAGGAGATCTGAAATGTGCATGTAAATACTTAATTTAACGTATGTGACATCAGTAAAAATATCACAATTAAAATGACCTTAAAAATAAAAACACCATATGAAGCTCTTGATTCAAGAAATTCGGCACTGTACTTGATTGGATAATTACATCACTAAGCAGGCATAAATGAATGGCGTTCCTATTAAACTGTCTAGCGGACAATTGTATTGTATCACCTCTGTCCCCATTGGTGCTAGCACACAAGTCCTGGTTGTCTGACGAGCCATGCTGTGACTCGAAGTCGAGTGCTTAGTCCAACACACAAGAATTTACAGATCAGAGGTTATTTGAATGCAGGTCCGCGTCTCACGCTGAAGTACAGGTCTCAGACCGTGCATCACTGGTGTGGATGGGGGAATTGGTCAGTGATGGCTGCAGTACTTCCACTTCAGTCGAAGGAGATTGATGTTGGGTTAAAAGGGCAGTTATGAGTTTTGATACCTGAGTGATACATTCAAGCATGTTTGCAATATCCAGTCTGTTTGGCCAAATGAAATTGCTTCCCTCTTCACTCTGTCTGGGCTCCTGAGGTGCACAAAGTGGGCAGAATTTTCATGTTCCATATAAAGAACACAGATGAATGGTCTTATTTGGTCGTTTAAGGCTGTTCCTTTAAAGAACCATTCAGAAAGTTCAAAACTTCTCATTTCAGCAATATTATAATAAACTTTTATTATAACGTTCCTGCTAGTATGCCTATTTTTATGTTAATAAGTCAGCAAATGTCAAAAGTGTAGTTTGCATGTAATGTATATTTAACTTGTCGTTTTTTTACTTGAAATCTGTTATTTGCACTTTTTTTTTTTTTCCATCTCTAAGTGTGTCTTCTACTCCCAGGGTGTGATCAGTGTGCAACTGGTGGTTACCATGGTAATGGCCTGCGTGATTCAGAAAATTATACCTCACTACTCCTTCGCAAGATGGCTGCTTTGCAGTGGCAGGTAATGAGCGAACCCATTGAGACCCTTTTGTGTTGATTGACCCTTCGAGTGCTCTAGCATTGTATCTCAGCAGTTCATTGCCAAGGCAGGTTCAACAAGAACAACATGATCTACTTTGCTGAAGCTCTAATTTTATTGTTAGTATAATGGGCCTGCCAAAGATGCATCATTACGCCTCATCAGTAGGACCGAAGGGCAGCATCAGAAAGTGGAATCACCCGAGAGGACCGCGACGAGGCCCGCCTGGTTCCTCCTAATTAGCTCCATGTGTTTAGAGTAAACAGCTCCTCAGAATGTGTTCAATAATTCATCACTACTTGTTTGGGCTGTGAAACTTTTTGATTTTTTTTTTTTTCCCTAGTTCAAACACAGGATATTTTTTTTTAGCCTTCGAGAGCTCCGTAATTGAGTTTTCATTAATGAATAAATAAACATGGAAAACAACTAAAAACAGCACAGCCCTCTCAGGACTCCAAAGAAAGTTGAAGAGGCTGTGCTAATTTATTTTTTTTTAATCATCAAAATCCCCTTTGTTTTTATTGGTATTGCTTGTATGTTTCAGTCTGCGTTGGTACCAGCATCCAACAGAAGATGAGTTGAGGAGCCTTGCTGGAAAGCACCAGAAAGCAGGGAAGAACAAAAAGGACAGGTATGCAGTACTGTTGATTTTTTTTTAATTATTTTTTTAATTATTCTTTTTTTAAGTACAATTAACCGTCACTAAATTCCAATGTAGTTTTCTGTGCTCTTAACATGTTTCTAGTTTAATTCTCAATCAGTTGCTTTTTTTTATCCAACTGTACACTGAAAAAGTCCTGCATGTTAATCCCTTAAATACTAAAGATCAGCCAATGTCCACCTCCCTTGTTCCGCTTACCTTCTTGTAAAGACTTGGCTCATTGGAGACCTCCCAGGCCAAAGCAGGTAGCTCTGAGATCAAACACGAAAGAAGATCTGGATTCCCACAGGGCTTTTGTGCTGGCCGCCGTAGTGTGCATGGCCCTGGGTAAACAACAGAGCTCCAGACGAGAGGATCACTGCTTTTTAGGACAGCTGGCCCGCGGCTACGGGGCAAAGGGCTCAGACATTGGGCCCTGTTGATCTGGAGGCCCATGTTCTCCTCCTTCTTCCCTTTTCCAGTATCCTACTGTTCCCAGCAGACCTCAACATTCAACATTCTCATGCCAACAGCCTTAGTGCTGAGGCAGGAATGTGTTTGATTTTCAGCATTGTGTATGTTTAGCCTCTTTTTGAAAGCAAGCAGGACTCTAATCCTCAGTAAAAGGTGCAAACACTGATGGCGGTGGTGTTTCCATGGGAGACTGAGCCAAGTCTAGGCTATGCTTTGCAAATCTGTATATCATTTAGGGCTAAAAGTAAATCCTTGTATTTTAGATATGCTTTGTTTTTGTTTTTTTAAATCTGTGTGCTATAATATAGATTTTTCTGTATGAGCTAATATTATTTTATTCTGTCCTCAGAAATGTAGACGACTTCTTTTTCAGACTCACTTCCCTATATTTTAACACTTTAGACTATAATTTAATGAGACTTTGGCTCAGACCTAAGTCTGGGAGATGTAGCCTTTTGCACAACTAGTCTGCCATATTATTTCCAAGTTCTAGCTTGCAGCTTTTTTTTTTTTTTTTTTTTGCATGAAATAAAAAGCCAAAACTTTGACTGTACTTCATCTAAAGTATAACCCGCATAAACCTGTGTGCATATTTTTAGGAAATACAATGGGCACATAGACACCAAGCCACTGACGGTTCCCAAAGACATCGACCTCCAGCTGGAAACTAAATGTATTGCCGAAGTGGACACACTAGGTATATGCACTTCCATCTGCTCCATATCATTAGAAGCCTTGCAGCCTCATATATTCCATGCTGCTCTCTGCACCGAAGACCTCATTACTCTTCTTTTCTGCTAGCTTTGCACTACTTCCCGGAGTTTCAGTGGCTGGTGGACTTCACAGTGGCAGCGACAGCAGTGTACCTCATCACTGAGCTGTACTTCTGTGTAGCTGAGGCTAATGGAGAGATGAACATCAGTGTGGTCTGGAGTTTGTTAGTGCTGGCCTTTGTCATGTATCCTTCATAACACCATTCACCCTGGGTTAAGACTTAATGTCATGAGCACTGCGGCTTGAATGTCATGAAGGTTACGTCGGAAGAGATAATGGTGTAGGAGGCACTGCAGAGTTTGATGTTCTTCATGATGCTTAAGTTCTGTCTGGCCTTTTTTTTTTTTTTTTTTAATGGAACACACTATCCAGGGGTCAGGTAGATATGATTCATTACTCAACTACTAAACTAGGTAACATTATTTATTCCCCCCCCCCCCCCATAGTCCTTTGTTCCTTAGTGAAAGGCAAACTAATTTACGATCATTAACTAAAACCATTGTCTGATTTAATGTACAGATTTTTTTCTCTTTAATGATTCTTTTTAGTGCTTTTCTGTAATAAATAAGAAATGAAACATAATGGGGCCATGCTTTTACTGAAAAATAATTGACCATAGTGTGGTGTGATGTGGCCGGACACACAGCCACCCTGAAGTTCCTGTTATACTTATTAAATAATGTCTACTACTTTTTATCCATTTACAGTTGCATTTAGTGTTGTACGTCCATGGTAGCTAAATTAAGCTTTTTTTTTTTTACATTATGCCACTATGCGAGAGGCTGCACATTTTCTGCTCTCTTCTCTACATTTCTTCTTCTTTCTCATTCTTTCACTTTTTCCTTTCTTGTCTTTTATTTCTGTCTTCTTCTTATCTATCACTGACCGTTTTCTGTTTTTTTTTAATCTCTGTATTTTCCTAGCTTTTACTTGGAGTTCTAAATGTGAAAATGACCCCTTTGAGTTTTTGAATACACAGAAAAATAAAGAGTGGTAAACATTGTCACAGAAACTGGAAGACATCAGCATGACCACAGGGGAGTTGAAAGAATGATGCCAAACAGTGGTAACCTCCAAAGTGCAGCTTACAATTTATAGGACACAAAAACAGTACTTGGATGAAGTCTTCTAGACAGAAAAGACAACCTGTGGTTAACCAGTGATGGAGTAATAGACTGAGGAAATTGTATAGGAAACAGGAAGTTCTTATGAGAAATAGGATATTCATGGTGGTATGGGCATATACATGACTACTGGTGTAAATAAATAAATAAAAAATCTGTATCCATCTGCTTATATATTTTATTTAGTGAGAGCAAGCCTGAGGGCAAAAAGTAGGAAATTGTGCATTACACATCCCCAGAGCAGCTGGAAAGAACCTGGCTACTGGTAATGTCAATTATAGTTTCTGTAAACAATGTCACCTAGAAATACTTCAGCGCTGGAACTGGTATTCCGGCTAAGTATTCACGCGAGTAAAGTTTGTAATATGTAAAGTCTTGTGGCGAGCATGCCATAAACAGCTTTCTTTGTCGAGAAGGTCTCTTTAGGAGAGAAAGTGCAGTTGGGTAAAAATCTTCTTCTTTTACAAGTCTGCACCTGTTGCTTTTTTTTTTCCTTCTTCTCCGACTAAATCATGCACATTAACCCCAGAACAGTCCACAAGGATCAATTTCCCAGCTATATGCATTGCCCCTCACCCCCTCACAACCTGCTACAGAAGATTGGATACCCAATTTTCATGACCAAACCAGACTGATTTGCCTGGGAAAAAAAGAGGTTGGTGCAATAGGAAAGAAGGAGGCTGGCTGATGGCATGATAAAGATGATGAGGATGATGATAGGCCTGTGTGAGTGCAAATGGATGGACGATGTCAGTAAGGAGCCATTTTACTGGGCTGGCTCTGAAGAGTGTGTGGCAGAGAAATGGCTTTGTCAATGTGATGGGCAGTGAGACATTTCCTTAGATGGCCTTCTCCAGTTGTCTGTGATTTTGCACTGTGCACCCACATGATTGACCTGAACCGGTGTAATCAACTCTACCTGATTTTCAGCATGCAGGCTTCATGAGGAGCCTCATTAGAACACCTTCCTACTAATGATGTTTTTTTCCCCCTCATTTTTAATATGTTTAACTTGCCTTTTGAATTTGCCTCAACTTTGGTCGTAAGCGTTTAAACTGTATCGAGCATCTTTTCACCAAGGTTTTTTTTTCTTTTTTCTCTCGCTTACTGTTTAAGAGCAGTTTAAAGTTTCACAAATGTGTCAACTCAAATACTTTGACCAGATGAATTCAGTTGACGTTCTGCATTCACTTGAATCGAATGTGCTGCCTTTACGCTTGCACACAAAGCACAGGCTTCTTTTCTTCCTATCTCTTCTCCTCTTTTCTTTTCTCCTCTCCTCATTCCTTTCATTGCAAATCTACTTTAATTTGATATGGCTTCTTTTTTTCCGGGAGTGATTGTCTGACTCGGTGTCCTATACCCTAAGCGTTGTGTAGTGATGGTTTGTGAGAAGACGTTGATTAGAAGTATCACATTTCCAGGATATAAAAATGGAAACTAGATTTGCTCCCTAAAAGTCATAGCCTGGAACCCAATCAAAAGCTACAGTTTTTCTCATGGAGCTGCAGATCTTCTCTGAGCTCATATTAATGAGTGCAAAAGTTTGGAGACTCAGATGGCGCTTTGGATTGGTAGGATTCAACATGTTTTTTTTTTTGAAGTGGCATATGGAATTGGAATTCGGTATTGGGATATTTCACATCTTTCAACATCGCAAAAAGAAATATTGAATCACAATTGGCCTGAATGTAAAAATGTGTCTAAACACCAGTCAGGTTTTAGTAAGTTAATTGCAAGATCTATGGCTTCATTTTGCTGATCAGAATTGTTGCACTGTGCCTGTTTTATAACTACAGTCAGTACTTAACTCCTTATTCCTTCAGTAAGATCCTCTTCTCCCTCACGGCTCACTATTTCAAGCTAGAAGAAGGTGGTGAGCGCTCCCTCTGCATCACTTTTGGGTTCTTCTTCTTTGTCAAAGCGATGGCCATCCTCATAGTCACTGAGAACTACCTGGAGTTTGGACTTGAAACGGGTACAGTATGATCAGTGTTTACAACTTTTTACTGTATAACTTTCTTCTGCTTCTCATTTACATCAATAATTATCAATTAATAATAAGTAGACCCTTTTGAAACAAATTTTTTTAGGAATTTCTACGAAAACAAGAAGTTTGCATCAGTTAGGTTTAAAGAAATCATTGCCAGCTGATCCACATTAATTACTGCATTAATTATCCAATCAAAAGCTCTTAAGTATTTGTTTATTAAAATCCAGATGGTGACTTTTTTTTCTGTATTTAATCTGACCTTGTTGTTTAGAAATGGCTCCAAAAGATATTCCTGAATGTAAATTCTACCATCCTCTGTCAGATATGCACTGAGCTCCTCAAACGTTCCCATTCGCTGTGTGTCGGTCAGTCTGATGAAGGCTGTCAGACAAACCCTTTTTATTTTGGCACGCTGCAGGCTGTAGTCAATCACGATCACTAACAGAAGTGTTGAGGGCAATTAAAAGACGTTTTGGGGCTTTCAGCAGCACTGAATTAATAATTTAAGTGGGTGAATAAATTGTATAAAATGTATGAATTGAAGATATTGGAAAACTCAAAATAAATTACCCAAAGTTCTTTGGGTTAACTTCGCTTAAAATGATGTACACAAGGAGGGGGGAAATCAGTTGAATGGAATCACTTATACGTAGCTCAACGTTGCCATGACATTCATGTCCATTATGAATGTATGTAAACTTATGACTGCAACTGATCAGCCCTGACATTAAAACCACATTGATAATATCGTGCAGCTCTCCCTTACGCTGCCAGAACAGCTCTGAACTGCCAAGGCATGCCCTCTACAAGACCTCTGAAAGTGGCGGTCCAGTAAGTTTTAAAGTGGGGCTTCCATGGCTTGGACTTGGTTGTCCAACACACGGCAAGGGCGCTGGATCAGATTAAGATCTGGGACATTTAAAGGCCAAGTGAACACCTTGAACTTTTTGTCATGTTCCTTAAACCATACCTGAACAATTTCTGCAGTGTTGCAGAGAACATTATCCTGCTCAGAGAGGCCACTGCCACTTGGTCTGAAACAATGTTTAGGTATCAAAATAACACATGACCACTAGGAACTAAAGTTTCCCAGCAGAACATTGCCCAGAGAATCACACTGCCTCTACCAGCTTGCCTTCTTCCCAAAGTGCATCCTTTTTTGCCTTAGCTCCCCGCCTCCAGCAATGAGTCTTCTTCCTTGGACTTACTAAACATTGCATACAGGCAACATGATCAACTCTGACCCAGTCTTCTAGCCATCTTATTCTGGCCCTTTTCAAAGTTGCTTAGATCTTAACGCATGCTCATTTCTTCTGCTTCCAACACATTACAAGAACTGACTGTTCATTTGCTGCTAAATATATCCTAAACCCAAATCCCTTTATATATCCCAAAAACTCTTATTCAAATCACTTGTCAGTGGTTTTAATATTAAGGCTAATCAGTGCATATTAAAGAAGAGGATTTTTGCCATGGAGCCTTGAGGTACATGAATTGATGGTCCAGGTCAAAGTTCTGAGACTTTATACAGTACCTTAAAAAGAGCTTGTTTTATATTAGATTTACTTACCCATTTCGACCTGCACATAGAGTTCTTGGATTTAGAATTAATAAGCACTGTGTCTGCAGGATAAGTGTTTTTAGTCTTATAGATTACTTTTTTGTTGTTGTAATAAAATAATGAACACAATATGTTTTAATGGAAATCCATTATCTTAAAATAAATGCAGGTTGCTTAAATAAAGTTGGTTTTTTTTCCCCTGTAAGAAATTTTATGGGTTTTCTTTATTTGCAGGTTTTGCAAATTTTTCTGAAAGTGCTGTTCAGTTTCTGGAGACCCAAGGCCTGCAGTCGCAGTGAGTAATAACCATTATAGGGAATGTTTGTGTTTGTGTCGGGATTACACTCTTTGTGAACAGGCTTTGCTTTTGTCCTTTTGTGTAGGGGCCCCATATCCAAACTAACCTTTAAGCTGATTCTGGCTCTACTCTGCGCTCTGATTGGAGCATTCCTCACCTTCCCTGGGCTGCGACTGGCTCAGATGCATCTTGATGCCCTCACCTTAAACATCAACAAAGTCACACAGTGAGTGCCTTCAGAAATCATTTTACAGTAGGAATAAATGTATTATCTTAAAAGCTGATGTTATGAAATGTTTTTGGGAAATGTTAATGGCACTCTAACCTATCCTTTATACCTTTAAAAATCACTCCAACTGCTCTTGGCCAAAGCTTAGTCTACAGTTTAGACCAAATATTTTTGTACATGTGTGTGCATGTGTAAATATGTTCTTTCTTTCTTGTCTCACAGGACGTTACTGCATATCAACTTCTTGGCTCCGCTTATCATGGTACTGCTGTGGGTAAAGCCCATAACCAAGGATTATATAATGAATCCTACCCTGGGGAAAGAAAGTCTGCCTTTGTAAGTTTCCCCATGTTCCCCCATGTTAAACATGGAGTCATTCTTTAATGCTTTGTAGATTGTGACGTGTACATGTATGAGAGAAGGAGAGAGATTGTATACTTCTCTAAATGGCAAAAAACAGTGATTATAGGTCTACATTAATATGGCGTTTTCAACTATCAAAAATCCTTCTTTTCAAATGCACTTTCTAGAGTCAGTGAAAAGATATGGTTTCATATTTTCAGTGTCTTCTGATAGTCACTTGATAATTTTTTTTTTCCCCTGATGGTGGAAGTTGCTGCTGTTGCTATGTTGTTTTTGTAGGAGTTATCTTAATTGTATATTTGAATGCTTTGAGATACTGGGAAGTGTGTTTTATGTTCATATTGTCAGAATAAAAAATGAAGCTTGTTAAAATACATAAAGACCACATGACAAACAGTATGTGCTTTTACATGAACCCTAATTTTTCCACTAATAATCAGAATAATAGCCCAATAGGAATAAACGTGCATCGTGTAACCACTCAGTCGGAGCCATCTGACCCAATTGGAATGTTTGTCCCATAGGGGAGTAACAGTAGGTGACACAAGTATTCCTGGTGGGAAATTTTGCTTCCATTCCTGATTGATAAACTCTTGTGAGAAAAAGCATTCTCCCTCCCTCAAGTCTTTGCTTCAGACTTTCGCCCACTCTCTCGCTGGATGGGGAAGGTACACTGATTGGCTCGCCACTTCACTCACATTTACCCAATCACAGATGAGACTGAAGTCTTGTAAACAGTTATAAAACAGGAAAAAAGGTGAAAAATACCAGCAGATTAAACACTTCACACAGAACCACTTTACACTTATTAAATGCGGAATAATAAGTCAGAATAATATCAACTAAATAGCACAAAAGTTTTCTTCATCTCAGTTTTTGTCTTCACAGACATGAGTGATTAGTGTTGTGTGCTGTTGAATTGGTATGTTGTTAAACTCTCGTTTCCCCTTGTTTCCGTTAGGATGTCAGAGAAGACATACGACACACTGCGCCTGTGGTCCATTCTGCTGCTATGTGCACTGAGACTAGCCATGATGCGTCACCACCTACAGGCCTACCTCAACCTGGCCCAGAAGGGTGTTGAGCAGATGAAGAAGGAAGCAGGACGCATCAGCACGGTGGAGCTGCAGAAAATGGTCTGTATTGGCCTCTCTGCATGGATTTTGCAAAGTTTTATTTTAATCCCCTAGAGATTAAATTAAATCATATAATATGGTCCCGATTTGTCAAGTTGTCCGAGTTAAACCTATTCCAATGGCTTTTCCCAATAGAAGCCATCATGACATTAACTGAGTGGATGAATCATTCATCTGTGCCTTATTGACTGGCAAGATGTGAATGAATCATCGTCTCGACCGGATCCAGGTATATGAGTGTGTCCGGATGCCCACCTCTTCCATCCCCTAAAGAGCTCTGCATTAGCATCCTTCAGTTATGAAAATGTGTTGTAATGAAAAAGGATTGAGTCATATCGTTGCCCTCTGAAATGGGCCTGCTATTTGGGTTTAGTGGAGCTTCAGTTAAGATCAAAACCTGCAGCTCTCCAGAGCGCAAGCCAAGGGAAGGAGCCTGTTTGATGTGCGAGACTCATAAATGGCTGTGGCGGCATGGTGGCGTCTGGTCTTACAGCCTTCTTTAGAATTTATACGTTTTCAGTCCTTCCCCCTAGCTAAACTCCCAGGGAACAATCTCTCTAAGTCTGTTTGATGAACCTTTCTTGCCCTGAAGTAGTTTGTTTTTTGAAGTGGATTTGTGCAAAGGAGCTCTTTTTAACTGCAAATATGTTCTTCTTTTTTGTCTGCCAGGTCGCCCGTGTCTTTTACTACCTATGTGTGATCGCTCTTCAGTATGTGGCACCGCTGGTGATGCTGCTGCATACGACTTTGCTGCTAAAGACATTAGGTGAGCAGATCAGACCTGTCGTTCTGCAGTGTTTCTAGTGATGCTTAAAGTAGTATTGGCCGGTTTGACCATGATGGAGAGAGCATGAAGATCGCAGTATGCTCTGAGAGTATCATCATCGTGTTCTGTTTCTACTTTTATAACCAGGACCCGCTTCACATTTTGCTAAAATCTATTAAATGCAATTAGATAGTCATTTAAATTTAAGTAATAAAATAAATCTTTTTTTTTTTTTTTTTTTTGTACAAGTTAAGTAAGAACGTTATAAGGCATGATGTGCAGTCAAGCCCAGAATTAATGGTAGGTTTTAGGAGAAGGGTTAAAAAATAAGGGTACAAAATAAATATTACACACAGTCAATAAATAAAAGAAAAAATTGGACAAATTTCTTAATATTACATATATATATATATATATGTGTGTGTGTATGTATGTATGTATGTATAATTTCGAGCTTAAACGCTTTTTATAAGTTGGTGGTGGATAAATGCTTGACATTCAACAATTCAGTTTACCTTTAAGTAGAGAAGAAATAAAAGTTGATGTAGTATATTACTATTCACCGATCAGTCATAATGTTACACTGCAATAGATTATGCCCAGTATTGTGTAGGTTCCCGTTCTGGCATCAAGAACTTGGCGGCACAGTTGGGGTCTCCATGGATCAGATTTGTTTGTTTGGTGTATCCCGCGGTTGTGGCGTTTGGAGACGAGGACAGCAGGCTGTGGTGCACTGGGTGTTCTGGTGCCTTTCTGTCGTGGCCAACATTGACTTTTTTTGGCAATTTGTCCAGCATCAGCTTTTCTCTAGGATCACACTGGACAGGGTAGCCTTTTGTCCCCACAGGCATTAAGGAGCCTTGGGTGCCCATGATCCTGTCACCAGTTTACTGATTGATCATTTGATAATTTGTGTGAATGTGTTAATGTAATGGCTGTTCAGTAGAAGATAATAGATCATGCACAAAAAGCTGTTAAAAAGGCATTTTAACACTATTGAAAACTGCACTCCAAAGGCGTTTTAACACTGTTGATAAAATACAACATGAGTGCTGTAAATGTACTTTTTTTTCATAGTAAACTGCAGTCACTGCCATTTGTTTAGTAATATCCTCACATTGAGAGCCATTAGATATACAGTATTTGACAGTATTCAAATATTGCTGGGCTGTAAAAACAGTTTTTGTTCCAAGTCTCCAGGAACTATATTTTTGTTCATTTTGTTTTTCCCTGGGGCAAAAATACAAGGTTGCACACATGTAGAATCCCTTTGTCCTCTATTACAATGGGGGGGAAAACAACAAAAAACGATAAGCGCTTCAGCAGTAGATTGTTTACTTGCACAAGTCATGACCCCAAATCCTGGTTTCCACAGAAGACTGCACTGTGCTAGTAATTGTTGACTTGATGGTGTTGTGAAACTGTTATCAAGTATCTTATTGCCCACTCCTAGCAATGATATTCCTTTTTTTCCTCTCTCTGAATTTTTCTTGATTTATGTCAGGTGGACATTCCTGGGGCATTTACGCTGACGAGAATGAGGACTGTCACCTGGACACAGCGGAGCAAGCAGAAACCCAGGCACCACAAACAGTGGCACAGCTCTCTGTGGCTTTGGGCGGACTGAGGACTGTTTTCACTCCTTTGCTTTTTCGAGGCCTCCTCTCCTTCCTCACGTGGTGGATCGCTGCCTGTTTGTTCTCAACATCTCTCTTTGGCCTCTTTTACCACCAGTACTTGATGGCTGCATAGCGACGGGTTACTTAGGGGCCAGTGCAAGCAGAAAGGACTGCACAGCCAAAGGGCCAGAAACTCCATCTCTTTCTTTTACCAACCATATCTCTCTTATGGGCTTCCTTTATGGACTTGATGTCCGTTTTTAGAAAAAAAAAGAAGAAAAAAAAAAAGAAAGAAATGTGTTTTCAGCATCACGTTGTAAATCATAGTGAACAATAACTATAAGAGTAATAATGATTAATGATTTGATATTAATAATATTTGGAATAGTGACAAGAACAAGGGTGGGTGTGTGTTTGTGTGTGTGTTATTTTAACGAGGCAGGACACCCGTGAATATGCAGAGGGATTATTTCTTATGAGCCTTTTTTTTTTTGTTGTTTGTTTTAAACACTGAGAATTTTTGGAGTTGTGCATTGCTTATTGAGATACTGTATTTTTAGAGTTCTAAATGGATGATGGATGATATGCAAAAAAGCGGGGTTTTTAAATGTGATTTTAAGTCATTTTTCAATTTCGCCTCTGAAACTTGGCTCTGCTGTAGGGAAGGTGGACACCCCCAGTGTTATACAACTCTAATAACTGCAAGACAAGCGTTGTAATACGGCAAAAATAGCACTGGGGCTGTGGATAGCACCTGGGAGGGGTGGGGTGGGGGGGGGGGTGTATTAATTAAATGTGGGGGTTGTTTTCTAACCTTATTGCCAGGCAGGTGCTTAATAAGCCTTTCCTGTTTGGGTTTGTGTAAATGTACAAAGACTGAGCTAATTTAACATTATGTGCGAGTGTGTATGTGTGTGTGTGTGTGCATGTGTGAGAAGAGACAAGTGTTCGAATAAAGACATCAATGCCTGCAGGCTGCAGCTGACCCCTGCCGCTTGCAGGCATAAATCTAAAAAGGGCATATTGAACAAGAAAGGAGCGATCTTTGGGAACGATCTAAAGCACTGGCCTGCGCTCCGCTCCTGCCTCCCCTTTTAGTTTAACTGGTCAAACGTTTTTGCTTTGAATCTAGGGTCCAGCGTGATCAAACGGAGCCTGTAAGTGCACCGCACATGCTACCATGTCATGCCTATTGATTTACTGTCACGGCTCTAGTATTTGGATTGATTTCCGTTTAGCTTTATATTAAGGTGCCAAGGATGCGTGGAAGCTCTAATCTGTTGTGAGTGTAACTGCTTGTGTCCATTCTCAGACATTGAGCCATGTGTCCTGCTGAGACATGTAAGTATACAAGCAATAGGGGGAAGAAACCTCATAGCTTGTTAATACAAAGAGTGTGCTTTGTGTGCCTCTTGTACAGCAGGATATCGGTGCCCGTGTCTGAATTCTGCAGATTTTTATTAATTTTGGTCAGTAAATACCTAAGGATTGCACTACAGCTCAGCTCAGACAGATACAGGATACACATATCATTTTGATTGGTAATTGTGTATTTTTTATTATCGCCATTTTAACTCTTTTATGAGTTTTAGAAGTCAGTCTTATCCTCTCTCCATTTCCCATTTCGGAGAGAGTGCACAGTTTGAATGTATCAGTCTTGCAGTTTTTATGTATTATTTTTCACTTTTCATATTTTGCCTGGTTCAACTTCAGATATTCAGCTTGGCCAAACCAGTGACAGTTTTTGTTAGTATTACTGACTAATCAGGTATTTATTTAACATGAAGTGGTGTAACGTTCTGAAGGCTGTTACCTGGTATAAAATTCAGTATTACATGGAGGAATGGGACAATAATAATTCCAGTAATTATAAATTTTGGCTGAAATATACTTTGCACAATCGTCACCTAATCAGTCTGTCATGTATCCATTATCATTGAAGCATTCATGAGCATTTAAAAGGCTCTTTATCACTTGCAAACAAGAAACTACTGACGTTGCCAAGTTATCATTCTTACCTTTTTGTCTTTTTTTCTTTTTTTTTTAGCACTTCTAATTTTAAACAAGTAGTTAAAGAGTGACCAAGAGCAGTAGTAAGCTGTTTATCATTCACTAAATACCTCTTTTTCATCATAGCTATGTGTCTATAAACATTTCAAACCTAATGCCAAATAACACATAATCTTGGGTTCTTGATTGGGCCGTTTGGATTTCACAGGACAAATTTGACAAATCATTTGTAAAATTCCTATTTTTCTTTATTTTCCTTTCGTTTTTCTTTCTTTATTTTCTCCACTGACTTGTAGTGGAATTGAAGCTGGGACACTTCTTAAAATCCACAAGCCAGAATGGCCTTGTTTGTCTTAATTGTGTTTTATGTATGGTTGTCCAACTGTTTTATTTATTATTTTTTTTTGTTAGTTTGTGTTTAATAAATGATTGTTGAGGGAAATTAATTTTTATCTTCTTGCTTAATTTGAATTACTTTTTTCTGAATCAGCTTTTATTTTGCAGCTCCTTTTTTAATTTTTGCAAACACACATGCATATGTCATACAGTAGGATCCATCTTCACTAGTTTGGTATGTAACTGTATCCTATGAACCTTATGAAGGCAGGAGTGATGTGAGACACCTGGGGACGTGTGTGTGTGTGTGTGTGTGGTCACGCAGTATCATCAAATTCTGCTGGTTGGACATGACTTCGGCACTTACACCACTGGGAGGGGGAAAATGTTGATCTTGAACATCATGGAGCTAGAGTGTGGAGACATGCAGGTAGAAGCAATATGGACTTCATTAAACAGAACACCTCCAAATGATAACCAGGAGATTAGATGATGACATTTTCATCTATAGGTACATCCACTATCCAGTAGACCAGCTTCTGCTTAAACAAGGGCCCCATTTTATCTTTTCTCAATGGCAAATATACGGGTACTCTAAGGATCAGATGGTCACAGGTAGTCTAAATATTACTATATGTATGTGGTACACTAAAGATCTGTTGGAGAATAAGACCTTTGGCCTCCTAAAGTCACCTCTTCACCAATGCATGCAAGGTAAGATTATCACCTTGGCATGTAAATCCCAACTCATTCTGAAGGGAGAAACCTACAGACTCAGGTGATCTCACTGAGGATGTCAAATCCTGCTGTGCCTTTGTGACAGCAGATCTGCTACCTAAGGAAACCCTCAATGAATTCCAAAAGTAATAGTGGAAACTGATCTCGGGGAGAATCAGTGGCAAACAGCAATGTTTCAATTTCATTCAACCATTGTAGAGCAGATAGGTTACCATCAGTGAAGTTAGTCTAGGCAGATAATTTGGCCTCAGCAAGTCTTGGATGTGAAGATCGAAGAGATTCTATGCAAGGTGTGTTAACTTGTGGTAACCTGATAGCAGATTATAGTTGATTGTCACAACTTTCATTGAGCAAACAAAGCACGACAATGTCTCAGAACCAGTAAAAACATCAAGGGCCAAATATACTGCCTCCAGTTTGTTGATGTGTTCCTATCTTATTTTTGGTAGACATATTCTCTCTGTGCCCAAATGTCCACGTTAATAGTGCACCATTCCTAATCAGACTGCTTTGTTGGATATATGCCCTCCAAACCAAACCAAGGATTGGATTCCTCTAGTACTGGTTTCCATCCTTTGCTTTTGGGGTCCAAAGCTTAAGCAAGCTCAGGTTACCACTTACTACCACTCTAAGGGGAGTTCAAGCCTTTCAACATCCACCTTAAACCTATCCAGGGGCGATTTCTTTAAGACTGTAAGGGAAGCTCAGCTTCCCCTATAATGTCACAAAATTAATGGTCAAATTATGTACTA
>JAOVVA010000029.1:10112978-10128752 GCA_028565275.1 Leiocassis micropogon | reverse complement strand
CTATAACATAATGAATTTTATGATGAAGGCCTAATATGAGCTTCCCCTGTTTCAAAAGCTAGCAGCCGCCACTGAACCTATCAATAGTCCTTGTGCTTTAAACTAAATTCAAAAAAATCCTGCTGCAGCTGGCATTGTGTGAAAAAGGCAGTTTGATAATATGGGTTGCATAACACAATCTAGCCTTACTTGGGCAGCCGCCATCTATAGAGTGGCGGCTGTGAATGGGCAGCCGCCATGGCTACGTCAGAGCCTGTCAGCTCTCAATAAAAGCTAGCAGGCTGACTTCAGGTGCTTATGTGATAGGAGTTGAACATGATTCAACTGCTAGGTCATTATCAGCCTTGAAGCACAAAGTATGTTAAAGCGAAAAAAAAAAAAAAAAAAAACTTAATCATGCTAGCAGCACATTAGCCAAAGGTCTGCTAGCAGTTTTGAGAACAAGGCACATGAATATTCTGATGAACAATGCAGAAGCAGAAACTGCCCTGGCAGGAAGCATTTATAAAAGAGTGCTGAGCAGAAAGTAAAACTATACAGTGTGTTAAGTGATACCTGACAGAGGCTTGTATTACTAACAAGAGAAAACCAACACAAAGCTAACAAGTGCTAAGGAGTTCGTGGCATCCTATATATGAAACCACCCCAGCTAGGTTAACGGCTAGCTTAACTAGCTCCAGCAGTCACCACCTGCTGCCAAGTTGATAGCTTCATGGTATGTTCATGTGATCCATTGTGTGTTAGCCACCGGGAGAAAAGGACAAACGCTTTCGAGATGAAAGTATTTCTTGGAAATACTGCATTGTGCCACACTATGTATGCATCATTCACAACACCCATAGAATGTAGAGTATTAACTCTATTAAGGACCTGTAATGTGCCACTATAAAAAAAAAATTACAAGATAATTGCATAATTATTTTGTGAATAAAAAAATTGTGTTGACCATTTGTCAGTGATTTTCATATGGCTGTAATTTTATTTGTATAACTAGCTACAAAACTTAGCAAGTTTATTCCGCCTACATCCCATTAGCTTGTAAATCGTAGCCCTTTAAGCTTAGAGCATTTTATCCATTATTTGTTTTGCTTTTTTTTTTATATAACTACCAAAAATATACATTTTTATAGCACTTTTTAGTTGTTTCTATGACCAAAAAATATATAACAATAATAATAATAATAATAATAATAATAATAATAATAATAATGTGCTAATTTCTATAATGGTTCTACATATTTGCAATGTCAAAAGATTTATGTTATAAAAGTAATGATACCTTTCATTCTACCTGACATATCTGAAAACCCAAATGCACAATTTGTTGTCTGAAGCCTCAACGTTAACACACACCAGGTAGCAAGGTTTCCATATAAGCATGTGTATATTTTTAAATCATTATTGACCTAAGTTGTGTTGCTGGCACATCTCTGCCACTTGGGTGTTAATGGGTACGTTACTAATTACTAATTACCAGTTACTTATTCATTGTTGTTGTTTTTTTGGGGGGAGGGGGGGGACAAATTTCAAGGTAATGTGTTTGCAATAACAATTTTGTGCATATATTGTAGCATTTTTACAAGCGGTCACTGATACTCTACGTAACAAGTTAAAGAATAGCCCAGATCCCAGAGAGTGAAAAGCATTCCTGTACGCGTTACAATATGCCTTTGTACTATTGTTGATATGACCTGGAACATCGGCCCTCTCCTTGCTCTCAGTCTTTGGATCAATGAGACAGATTCCAAAACAAACAGTCAGAGTGGGCCTTTTCTTCTTTTGAGAGGGCTCTATTCACATCACCCACCTTCACCGCAGCCCACCGTGTGGCCTTTTCAGGACCATCATTCCCAAGTACTCCAATTTAACAGAAGCGCTCAAAAAAAAAACTTTGGTAAACGGCACTTTTAAATCACCTATTCATTGTCTCCAGCAAATAATGAGGACTTGATGATTGGGCTGTTTCTGCTGAAAGAGAGGAAATAAATACTGTGAAGTTGACATAATGGCTGACCTCACCTTGCCGTCTTTGTGTTAAATGAATACAGGAAGTACACTTGAGGCTTGATCAGAAATATCAGCCTGGCATCCTTCTATCTTCATCAAGGGAAGGTTTTTATATTTGATTGATAATTTAAATAACCATTAGAAAAATACTGGTATGAAACAATCTACAATGAGAAGTCAAATGACAACTTTATTTTTTATGTATTGTTTATTGATGGTGTCACAAAAGGGTATCACTTTTCTCAGTAATGTCCACTTCATCCATTTTATTCAATGCAAGAATTCCACTGTATAGTTAATGAATGTCCGGATTCCTCTAGAAAAATAAGTTGTTCATTTATTCCACACTTTTAAGGTTTTCTTTTGACACCTGCCTGTATATTATTTTATATACCAGTATCATTCATACAATGCTTTATATGCTGGTATAAATGATACCACCACAATACTTGTTATTTTACACCAGATTTAAACATTTCTACAGACTGAAGGTTCAGAGCATGCTTTTTAAGAATATCTTCTAGACATTTCCCTAACACAAGTGATTGGTCTGCTGCTGTGGTGTTATATGTCATTTAATTATATTGAGTTGGATAGTGATTTTTTTTTATGCCATATGTAACTGTGGGAAATAAGGTGAAGTGAACTTCTCCATGAAAAAAAAAAAATTCAGTTTAACGGTTCTGACAAAAGACAGAAAAGAGGATTTTGAACTGATTACACTGCCCCCTAGTGATCAAAACTTTATGCAGCAGGATCACAAATGAGAAAGCAATCATTTTTTGTTGTTTTTTCCCTTTGTTTTCTTTCTCATCACAGTGAAAATGCATTATATGTTCAGTAAGAAGTCTCATCTGTCTATGACAAATTCTTGTATTTGACTGTGTGATGAATTAACGATTAAAAAATACACATCACATCAAAACAATATTTAACCAGAAATAGAGCAAAATGAGGAGGTGAAAGAATAACTTTCCCTAAGATATGCAGGTTAAAATATATATATATAAAAATTATGTCTCATGATTGTAATTATTTCTTTGGGAGAAATTCTCTTATACCCCGTATGTAAAGGTGTTATAAGGGGTTAATTATCTTTAGTCAGTGGTGTTCAAGCCTGCACAGCTTTGTTAATTTAAACCTCGGTGGCCTTTTATGTGTCCCTTGAGTCTTTCATTTAAGCTTCGGCCAGCAGTCCAAGGGCAGTAAGGGTCAGTAGCCAGTCAATTGGAAGCCTCGAGGGACACTGAGATTCCAGTAGTCCTACTTGAGGCTGTGTATGGGGGCATGTTTTAACATCTTAGTGGGGACGAAAAAAGTCCTCATAAGGATATAAATGTCTGGCAGTTTTGACCTAGTGAGGACATTTTCTGTATTGATTTTATATATAATAAAAATAATAAAACCTAACCAGATCTAAAATATCTATAAAACAAACTAGAAAGGTTTTCTTTTAGTTACTAAATTAAGGGTTAGATTGGTGTAGGCACAACATTAACTAGGAGCGTTAATAACCAGTGGAAAATCCTCACAAGACCAGTAAGACAAACGTGTGTGTGTGTGTCTGTGTGTGCGCGCGCGCATATTTCTTGTAAGTGATCAAAGTATAAGAAGCTAACTGGCCTTCTTTCTTGCACCAAAAATATATGACTTCTCACAAAATCGAATTGCACGAGGCTAAAAATGACAGGAATGATTTCTTGCTTCTCGTAAAAAAAAGAGGAATTTTATTGTTACAAAAAAGATACATCAGAACGAGCATAATCTGAAAATTGAGCCATTTCTCGATTGGTGTCAATGCGTTCTGTGTAAAAATGTCTGTTACAGGCAAAGTCAAGCTGAGAAATAGCCCCTGA
Source organism: Leiocassis micropogon (assembly GCA_028565275.1). NCBI lineage: Eukaryota > Metazoa > Chordata > Actinopteri > Siluriformes > Bagridae > Leiocassis > Leiocassis micropogon. The sequence continues at coordinate 10,124,889 of JAOVVA010000029.1, read as the reverse complement.
TTTTTTTTTTCTCTCTCCCCTTTCCTTTTTTTGAGGTCTTAGCTATTATTTGTTAAAGGGAAATGCCCATTAGCTATGAAAAGCCACCATCGTTTATCTCACAATATGCGGCTGTAAATTGTGGCATTATCTGAGGAGAACAGAGCTGGGATATTAGAATTAGAAAGAACCTGAGATGTATTCGAGACGCATACATTACTGCCACAATGTGTGTCTAAGAAGAAGAAATAAACCCTTAGTCACTGCTGCTTGAAAGCGCGGCCTCAGCTCTGAGATTTACTTCCGCATTCATTGACATGGCTCTGCCGTGCCTGGCTGTTTGCTGCGGTGCTCGTGTTGCTGCTGGAGACCGCGTGCGTGTGTGTGTCGCGTAGCATCCCGGCAGGCTGCAGGAGCTGCGGCCCCATCAGTTGGCGCAGAAGGTGAAAGGAGTGATGTGGCCTCTGCATGCCATCCTGAGAGAAAAAAAAAACGAGAGAACGAAAAGAAAAGAAAGAGTTTTGTGTTAGCATGTCTCTCCGTGAGGGGCTCTGTCTCTGTGTAAGGTAAAGAAAAGATGCTTTTCTGTAGGGAGTGAGATGTGCATGCTTCATGCAGGGGCCCTCCTCCTCATTTCACTAAAGCGAGCCCATTTAGCAAACGCCGTGCCATTGTTACCTAGCAACAGTTTAATTAAAATGGCATCAGTGACCTGGGAGCCTTTTCTGCAAAAGCACCGACATTTCCCCCTCTTTCTTTTCAATCGTATACAAACAGCATATTTATATTTCCTCTTTCTTTTCTTCTTATAATTTTATGTTCATGGTATGTCCACATTAATTAAAAATACATTCAGTAACTGTGTGTGGTTCAAAATAAATACTACACTGAACCAAAGCTAAATTCCACCTAGTTACATGATGAAGGTCATTCATATTTTTTTTATATTAATTCCTATTTTCTCTTTTAATTTTTTACTAAAATAATTGTAGATAAATAATTAAAAGATCAGTTAGTGATTGCATAGATTTTTCTCTGGAGGACAAATAAACAAAACAAAACAAAAAAAAATGATCCAGAAAACATTTATGACAGTGTAAACTGCAGATAGTAATAATATTCTTAAGGAATGTTTTCATCACATATGTGATGAAAATATTCAGTGAAAATGTACAGTATATATATATATATAGATAGATAGATAGATAGATAGATAGATAGATAGATAGATAGATAGATAGATAAAATAGATATCTACATGACCTTTGTTTTATTATCTGCTCGGTACATGGCACAATATCTATTTTTTATAGACATCAGTGTATTTAATTCATTTCCAGAAAGCAAACTTAAACCTGAAGCAGTATCTCAGGATAAAACATGTTTAACATGGAAAATAACGAAACGGATTTCATAATTGCAAGGTCTCCACCTTGAAAGTTACTCCGAGAGTGTCACTTTCAACAAATTGATGTGAGAATACATACTGCCATCGGCTGCTCCTTGTCCTAAAAAGGTGATGAAGGAGAATTTTAGATCAGGTCGTAGGAATGATGAAATCTAATTTTAACTATTTCCCCTGAGACCTCTTCTTTTCTTCGTTGCAAATGACTCTTTCTATTTGCTTTCTGTCAACTTGAGGTTTATAAAACACACAAGCAGTTTTAAAATTAATGTGGCAGATATAAATCGATGAATGATTAAAAAAAATAGCTTTATGTGATCTAAACAAAGACTTTTCTTAATTATATAGATCATAGATATTAAATATTACTTCTAGTAGAGTGCAAACTGTTTTGTTTAAATAAGTCTTTTCATTTGAATTACCAATTCTGTATATCCTTTATACTTCATTCATACTTCTGGAATTGATTAATTTCAGCTCCACACCATAAAGTATAGTGGTTATTTAAAATATTCACTGAATTGAAATTTTAGGCCAGGATAAACACCCTCTGATTGATAAATACCAGTGATGACTAAATTCTTTTTTTTAATTTATTTTTTTATGTATTAACCATAATGAAGGCCCGGGTGGGAAAGTGCACTAGTGAATGTAGGGATCAGCTCTGATCAGCACATGTCTGTTCCTCCAGACGCACTTCTCCTGTCTCACAATGCTCACAATGATCACGGTACATCTTTCAAACCAATGGCAGACAATAGTTAGAGCCCGAGGCCATATGCTGGGTCTCTTGATGCAGGTTCGTCCACACGGTCATGTGTGGGAAAAGAGGTCTTTCGTCTGGCCCAGACGAAAAAGGTCAAAAGGGTCTACTAAAACCAGACTCCGAGGTGATGTTGATGAGCCACTTACAAAAGCGCTTGCTTATACAACAGTGAGGAGGCTGAAGTTTGATGAACATGAGGAAACAGAAAAGGATTTATGATTTGTTTAAATTATAATCAGGCATGTCTGGAGAGCTTGCACCTCAAATGTCCTGATAGGTGACTACAATTTTATCTGTTATCTTAGATGATGGAAAAAATGGGTCGGATTGATTTAATCAAAATAAAAATACATCTTTTTTTTTTCTTAATCATCATCGGCAACCAATTATTCTGTAATATTTTTTTAAAAAATTCAAAAATTGATTAAGGACAACCAGTCTTAAGTGCATATTAATAAATGCAATTACACTATTGAAAAGACAAGACTTGTATGTTGACATAAATTAATATTAGAATATGAAGCAATTAGGATATACATTAGCTATATTTTTAAATTCCGGGCAGGCTTTCTCCAGCACCATCCCCCACAACACTAATACCGCCATTTCCCCCACGATTACTATGCATATAACCCTCTCTCCATAGCATGCATTAATTAGCGTGCAGATAACTAGAGGCTCCCCCCATTCACAGCCTGAGACTCTTTCATTAACATGACAGTAGCCGTACACTCTCTTGCTCCTCCATGCTTCCATCCTGGGGCCTCTGATTTAAAAGCGGGCCCCTTAGACACAAATCTTCTACGCTTTTTTTTCATCCCCATCCTCATTTGGCTTGGCTCGCACGTGTTAACTCAAGTTAATAACTACCCTTACCTGTTCATCAAACCCTATTCCAACTAGCCCACCTACATAATAGCAAAAACCTTACCCTTGTGTGACCCTCACACACTGCTTCTCATTCTAGCCTTCTGGATGGATATGAATAATAATAATTAAAAAAAAACAGGGTTAGCATTAGACTTTATGCTACATTTCTTTCTACACAGAGCTTCAAAATGGCCTCCCTGTTTTAATCCGCTCTCTTTAATAGCTTTATTCGTCCCTCAATAGACCCGCTCCCTGTTTCTTGTAACCCTCCCTGTCTCTTTTCGAAGCAATCCTGACTTCTGTACCTGATTGGGAGCCGCCTGTACTAGTTTGACGGAGCCTTGCTCTAATTTCAAGGTAAAACATCTCATTAGCCCTGGCCCTTGAAAGACGCCCGGACCATCTCGTATTCAGTTACGCATTCACTTTGAATAAAGCGTGAGAGGCAGAGAGAAAGGGAGGAACAAGCGAGAGTGGTTCCTTTTTCTACCTGAGAGGAAAGGAGCGAGAAGGCCTGCTGAGGCCTCGGTAATTTCAACATGGCTTGAGGATAAAATAGCTTTTCCAAACAGAAAAAGGCAGACACCTTTCAGGTTTGAGTTCAGTACTAGTGCAGCTGTGAAATGGTTACTTTTGTATGAATAGTGTTGTAATATTAATGTCCGCCCCATCTTCTTTTATTTAATTAGTATCAGTAGGGTAAAGAAAGTAGATTTGCTCCTACAGATTAAAATGATGAAAACGTTCTACAAAGACTATCGTTTTAATAAAATCTGCTGGGAATATTATACATAAGAAATGCAGTGTGTTTCATATTTGGTTATTCATTCATTTTTATTTTCATAGATTTTTTTTTCTAAAGTTAAATACAAACATTAATGTAAATAATAGAAATCACTGATTTTTTTTTCTTTTCTGTAATGCAAAAAAATAAAGTGCACATAGACAATAATTATATTTGGAAATGTAGAGTTCTTTTTTTACTAAAATCTAATTAATCTCTAGATTGTAGAAAATTAAATGGGATTACATTTGTTCGAAATCATAAGTTAGACTTCAATATGTTCAGCGTTTTATTAGTAAATAATATTGTTGTCTAGTTCCTAAAAAAAAAGAACATCTTTTATATGTATTAGTAATAAAAGTAATCATCTGGCTTTCTTATGATTTTATTGTTCTGAAGGAAATACTAATAAGCAAATTAGGTTTTACATCTTATCCCTCACATTTTTTAAAAACTCAAATTGAATTATGGCACTAATGTGTAGCATTATGTTTCCTCTAAATATGTCACTAATCGCACCATCGTTTACGTTATTGCGGGACCATGATTTTTTTTTTTTGTATATACATTTTTCATGTTGAAGTGTGTATACATTTCTTGGACCCAGCTGTATATTGTATGATATACAGTGCAATGAGAACAGATATGCTATACCTTATTAATTAACATATTGCAGATAAATAAAAACCATTTACACTTAATTATAATAACATTTATTTACTACACATAAAGTGTTAATTGTTTTACAGTTATTCAGTAGTGGTTTTACTATACATTTGAATGAACATAACATTTGGTTTGTAATTTGTATTATCCTGCCAAATTGCACTGATGTAATGACGTAATCATTTTATCTGATCTAAAATAACAATTTGTGCTTTTGTTATTTGTTATCATATATAATATACATTGTAATCTATAATCTATCAGATATACAATACAAAAGACTTTAATCTTGGCAAATCAACAAACAAAAAGTTTATTTTTTTATTTTTATTTTTCATTTTTTATATATAATACTGTAATATTATCAAACAAAAAAACATACTGTACCTGCAGAACAACTGCAGCCACAGTTTATACCATGTTGTTGCTTTTTACCGGCAATCTCCTCTTAGATCATTATTCGATTTGAACTCAATGAATCTGGGGTGGAATTTCTCACCCGTTCCTCATTCCACAGTGTTTAATGCAGGATTGTTGTGTTTTGGACTCTCGTCCTCTCTGCAACTTTATACATTAAGGGTAAATTACTTGACTTAAACTTGCTCTGCTGCAGTTGTTTACTGGTGCTTCTAATGATCTGTCTCTCAGAGAGAGCTGAGAAAAAGGAGCCTCTGCTAATGAGGACTCACTCAGAGGAAAGGCCGGCAAGGTTTGACAGGGCCGGGGTGGGAACATGGCAAAGCTGATTCAAAGCACTATAGAGGCAATAGAAGCTTTCCTATGTGTGTAGAGTCACTTATTAACTCTGATTACTGTATGAATGAATGGCAAGGGAGGAAGGAGGTTTTTCCGTTTTAGCACTGAAATGTAACAGCTACTACTCACCAACCGGATGAGGCCACATATGATTGAATGATGTCAAGACAAGGCCTCCTGCTGACAAATCAATGGTATACCAGCGTTCACTAATTGGTTATTACTAATATCACATCTATATAAGGAACCTGCGAAAGAAGAACAGATATTACGGCTATTCCTACATAAGACGTGAAAGATTGCCTGCCTAAATGTCATTTTCGCACTTAAGTGCAAAGATAAAGACATTTCAATTGGCAGAGAGTCATCTCTTTAGAGTGTAATCCTGTATCTATGAAGATATCTGGATTGCAGTGACAGGAAGTGACCTTTAACCACTAATGATTGTACAGAACTATGCAGAAGGCTTCACTAAAGCACTAGGACATTGCTGTATAGGCGCACCAAGGCTGTACCCCTAAACCTCAGAGTCATAATATTACTCCTCACCAGTCCACTCAATGGTATTCGGATGTATAAAATATATAAACCGCGGTTAAATATTACGAAAGTTTCGTACTAGTTTCAGTTAAACCATAAACAGGTGGGCTCCAAGGATTCAGTGCTCACTGAAGTGAGGATGAAGAGTTCAAATATGTTAGGTGTCCTGGGATGAGGCAAATCAAAGACAGGAATAGATGGAATGCTGAAATTCAGAGGCAACCCTTGCCTTGAGGGCACACCACAGGAGTTCAAACGTTCTTCCCAGCCTCAGGCAGCAGCAGAATGGAGCAAAAGGTGTATGGAGGATTTGCAAATTGCACCGTAACCTTCGGCTGCCTCGGAATGTTCTCTCTGGTGCTTTGCATCTTGCTAACACGGTTCCGAAGGGAACCACTCTGGATGATGGACATCGGTAGTGTCACATGTACAGAAAATGGGAAAACATATGATTACATCATTTCATATAGCAAGCAGCTAGAAATCATTAATCGGTGAGCAGAGTACAGTAGTGTGTCCTAAGAAGCTCTGCAATCCTCTTAATTTTTTAATAAGCCATAAACATAGACCGACACTACACAACACTACACTTCCCCCCCACTTGCTTTCACAAATATACACATTCAAACTCACACGTACACATAAATACTGCGGCCCCCCATCGGGTGCCTGAGGAGATGAAAGCCAGTGCAGCTGCACCTACCCCGGTGTGGCACAGTGGCTCTCAGGAGGAACTCGCAGCATGACACAAAGCTTCAGCGGAATGCACACACACACGCACACACAAACACACCACGCGCATATATCCCTGTTCACAAACACCAATCATATACAGTATTAATGCATTTCAAAAACACAGAAACGTTACTGTACATGCTTAAATCTCAGCAGTCGAACAGACATTTGAGAGACGGGGACTACTGTATATAAAGCTACATTGCAATAAATATTGCTAATTATACAAAGCAATTTTAAGTTGTTAATCTTACTGTTTGTATTTCATTCCTCATGGAGAGAGAGAGAGAGAATGAGAGGGAGAATATTTATTCATTAGATGTTATAATAAATAAAGAATTCTAGTGTAATTCTATGCATACTGCAGAAAGAGTATTAAAAATGAAAAGAAAGAAATTTACAATTCTCCCCATACCTCCCAATATAGTAAGCAGGGGTACATTTTATTTGCTTCTTTATTGTTGCACTGACGCTAAAAATTAAGCCTAATGTAGACTTACCCGATAATGTTTCAGAGTAACGAGAAAATTCTGTCATTTTCACAGAAATTATCCTAAAATGCATTTTTTTCCCCCTCTCCTCATCTAGGTGAACAGCAGCTTCATGCTAACAACCTCATCTAAAATGTCAATGCATGTAACGTGTCGACTTCAGTGCCAATCTCCAGAATAACAGAGTCTCAATTAGCTTTAGACCCAGAATTATTTCCCCCTTGTCCACACCGGGCCAATCACAGCATAAGCTTTGTTTGAAGAACTCTAGGATGCCCTTCAGTACTTTGGCCCCATTCATCTTGCTAAATAATCCCTTTAAGAATTTAACTGGCGGGGCAAACTGTGCGAAGCGTGCCAGTAATTGTGTGCGGAACCTTGGATGTCTGCATGAATATTTACCCTGTCATCATGACTAGAGGACGCAGATAAATCCAGACGAGGGACGACGGAGGTGAATGAGAGAGAAGATGTGAACATGGCTGACAACGAAGGAGGCAGATGCCGGATGAAAACGTGTGACTTCTCACCTTACTGTGCGGTGGATATATCCATTAGGCATGTACTGATTATCAGTTATATTGAAAATGTGCAATGTTATTTGAAAGGGTACCATAAATGATAAACATTATGTGTATTTCATTATAAATGTATGTGGTTATTTTTAAATACATTTCTTTAGTTTTTTCCTATATTATGTCATAATAATTTTGGATTTTTTTTTGTACTTGGTTTTTAATTTGACAGCAAAAACTATAACGGTAGTCTATGTGATATCTATGGAATTACTTTGACAACAGAGTGAATTGTACTAGATGTTAGAATAAATTTACAACCCCTTATTTTTTGCACCTTTTTAATTTATAAAAACATAGAAGAACATGGAATAGTAAGTCTTTTTGAACAGCTGTTTTTGTCTTTATTAATCAGGATTCTGGAATCATTGCATTTTTACTGCACATTGTTCTTCTTAAGAAATATAAATAAATAAATATATATATACTGTATATATTAGGAACTTCTCTGCAGTGTTTGCAACTTGCAATAACATAATTGCAATATAAGCCATATGCTTTGCCCAATAGATACTGTATATTTTTAGAATATTTGAATAATAACGCTCAGCACAACATGAATCTTGGTGCCTTGGTGCTACTGGTTCTTGAGTAAATTGAGAGAATGAAGTTGTCATCTTGTAATGACATCACTGTTGCAGTGACCTCTTCTCATGGCCATGACATCATAAGAGCTATTCTTCTCGCCCTTTTTTTTGGACCTGTCCAGAGTCTCTCTCTCTCTCTCTCTCTCTCTCTCTCTCTTTGTCTCAATGAAACAAAAATACACATACATCCAAGGGGTTTATACTTCTGCATTAAATCATATTTGCAAATTTGCATCACAATGCAGAGAGGCAGTTTATGGGCAAGCATGCACGCAGAAGGAATACTGACAGATTCAAATGCCATCCTCCCAAAAAGCTAACAGCATTTAATGTGTATCTTTGGTGCTGTGTGTCAACCAGGCACCTGGCAATTACTGATTGGTTGGGATAGGAATGTAACTGAATACAGGTATGTTATTCAGGATAAACAGATATTATTTATTTATTTATTTAAGCTTGCCAGGAAGCCTTTCAGGACATCTGGATGAGACTACGGGTGTGTATTGGGACTGGGCTCCCATGGGAGGCAACATTGAACAATAAGTTTTTACATTCATGTAATGTTGAGCAAGTGGGCAGTTATAATTATTAACTGAATATAAACTTGTATGATCTTGTTTGAAGACCTATCAGAGCAAGGATTTACACACAATGATGACAGTGCCAACATACCTACCTCTAGGTTCCTCTGTGTTTTCAGGGCAAAATATTACAACAATATTTTCTCCTAATACACCTATCACTTTCTATAGCCCTTGGAAATGCATCCGTCCAACATTTAAAATAATTCTATTTTGTTATAAATCTTATAAATGATAGCTTGCAACGAAATAGAACTTATTTGCTATCTATTAATATCAGTTAAACCACTTTAAGACTGTCTTAATAAAAAATATATAACGCATATAATAAAACTGTATCTGGACAGCTAGAAATTAAAAGCATGAGTGAGTATATATCATACTCTCATCACACACAGTGATTTATTGTACAATGGACTGATTTATGGAAAACTACAAACATGATATTATTGTATATGCAAATATGAATCTGAGGCTTTATACCAGTTGTAGCCGCCAGTAGTCTGGCCAAATTAATCAATGTACAGAACTGTACAGTACATTCTCTTTTTTTCCTCTAAGGGATTTTCAGTGAAGACACAATGTAGGTGATGTAATCCATAGCAACTAATTTTTTTTACTTACATTGCCTGATACTGAATAATACAGATGAGTCACAATAGATAATAGACATTATCATTTATAATTGCTCATCCAATGTTTATAGTCCCCGCCCCTCCAACACAACACATAATTATAATATATAATTTACATATACAACATTTATCACAATTTATCCTATTATTTTTTGGTTTCCTGTAAGTACTGGTTTGGTATATGTGACACTGCCCTCCAGTTTACATGCTCACATCACATGCAAATATGAAGTCAGACACCTATGTGAGCATTGATGCACAACACCCCGGTGCTCACAAATAGCAGAATAAATCAGGGTTCAGTGCCCGCCCCCCTTCCCCGGTCTCAGCCCCTTTAGGCCTTTAGGAGAGCAGCAATCCGGAAAATGACCTGGTCAACTCAGCCACTCCCAGTTCTGCCTGGAGCTATTCTTGGATTTAGAGCTGTTTAATACTTCTGTAAGTAGCACGTTCCCAGAGAAGTTCTCAGAGGAGGCAACATGAACATCTCCATAATCCCGGCTACAAATTGTGCATATCAAGCAAACGCAGATTGGTTGAGGAGAGAAGTGCATGCAGTAGTGTTTTAATGGGGAGACCAAAAAAAAAAAAAAAAACACTTCAGTGTAATATTTACATGAATAATTCCCAAGAACAGCACAAAAATTACTCCGTTATTTATTGTTTTTTATTTCTTTTTGTACCACTGTGCAATGCAAGCCTTGTACTGTAGCGTCCCATCCAGAGTGTTCACTCTGACAGTGTCATGGGTATAAAAAAATAAAATCTATTTGGAGTGCCTTGTCATTTTTGCAATTCAGTGTTTAATGGTCCGTTTAAGACTTTGTCAGTTATGTTTGTCAATTATGTAAAGAGGTTTACCTGGTTAATTTCATTTACCAGGTCACATAGCCTGAACCGAGCTGGCTATTAAAAAAAAGGGTATATAATCAAGCATAACCAAGCAAAGATTTGGATAAATAAATATGTATATTTAAAGTTATGTATAAAATAAATGTATTTATATTTAATTATGTTGCTGAATGCAGTAGCCATCCTGATGTAAAATAGTTACCCAATCTGGCCATTACCACCAGTAGTACCATACCACCATTAACATACCGCCAATGAACATGAACTTGAGTCTGACTACCAGAGCACAGCCACAGAACTTACAGCTAGACCATAGTCTCAGTTCAAATGCTCAAATCCTACTGCATCTTCTCATAAAAATCCCCTCAAAAAGGGCTATGAAAACATTTCATGTGGCTGTTACTTCTATGCCACTTGCAGCCAACTGTAGGCTTTTCCATAACTGGCTCTTCTGTACCTAAATGTCCAGTATCCTCTGATATCTGAGCAACAAGGAAATGACAGAATAAAGACTTAAACTGGTGAACAAAATCATATTTCTCCAGTACTTCATTCAATTTATTATCACTATATGATTCATTCATATACCAGTTAATATCACTCATACTTGAACTTGACCTACATTGAACGCCTATTCACTATTTTCTCCCATAGTTTTATTCCGAGTCATAAAACTGCAAAAAAAAAATTTTTACTTTCACATTTGGATCACACTGAGAATTTCTAGTTTTCTCACTCATTATCTGTACATTTTTTAAAGGTAAATGTGAGACTGCCCTCTGACATGCAAATGTCAAATATGCAAATGACAGCCAGTGGCTGAAGATTTTTTGTAGATTCTCCACCATATAATTTGTCCGTGAGCCATTGAACCAGTCTTCCCTGGCTAAAGACTCCCTTAAAGTGACAATAGAGCCGAGAACTGTGGGAAAAAAACATACCAGACGACGGTTTGTCATCAAGACATAGGAGGTCAGTGACCTTTCTGAGCTGTCCCACGGGCCTACTTTGTGTCAACACAGGATGGCCAAACAAAAAGAGCCCTTAGTTAAACATATTCATATTCCATCGTGGGACAATGCTGTTAGTCCTCTAATCCACACTGGATGTGGATCTTCCACCTGGTTTGATGAGTTTCATGTCAAGTGCTTTGTAAGTTATTAGGAGAGCTTACTGGACTGATGAAACCTTTTATAAAGTAAGTCGCTGACTTCTATAAGTAAGCAGACTTTTTGGGATTTTTGGATGAATATTTATTAAATAGATTATCTACAACAAGCATTGCATCTTATATTCCAGTTTTTATTAATTAATTAAATATAAAGGGAAATCATGCCTACCTTGTTGATTATTACATTTCCTTTAACAAGCCTGGTCACTTAACCTTTGACCTGTTTCTTGTCCAACATACACCCTGGTCTGCCATCCTTCATACGGATTGTTTTTGTTAAGACCTGCGTGCTTATATAAAAGGACACTGAATTCCCAACAATCATGACATGCTTGACCAGTCTATTATCAGACATTTTAATGGTCACTTCTTGAGTTAACCTTTGACACTAGCTCCTGCAGTGCCAAGTACAGCCTTGTTAGGCACTTTAGACAAAAGTTGCATTGTGGAAAAAAATTATTATATATATATATATATATATATATATATATATTTTTTTTTTTTTTTTTTTTTTTTTT
>JAOVVA010000029.1:10069231-10085744 GCA_028565275.1 Leiocassis micropogon | reverse complement strand
TATTGTAATGCTCTGTATTTTGGGGTTTCTCAGACAGCATTACATCGGCTACAGCTGATCCAAAACTCTGCTGCTCGGCTATTAACGTCTACGTGTAAAAGAGAACATATCTCTCCAGTTCTGGCTTCTCTTCATTGCCTCCCGGTACAGTACCGAATTAATTTTAAAATTCTCTTGGTCACGTTTAAATGTTTACATGGCCTTGCCCCGCTCTACCTCTCGGATCTGCTTAAGCCCTATGCTCCATCCCGGTCTCTTAGATCATCAGATAAACCTTTGCTGATGGTACCCAAGACCAAATGCAAGCTCAGAGGTGATCGGACGTTCTCTGTGGCGGCACCCAAATTGTGGAATGACCTAACATTGACCATTCGTGAGGCCACATCACTGAGGTTGTTTAAGTCCAATCTTAAAACTCCCATGTTTTCTCTGACGTTTAACCCAACATGAGATGTTGTTTTTACATATTGTTTTGATTAGATATATGTATGATGTGATTTTAATTATGTTCCTTTTTTATATTATTTTATAAAATTTTATTTCTTTTTTATTGTATTTTGTTTTTATTTTATTAGATTACTATATTATTTTATTATTTATGCGAGGCACTTTGGGCATTGTTGTTAAAGTGCTATACAAATAAAGATGAGTTGAGTTGAGTATAGGCGAGGAGTGAGTGAGATTAATTAAAGGTATCTTTTACACTAAGTGTTCTATTAGTCCCGGTTTGACTTGAATGCCCCTCGTAATATTTTTGATAGCTTGTTCTGAAAAAACAACCTGTATAGTAGTTACAGTGACACTAAGGTATTTTTGGACACTATAACATCACAGCATTGGGTGTCAAGAAGACACTGGTACCAATTTTAAAATTATAAATACCTCTGGCATTACCAGTGTAAGCAGTATTTTTTTTTTCATGTCGAAAACCCCAGTTATTGCAAAGCCCATCACTTATTTCAAAAATGTCTTTTTTTCCCAGACTCGGTATCCCATGTTGGAGAATCCAGAGATGTTGAGAAAAAGTGCAGAGGACTTCCTGAACAGAGCAGCAATGACCGACGCTGGCCTTTTGTTCTCTCCGTCCCAGATCGCCCTCACCGCTGTCCTGAACAGCGCAGCACGAGCAGGCCTCAGCATGGAAACGTGAGTTTTAACAAAGACGTCCTGATTGTGGTGTACACTCAAGCTAAACTTTGCCCTTGTGTTTTGAAGTATGCAACAAAATTAGGAATGTGATAACTTCTGTAAGCAATAGAACACTCTGAGGTTAGCCATTACAAGACAAAAAAGTAATGTATAGAGAAAAAGTATGGAGTAATTAAGCTTATCAAAGGCTATACGTTTAAGCCTTTGCTTTTATGTCTCTTGAACTCAAAACAATGCAGCTTTATATGTTGATGAGAAACCAAAAAAGGGGGATTTCCCTCCCCTTACAGTCCTACATCTGACTGTTACGAGTCTCTTTTATGAAAATGATAAATGTTGCTCATTAAAGGTGTATCTGTTGATATAAAAAAAAAAAGTGTGAAAAACTACAACCTGGACTTATGATTGTCCAGAATAACAGAACACAGTTATGAGAGTAAAAACATTTATTTCTCTATCCAGTACACTAATGCACGTGTCCCAGTGTGTCACTAGTGCTGGGATACCATCAAGGTAGAAAGTTTCCTCAGTTCTTCAGAGCCATGATCAGACCGCCTGCTTCACATCAGAAAGCCTGGCCTCCCAGGAACTCCTTTACTGGCCCAAACATGTGAAAATGGCTTAGCGTGAGATCAGGACAGTACAGGGGATGTGCCAATAACTTCCATCCAAGTTCCTGTAATGTGCAAGTCGTGTTCATAACTGATTGTGTGTACAGTTCACACAGACAGATGCATTTCCTCTGTAAGCTGGTGACGGGTTATCTATTGATTTTCAAGGATCAGGCGTCCTACTCGCCGAATATTCATGGGAACGACTGCAGTGGTCTCTGAGATATCTCGGCCAGGCGTCATTTTTGGACGTACAGCCTTTAAAAAAATTTTTTTTTTAATGTTGGCACCATTCGGATGTTTTACGGCGGCTAAGAGTCTCATTACCGTACTGCTCTTAGGCATTTTGTAAATCGGTTTTTACGCCTTCATTTATGACAAGTCCCATTTTTACTTGAACACCCCTTGTTCATTTTAAATATGCTGGCATTCAGCTTTTCATCCAAACTGTATTTTTTGTATTGTACAGTATATAGATAATCAATTGAGTTCTTCATATTTCTCATCTCAAAGAAATGATCTGATGCTTACAGGTATCTAACTGAATGCATGGGGCTGAAAGATGACAAGGAGACACTTTCCAAGATGTACGATGCAATGAGGCGTAAGGAATTTTCCCATGGCTTTCTTGATATTGCTCTTTGCTCAACTGGGAAAAAAAAAAAAAAAAACCTTAATATAAATCTTGTGCTTTTAGGAATCACTACACTCCTCAAGGAATACGAGCTTCCCAAATCCGAAGAAGTGAATTCGTGCAAACAGAAACTGGAAAGGATTCACGCAGAGTTCAGCACCAATACAAATCTGTGAGTACAAAACCAGTCAGTGACATCGCTTTGTATTAAAATTCTAAAAACATGAAGGCCATTACATGGTAATACAAACAGTTTTATTCAGGATGGTCAGTCAGTTTGTCTCTTGTATCCTAGATGCAAAAGTTTATCAGGTAGAAAAAACTTAAAAAAAAAAAAAAAAAACCTCCGTCAGCTTTCAGAAATTCAGAAGGAGGAGACTTAATACAGCAGCATCATGCTGTTTCTCAGGTCCAATCACAGACGAGCAAAGCTAAACTACAGTACGTTGAATCATACATTTTGGTATACGGTGAGATCAAGTTTGTGGAGGTAAGTAAGTTTGTGGAGGCTAATTGAACAGAAGTTAATTTTCGCGCAGTACAAATCAAACTGGACAAATCGCAAATGATTTGACTCATTGGCAAAGCTGATACTAAACACAACTATGTACAGGATGTCAGGAAGCATACAGAGGTGTTACAAAATGTATATTAATGTCATTTCTTGCATAAATCAAATGCTGTACTAGTGATTAAATAGAGTCCAAGAATTGGTGAGTGCTGGGTGTTGGGAGTTAAAGTATCATACCCAGTCGATATTGCATTCCTTTGGGACAACAGCGACAGAATGTGGTGTGATCCAGGATCAGGTGTTTATAAAAAAAAAAAAAAAGGTAGGGGCAGTTTATCAAATGTAAACACATGCACATAGGAAAGACACCTTCACTATCTGTCCTTTCCGAATGGTTTAACCGTCTCAGCAAACCGATCGTCTGTCAGCACAGATGCCTGGGTTTGAGATAAAAGCAGAGGCGCTGCATTTCATCAAGGAACGCTGCTCAGGAGGAGGAGGAGATACGATAGGATCAGGTGCTCTCTTTATCAGGAGTGCTCGCAGGAAGAGGTTTACACGGTGACTTTTGAGTGCAGGTTTCTTAAGGCTTGTAGTTCTTCAGGCGCTTGTTCCCTGGCTGAATTTCCAGAGCTCAGCATATTTCCTAAGGGCTTGCTGAAAAATAATGTAGATCCTGAAAGCTCAGAGGATTCCACTGCTCCTGAATAGAGGCCTTAAAATATTTTTGCCCTGATTTAGGTTCAGCAACAATTCCTTAAAAAAAAGTGACTGTACCCTGCCTCTTCAGTATTGGACACGTCTTCAATATAAACTTGTTTGCAGTAGATGTTCTTCAGAGAACCTGAATTGTAGCAGCCATGATGGTACATTCAGGTCTGTAAAATAAACAAATGCCAAGGCAACATAAGTTTTTTTTTTTTTTTTTTTTAAGCTTTTTTATTAGAATTATTTCTTGCACCATCACTTTTTTTTGCTTACAGTGTGAATATATGATCTGTATTCAAGTATGAAATGTTTTATTACCTACCTTGTCCCGAAGAGATGGTTGTCAGCTATAAAATCTACGTGATGCATGGACATGAGTCTAAACCTACACATGGAGGATTTCGAGGAAGGAATGTACTTGCATGCTCAGAGGTGTACAGAAATTATGTAAAGCTAAACTAGCCTCTACATCACTAGGTCTTTTTGATTATTATTTTTTTTTGAAGGATGTATTTTGGCCATGTTTTCCAGGAAAAGGAAGCATGGCTATGAAGATGATGACCATGTCGTGAAAAAGACCCTCGTTACTGAAGAGGTAAGCAAGGACTTTTTATTCCTTTAGAGCCATTCTTCACATTTTTTTATAAAAAAAAAAAAAAAAAAAAGGTAATCTAATAATGTTTTATTACTTGTAGGAGTGGACAGATGAAGACCTGGATGTTTTGTAACACAAATGATCCATCTTGTTTTATGAATAGATCCTTATTCACTTAGCGCCATAGTCAAGGTGAAAGGAAGGTGGTGAAGCCGGTGCTTTCGGATTTGGCCCCCAGACCACTACTTTTGTACCATTTTGTAAATACTTAGGCAATATTTGCCTGCTCTGCTATACTTTTTGCTACAAATAAAATACTATGACAGAAATGTTCTTTGTTATTTACAATTGTACATAAAAAAATAAATCAGCAGAAGACATTAGCATCAGTCAGGAATTAATATTTTGCCCTCTATTTAATCATTTCACACTCCAGTCTTAATCAGTCAGTACTTTATAAAGTTTTAATAAGTGCATGCATTCCTTATACAGTCTGTACTATTGTAAATTTTACTGCTGTAAACATCTCATTTCTCCTTCCCCTGAGGACAGTTCTGGTTCAGGATTAATCTCAGGGAAGAGAGGACCAAATCAAAAATATAACACATGAAAGCAGGGGAGATAACTCAATTATATACTCATGATTCCAGCAAGAGAATTTATTGTTCTGATATAAAATAATCATACTCTCTTTAAAAATCCTGTCTACACCACAATCATAAGTGAAGGGGGGGAAAAAAAGAGGAACACTAGTTTGAGCACATTTTTGCATATTCATTCAGCTTGTAAATCAGTAACAAATTACAGTATAAAAAGCATTATAGCTCATAATCCAGTTATAGATATCGCTGCAGCCTCGTGTCAGTTGAGTTTTCTTTCCAAGCAGACAAACAAAAGCTTTGGCAATGGCTGTTCAATGGTACGCTGAGCCTTATGGATCACTACTTGGGACCCATTCTGGGTTGAGGAAAAAGCAAAAACAAAAAGCACCCATATTATGGGGCACAGGTGCTGTGGGAATAGCTTAGAAGTTTGTCAGTGCGGGACTCGGGCACCAGGCTTGCTTTTTTTTTTGTTTGTTTCACTGCTGTAGTTGCATAGTTATCTTGGCATGGTGGAAAAGGAAGGGAAGGGGAAATGGCTAAATAGTCAGGGATAGAGGTTGCCATGGTGATGAAGGTGGAGCATGCTTGGATCCCACTGGCTACTCCATGGAGACGGATGGAATGAGACACAGACAGACAGCGGGAGATGGAACTACCTGTTGCTGTTGGACATGGCGTAGTGCACCTGTTTCTGTTGGAGGAGCTCCGTGATGGCCAGCAGCTTTTTCAGCACATGCTGTAGACACACAGAGTCGGAGAATATCACATACAACCGACGTTGCAGATAATGGGTAGAAATTAAGGGTTCACATTTTGCAAAAACAAACAGCATTCTTCAAAAAATGTGAACTGACTGCAGTGAATAATTATTTGTGCCACATTCTTATTTTTACCTTTACTAATTTTTTACTAAGATTTTACGATTTGTAAAGACTGACTAAATCAGGGATACGTTTTTGCAAATTAATTCTTCAAATGCTTTCTCAAGAATGAGTGCTTATTATGAGCATTTTTAAAAATAAGTTTTTTGTTTGTTTGTTTTTTTAAAGCTACACACCTGCTGTGCTCCTCTCTCATTGCTCAAGGTGCGGAGTTCATCCGAGTGAACAGCACAGATCTCATGCAGGGCAGCAAGGTCTCGGGACAGATCGGTCCTAAAGTGCTCTGTAGCATCAGGCAAGTCAGGCACATTCTGGGGGGGAAAAAATAGGAAAAACACTAGAGCTTAAAAACAGACTAGTTAATAAGATTAGATAAAATTACAGTTTGCAGTAAAAGTTGCTCGATAGAAGATAAACATTTTCATCTTAATTTAAGCAACTGAAATAAAAATTTCAAAAGTAATCTCACTGCATAAGAATTTCTTGTGCAGTAGAGACGGGGGAACAATTTAAAATTCCTATCACCACAGACAACAAAATCGATTTAGTTTTTTTTTTATGTTTGTATTTGAGGTGGTTAAAATGTTGCAATTCCTCTATGATCCTTCATGGGGGAACATGGCTCAGCTGTGCTACATCATATTACCTTTTGGCCAATAGCAATTGTGTCTTTGGGTTTCTTGAGTACTCTAACTTTGACCAAGAGAGCTCCACAATTTCCAGCAAAATGGAATTTTTTTTAAATGTTAATATACAAGTTAGGAAAATGCAAACTGAGTTCCTAAAAGAAATTCACATTCATGATTTTCACATTCACTATAATAAACACTGAGCCTCATGCAACTACATTCTCTTAAATGTTCTCTTTTTCTGGTACAAGAAAAAAAAAAAAAAAGTCAATTCCAGAGGCACCAAATGTTTAATCATCTCAATCTGCTCGTACACAGGTGACCTAAATAATGAATCCCACTTGATCTTAAATTGGAGGTGCATAGCATTAGCATGGAATTAGCATGGGTGATGCCCCTAAACACCATAAAAACAGATGCAAGAATGGGTGAGATGCCACATAATAAATAGGTAATAGTCCAAAGGAAAGACCGAAAGCAAGAGCACAATCATAGTACTGTGTAATAGATTTAATAAAATGTGATGTTTCAGAATGACAAGATGTTTTGAAGCAACGACAAAAGATCTGCGATGCTGTGAATGCGAGTGGATATGGAGTGAGGGCATAACCTCAGTCACCTATGTTAGAGTGAATAGTGCTTTTCCTATCGTGTGT
Organism: Leiocassis micropogon; assembly: GCA_028565275.1. Classification (NCBI taxonomy): domain Eukaryota; kingdom Metazoa; phylum Chordata; class Actinopteri; order Siluriformes; family Bagridae; genus Leiocassis; species Leiocassis micropogon. Next base: position 10,078,765 of record JAOVVA010000029.1, on the reverse strand, counting down.
TTGAGTGGCCGTGACCATCTGAAACGGCTCAGCATCCATTCATCCTTTTTTCACCAGATGTGTGCAATCTCTAACAACTCTCTACACTCTGCATAAGCCCTGAATGGTCAAAGCATCAACAGCTATATGCAAGACGTTCAGAAGCAGACTGCCGGTAAGCATCCACAGGTTTTTATAGTCTTAATTGGGGTTAATTAAGCAATAGTATCTCTTTAGCACTTTGGTATCTCTTTCATTTAGAAATTAAACGATTACAAATAAAAATAATTTTAACTTATGCATTTTTATGTTTCTCAATTTTAAAATTCTGTTTCTGTGCATCAGGCAAAAAGGTTATATAAAGGCTGTAGTGCAATCATTTTTTATGATCAAGGTGGAGATATTTTACATAAATCCAGGCATATAGTTTTGCACACTGATGTAAATAAAGTGGAGATGAGTTAAAATAACATCATGCAACTCACCCCCAACTCATCCAGAAACATGATCATGCGTTGTTTGTTATTCTTGATAAACGGATTCACTCCTTCCATGTAGGGCTCCTAGAACATCAACAGGAAAACCACATAAGTTAAAAAAACAAGCTCAGTGAATATTGAGTAACACACACATGTGTAGCAAAACAAACCTTGGCTCCAAATTCCACCAGATTGGCCAGGTTCTGGACTGACTTGGCCACTAGAGTGAGTGTTCTGCCTGCAGTTGAAGAAGGAGGATCTGCAAAGCAGTAGGAATTGATTACTTTATTTGCCCATCAACACCATCAGTTTCTTTCCAGCCACAGTCAGACTGATAGCGAAAGACAAAAAGAAAAGAGCATGTCTGTCTCACCCCTGTAAGTTTTTTTTTTTTTTTGCACATACACAGACCTGCTGCTGTAATCAGTGTACATGTATCTGGTCTAAGTTTGAGTTCCTATCCTTTATCTATTTATTATAAAAAGAACAAAATATGTGATATTGAATGTGCAATTAAAACTTAAAGACAAGGTGCAATTTGAAAAGTGCAATAGTTTGAAATCTTGTTAAAAATATACTATGGTAAACTACAGTACTGAATATGTAAGGTTACAGTGTGTTATAGTTTAAATTCTTCTACTAAGTTTTAAGTTAAGCCTTCATTTGTCACATATAAATTACTGCACAGTGAAATTCTTTCTTCGCATATAATTTTTTTATTCCTGTATTATAAATTTTTTAACATTTTTTTAAAAAATTGTGATACAATCGGCCATCCCGACCCTGTAAATAACTGCCACAGAAACCACAGATAAATATCCGTCGCCTGGTGTGCCGGACGGCACGCAGACTGACCACCCCCACAGCATCATTAAATAAATACAGCAGCCACTTCAGCTTCATGTTCTACATCCTTAAAGCTACAGAAAAGAAAACAAAAAATTAACTGAGTCAGGGGACAAAATGTACTCTGTAATTTGATAGTCCTGAGCTGCAGTGAGTAACCCTGACATTCCTGAAATAGTAATAATGCAGTATAATATAACAGTTTAGGCGTGTTCAGTCAGAATTTTCAGGATAATTGCACGTCATGCACAAGCTCATATAAGTCACAGGACATTAAAGCCAACTTGTGACACAAAATCAATCTACTTAAAACAGCAACCACTTACGGAATCAGAGAGACTCCACTATAGAACACTATACGAGATGTGCAAGCTGTGCATCAGATGTGATTTGTTTTTTCAGAAATTAGATTTGTTCTAATTTGGTGGCAGTCTAGTGAGTTACCAGCAATTTTCTTTATCTTCGTTGCAGAATGCTTACATTATATTTATCTTTATTCACCTGGAGAAATTAAAACACTAGTTAGCGACTACAAGAGTCATAAACAAGAGAAAAAACTTAACGGATATAAACAGGTGTACTACTCAGCATATGTTACAGTGTGTGGTTTGAGATGCAGCACCAGATCTTCTCTTAATGCATACTGACTTGCCACTTGCAGTTGTGAGATTAATCATCTCTGGGGCGGAAGATCGAAGCACAACCCACATTAAAAACATTTTCACAGGTAGCTTGCAGTAGCATTTTATTTTTACCACAGAGGACAAAATTTAAAACCTGACATCCTGTATGTTTCAGCAGCAGCTCTTTTTATGTAAGCGGTATATACTCACCAGAGATGATGTTGAACATCCTGGGGTTGAGGATGGCAGGGCAGATCAATCGCAGGAAGACAAAACCACTGCACACATACATAAACAGAAGCACTTAGCTCAGCCGAAACACAGACATGTAAAACACCTGAGAAAGGCTGCACGAACAGGAAAACATCAGTGTCGTCTTGGCCTACCTCACAACTCTGGTCCGCATTGTAGTGTTAGTGGGCCATTTCTGCTGCACAGACTTCTGCAGGCACCCGTAAATAAACCTTAAAGTTCTGACAACACAAAAGGAACGAAATGTCAAAGAATATTAAACGACATATAACTCTGACTTAATCAGCACATAAGCTATGAGTTTTATGCTGCTTACGGAGGCAAGATCTCAGCAGCCATGAAGATCTTCTCAACCAGCTCAGAGAGGATGGTAAGCAGATTGGTCAAGTTCAGATTTACGTCCTCATTCTTCTCCAGTTTAGATGGGTTCAGCTTTAGCACACAAAACAGTAAACAGTCAAAATCGGGGGCGACATTCTGACAAATTAAACTAGTGGATCAATAAACTTCTTTACAGATTGTAGATTTACAGAAAAAAAAAGTACACACAGGACAAACTGCATAAAAAAAAAAGTACTGCATTCAAGATTAAACAATTGTATGCACAGTGTTAATTCAATGCAAAGAACAATCATTTAAAAATAGTGTTTATTTATTAATGCCCCTTCTAAACACAAAGACCAAATAAAAAATGCACTCCTTTTCACTAAGGAATAACAGTTTTATTCCTTAAAACTCACTTATGCTCACTTGACATAACAATGGCACTGCAAAAGCCAAATAGTTAACTATATACTCAATGAATCTCAAATAAATTGCAAAATTACAAACTCAAATAATGCCTGATGAGTGTCAACTACCTACATGTGATATTTCTTTTTAATACAATTTGTTCATGTATTATAATTAATTAAAATATTGGTACATGATGTAAAATGTAAAAAGAAAAAAAGTAAGTCATGCCTTAAATGATATAGAATTATACACAATAATTTTTCTATAATATACAGTGGGTCTTTGGGCCATCTAAAACATAATATAAAATCTATTTTTCTTTTCTTTTTAACTTCACAGACATCAAAAGTTTGAATAGGTACACACACACACCGAATACTTTCATAGTTATAGTACAGAACCACTACTTAAATGGCCATACAAAAACAATACAAACCTCACAGGACTGCTTGCTCTCCATGATCTTAAGGATGGTGTCCTTGAGGGCATGATGGACGAAGGGCGTAGCTGTAGCCTTCATGTACTGCTCCATGAGTGTGCTGGCCAGTGTGGTGGCACGGAACAGAGTAGTGGCTTCATCTAGCGGGAAAACAATACATCCTTACAACATTCAAAACTTAATTTGTTACACACACAGACTTGTATGACTGTTTCGTCAGGTACAGTAAGCGTGTTAATGGGAAGTTTTGTTATATGTAGTAAAGAAAACTGTCCAGAAAGCTTTACCTTCCATGTTAATCTCTCTGTCATTTAAAGTCCTGAGTAATGGAGCCTCAGCTTTCTCGTGTCTGAAGATCCTGAGCAGGATGCTGGCCAGTAGAGTGCGGTCCTGCCCACATACATGAGCCAGCGCATAGATCACATGGAAGTCTCTCTGTAGAATCACCTGAGTACAGAAGGGTGGTTTAGTGTAACCCAGAATAAAGCATGAGACTATGAACAAATAGATCAACCACTTGCAAACCTGGAGCATATGCTATGCGTAAAAAAAGTGCAATCTAATTACACATATGGCAAACAAATCCTTTAATATGTATACTCATGTTCAAGATTCTTACTTCTTTGAACTCATTATACTCTTCCTCGGGCATGATTTTCTCCATGGAATATCTTGCTCGCACACGCAAGGAGCCCGGCTCGATTCCCTTCAGAGGAACATGAGAGCTTAACTGGAACCACTCGTCAATCATCTGGCCCCTCTGTAACCGACTCAGAAGGCAACGCATGAACACTGCACAGACAAACACATGAATATACATGGTGTTTTAAATTACATAAAATTCTTCACTTTCAGTTGTTTGAGCAGCAGATGGTGCCAGAGCGCAAAGCATGTCTAACAGTCCCAAATGCTGCTTTATGCATCATCTGTAGCATAGCGCATTATACTGGAACTGGCAACTGGACTGTTTTTACTGATCAAGTACACTTTATTTGAATTTTCTTTTCTACTGAGTAAAGACAAAGTTAAAAATATATATTTACAAATATCACTCTCTTTGCTCTTCTTTGTTTTGTTGCTTAGGCTGATTTCAAACCGGTTGATTTCACTGGACAGGTCACTGAACAAAAACAAAAAGAAAAAAAAAAACATAACTCTGTAATGAGCACATCACTCAGTAACCTATTAGTTAAGACTGTAAATCAAATCATCCAATATTATATACACAAAAGACGCGTCTACTCACTCGAAGATGAACTCCTCCGTGAAGACTGGGTTCTGGCCATCCCTTGGGTGAGTCCTGGCTACATGCACGCTGTTCAAGTAGATGTTGCAGTACGGGTTTGTGAAATGTTTGATGGGAAGTTTGTGGGCCTCTTCTACATAAAGCACTAAGCTGCTCACCTAAGACAGAATGAAAGAGATGGATTAAGTTTTATTTGTAGAGCACTTTTAACATTGGCCAGGGTCACAAAGCAACTTTACAAAAAGAAAAATGTAAGTAATAATGCATCAATTATAATTATCAGCTGGAAAAATAAAACAAATCTGATAGTTATATTGGTATAAGTAGTTATGTAATTACTGAACATTTATGAGGTATTAGGGCCGTGACAGAACAAACTGCCATCAAACTAGCGCCAGTGTGTATATGTTGTGTATATGATCTTTGTGCTCCTGGGTTTGTTGCATCCTTGCTTTGCTAGCTATGAGTTCTCTTCTCCTGCACTGACCGGCTAGACGACTACCTACAGGATCAACTGAGATGCTAAAGAGTTCACAGGATATTGCACCGACTACTATTTATAATATACACTAGGGCTGTGCGATATGGACAGAAGAAACCTATCACAATTTTCTTCAACAATATTGCGATTTTAATCACGATTTTGACACACACAGACATGTTTTACAGTGTGAATATGAAACATTTTTAACACAAAGCAAAACAAATAGATCTTTATTAAAGACCTGTAACATGTATCTAAAACAGACATAAGGCGCAAAAAAAATAAAATAAATCACCTAGTAAAGGTGTAACAAAATGTCTAGAACAGACCTATGGCAAAAATTAAGTGTGTGTGTGTGTTGGGGCTGTAGCTGACTAAGTATAAAAAAAACCTAAGACACACTGTTATGCTCCAAAATGCCTCCATGCCACGGATTGCCCCGTAAACCCCGCCAAAAATCAGGTCAACTTGGTGTATCAGGTGCCCAGGTAGCAGTGTATTTACCTGACGTAGACGCTTGTTGGAAGTGGCCTGTGCAGGCTTCCTTAAGTTAGTGCAGAAGGTTTGTAGACATTTCATCCAGTCCTGAATTTGCAAGAGTGCTTAATTAGTATCAATCAGTATTAATAGAAGGGACAAAACAAAAAAGCATGTAGTGTTCACACATACCTGGGCCTGCTCAGGTGTGTCTCCTGCAAAGTAAAAAATGCACTGCTCTTCGCTAAAGTGCTGAATCACAATCTGGAAACAGTTTGGCCTGCAAAAGATCAAATGATACTGCTATACTATACTATGTTTTTTTCTGATCCAATGATTTAAATGACCTACTCGCTATAGCTCATACTGCTTAAGAGTTTTGTAAGTAGTGCTACTGTATGAGACAGCACATATTGGTTACCTGCCAAACAGACTGTCGTGCACACAGTACACTGAGGAGACGCTGAGGTCAATCAGCCCTTTGGGTTTGGTGGCTCGTTTCTCGCTTTCAAAGTAGATAAGTTGAGCGTCATTGCCCTCCAGGATGAAGTACAGATTCTTCCAGCGCTTTCCTTTGCCTAATTAAACCACCATGTATTAATTGATGAAAATACAGTATTGCATATCAATTTTCTATATCCCTGAAAAAGCCCTAAGCTGCTTTAATTTACTGTATCTGGTAATGCTACATAGAATCTTTAAAAAACTTTTCTATTGTTCAAAGATGATTCATGTGTGGTTTATTTGTCATTCAGTACCTTTGTTAAAAAGGAGGTATCCTTTCTTGACGATGTTTTTGTAGAATGCATCTTTTGTTTTTCGCCGAATAGTTTTGTAAATTTCTCGATTCTCATCAACAACGTTACAAAGTACTTGTTCTTGTTGCTTAAAAAAACCCAAAAAAAACCCAAGATTTTAAATACAGATTAAAATAATGTGCAGTTATATTACTGCTATTTGATTTTCACCTACCTGATTTGAAACAGGATCTTTCAGGTTATAGCCTTCTACAATCTGTTCTTTTCTGTAATGCTCAATGATATCATCGACACTGCCAAAAAACAATATGTGTAATATATTACTTACTACAATGAACTTAAAGAAGTATTAAGTTCATAAAATATTTTTTTCACTTTGACAAAAACATGCTGTATTAAGTTCAACATGTATTATTAAGTTTAAAAAAAGGAAATAATTTGGAACATTTACACCATATATTTTACAGTTTTATGGTAATTTTTGAAGATGCACAGTACATATCTATGAATTTTTTGGATGGGTATAACTGTAGCTAAAGAAAGTTCTCAGTCATACTTGAACAGATTATAATCTTCTGTGGTACATTAAATAACCTAATATAAAAAAATTGTCACTTTATAGCACAGAGAAATAATTTTTTCACATATGCCAGTTAGGAAGCTGGGATCAGAGTGCAGGGTCTGCCAGGATACAGCACCCCTGGAGCAGATAGGGTTAAGGCCCTTGCTCAAGGGCTCAACAGTGGCAACTTGGCGGTGCCGGGGCTCGAACCCCCGACCTTCCAACCAGTAACCCACAGCCTTAACTGATTAAGCCACCACTGCCCCATAATTATGATATTACTAGTTTAAAAAAAAATATTAAAAAAAAAGAAGTTTACACCACTTTTTTTTCCTCACCTGGAATTTTAGCAAATTCTAAAAACATTTTTCATTTAAGTAATTTGAAAGCTCACTGCATCTAAATTGTATTGTGAAAGATAAAAATGAATGTTTAAAAACAACATGTAAGATATATATTATCATCAACACAGCCTTGTCTTGCTCTATTAGGAGTTATGTACTCCTCAGGACAACATAGACGTTTTGTAATTTTCATGTAAAGTTGATCTAAATACTTGACGTGTACCAGATAAAAAAAATTACAAGAATACTGGTTTAGGTTAAAGAAATTCCAAGCAACAATACATGTGCACAGGTGACGTAATTGAAGAAATGGCTACAAGTAGGTCATGTGACTATTTTTAAAAGGTTAGTATTTTGGCATCCCCTTTTGATAAAGAACTGACACATCCACTTGGTTGATTCAAAGACTGGTATTAAAGAGTGACAATGGTGTCAAAGAGTTTCAAGATAATGTATTTTCTTTTTTCTTTCCATAATTGGCCATATACAAATTCTGTTATCGCATACCTTTTTGGTACACTTAAAAAATGTCTGGTAGAATTCTCCATAGGGAAATGTGTGACACAAAACCCTGAAGTAATTCCTGATCTAAATAAATACAATTACACCAACAGAGAAAAAAAAAATCAATTCTGTGATCAGCAGCCCATTATAAGATGGTGACACTGTGTGTTTAGCTCATCTCCTGCAGATCTCTGGTGTGCTGCCTGTTAGGTAAGGCATTAAATATGAATGAGCAGTGGTTCTCATTAAAGTCAGCGAATGCTGGGGTAACTTGTCTGCCCTCAGGCTTTGCCACTGCACTTTAAAATCAGAGCCTCCAGACATACCTGTTGTAATACCTGCCACCCATCATGTACTGGTTGTTGGGGGTGGGACATATCTTGAACCTTTGGATGTTTTCATTAGTACGGAAGAAAAGCGAGTAGTCTCCCGGTGTGCTGTCCGACGGCCGTACCAGAAAGCTGCACACTTGGCCTGCTAGTGGAAGAGATGAAAAGCACAATTTTTCACATAAGCAGTCATTACAACACTGTATAAAAACTACGAGTCAAACATTACTGTAGCAAAGAACAGATGAATAGTAATGTCGTAATCCAAGGGAATTGGGATATAAACTTTGTACAACGTATGTGAAATAATCAACTTGTACGAGATCATTTGTGAAGATGATCACACGGTAAATAGTTATGGATACAATGCTTTATATTTTAAGCTTCATAATTCAGTTTTGAATAAAATGTGTGCATTTATAAATATCAAATATATACCCGTCATCAAGAGATTGTATGCCTCTTGTTTGTTGATTTTCCCATGGTACCAGCTACAAAGACAGAGGGAGAGCATGAACAAGAAAGTAAGTACTGACTCAAGGTAGATTAGTCAGGCATGACACATCTAAACTCAAGGAAACAAAGAAAAAGGCTCCTGTCAGTCTGCACTAATCAGTTTACATTGTCTGGTCAGATTCATGGCTGTGGCTGCACGCCTCATGTAAACATGCACGTTTATCAAAATAAAGCACTCACTATACTTCTTCTAAACATATTTCTAAACTAACTCGCTTATCTAATCAAACAATTTGATCTGTAGAAAACCAGATGTTTGTTAAAGGTCTTAAATGTTTTCTCTTCAGCAGGCATTACATAGAAGTCCTGTAAAAGCCTGAGCTAAAAGTCTCAAGGTAATTAATTAAAATAAAGTGGCCTCTTCCCAAACACTAGTTTGTACAAGTAGGCCACGAGTGTTAATCATTTTCCCTGAAACAATCTGTTAAGGCTGCTTCCCTAAATAAACTGTTAGACTGTGGTTTCATCACATTCATTGTGCAGCCTGCTCCCAACACAAAACAAGATAAAACACTGAGGTGGCTTACATTTTGCCCTCATGGGGATCCTCCTCTCTTCCCTGCAAACAAAGTCAGCCATTAATCATAGTAAGTACCACTTCAAAAGACAACAGTACTAAAGAGAGTGACCTAGTCTTTATAAGAGCTCTTACAATCAGGGGAAAGAGGACAATACGAGACAACTCTTGAGTATTGTTAGCGGGGAGAGAGAGAGAGAGGGAAGCAAACACTCACCACCTCCTCCACCAGATCATCGACTATAAGGCCCTGTTCACCTGTCCTGACATTGGTCACCCACATCCAGCCATCTTCATGTTCATTGTGAACAATAAACATGTCTCCTTTGAGGAAACTGACACACACAAACACGTACTTCATAAAAATTCATAACAGGCAATGTGAGTTAGTGGTGGCTCGACTAATCAAATATTCACTCGTATATGTGTGTGTGTGTATATATA
>JAOVVA010000029.1:10049729-10069131 GCA_028565275.1 Leiocassis micropogon | reverse complement strand
ATATATGCACACAAACACACAGTATATACGCACACTGCAAATACACACACAGATTTTTGATTTTACAGATTTATTGTGAATCTTGTGTGTGTGTGTATGTGTATGAACAGTTTGTCCATCGAGGTCTCTCCTTGGTTTGGGTGACAAGTGATTCATCACCCCATATAATTTTACAGTATTTGGATTCATCCCCAGAACAGTTTATTCATCACTTAATTAAATAGTAAGCAGAAGCACGGAATAATGCTCCGGAGCATAAAGCATGGAAAAATGCCATTGCTCATATATATTCAGATAGATATATAGAGACAGACATACAAAAAATATAGACATACCACTTAAATCACATTTTTTGTGGAAATGAGTTTAATCATTCATATATAAAATTTCATGAAACTTATTGCTATGACATAAGATAAGCATATGTTCGATGGCGGCTTATTTAACGTGACAAGGCAAAATAATTGACTCGAGCATAACGAGTCCCATCTGGTTTATGTTGCAGTATGGCTCCCCATGAGTATTTGTGAGATATACCTGATCTCGTCTGTTTCTGGCACTTTGGTGTATGGAAGGATGGCTCTCACTCTTCTCCGATCCTCCACAGGCTGCGAGCAAAAAAAACAACAAAAAAAAAAACACACCCCCCCCCTAATGTCAGCATAAATCTACTGAAACACAAGCCCTTCATGCTTACTGGAAAGTGTGGCTTAAGACAATGAAGAAACTAAGACTTAAACTGAAAAGCAGCTACAGAAATACATTTTCCACAGGAGTTACAGTGTAGCTTTATCATGAACTGATACAGTTAGGTAAACAAAAATGATGGTGAATAAGATGATACTTTTCTGAGTATTTTTTTCCTGAGTATTTTCCTGAGCATTACCTCTGGTGGAGCCACTGGGGATAGCAGCTTTTCACCTTTCAGTAGGCAAGACACGTAGCTGTAATAACCAATGAGGTCTGAAAGGGAGGAGAACCGTCTCCCACCAATGTAATAATCCCCACACATGGCAATGATCCTGGAACACAAACACACCAAAGACTCAACGTTTTTCATTACCTATGTGCATCCTCAAATAATGTGAACGTATAATCAATTAAAGCTGAGTCTCAAATACACAGAGGGTTATCACTTTTTCATACGGCACTTGAAGCACGCCAAAATCACTTCTTAATTATTAACACCAAAAGCCTATCTTTAATTACTGTCCCTTAAAATGTCAACTGATGTAAAAGCTATGAGCTCATTCAGGCTGCAGAGGAGGGTGACGTGATCATGACATGCGCCTTTCTTTTTTTAAGGTCCACCAACGCCATCGTTCCTCAGCTACCTCATAAACAAAAACATATACAGGATGCTATATATAAGAACCTTTGATTTAAAAAAAACGAACTATTGGCTCAGAATAAAATAATTGTTTTCGACACTAAAATCCAAAAGAATTCTTCTTTTAGTGACTGAAGACAAGTCTAATGAAACAAGTTTCATAAATATTTAAGAATCAACCTATTTATTGTACAGAAATATATACAATAAATAGAAACGTAAAATGTACGTAATGCCTTACGTTTTTTTCTGCATTTTCTAATTTTCAAATGTTGCTAATAAAAGTAAAAATAAATGTAAACAAAGAAAAAAGGCAATTTTCAAAAAACATCACTCTTCGGCTGGATCTCAAATTGCTTTCCGTCTGAAATACAGCGGAACAGTGGTGGGGGAAAAAAAAAAAAAGTGAACAGAAATGTAAATTCTGAGCTGTGGATTTTCACATGGACCAAAGATCAAATTTATAATCAAACTGACACGCTCCCGGTTTTTACCTACTGTGGGTTGTGAAAGATGATTTCACAGTGCCCTACTCTGCCAGGAACAGTCTAAAATTACAGTCATGTAAATGTAAATTTGGTGGCAGCCTTCTCATAAAGCTAAATTCTTACAGCCTTGACTCCTACTAATTTAGGAACAATTTAGTTCCATCCCTGTCGATTCATTCAGTTCCACTGTGAGAGAATTTTTCCAGACTTACCTGAAGTGGTTGACCACATTGGTCTTGCTGAGGAAAGACAGTACAAAGGAGCCAGGTCTCCGGTCGCTCTCCCTGATCAGGTAGCTCCCCGGTGTCTTGGCCTTGCGCAGCCGTTCCTCTGCAATGGTCCGGTCCAGCTTTCCATGGTACCATCTAAAGCAAAAGAAAAGGGGCGAGTTTTTAAAACCTCATCTATGGATGATACTGATAATACTCTGACGGTCTGATTTAACTGCTGGTCATTGGAGAGTAAAATGACAAATGTTATTATCTTACATCCAGAAGAGCACTCAAACCTTACAAAAGTTGCATATTTCATCAGTTGGATCATCAAGCATCACATCACATCTGTAATGCCCAAAAATATTCCTACTAAAATTTATGTCTCAGCATTGCATAAGATGTAAAATGCTTTTACACCCAAACCGAGCCCATTGCTAAAAATTAAAGAATCGTCTTTTGAACACTTATAAAAATTACAGTGGATTTAGTTTCCGGAGGAACCAAATAAACATTAAACACTTCTATCTGGTTAAACACCGTGCAACATTGATAGAGCAGTACAGGAAAAGAAGAAAGCAGAAAGTGAGAAAACGAGAAAGAGTGCAACACAGTTAGACTGAGAGAACAGCATGAGAATAGAACAAGATAGAAAGAAAGAGAGGGGGAAAAAAGGCATCATGTAGTGAGAGAAGTTTTCAGTTTTAGCTAATAAAGTTTAGACTGATAATTGGGGCAGAAGGCTGCAGCGTTCAGTTCATCATTAAAACTCCTATATCGTATTTACTATATGGTGTTATGTATGGCTTAAAACACTTGGTGTTTTTTTTAGTATTTTACCTCACTAATGAATAAAAACATGTAATAATACAGCAGATTAATGATATTAGTTTTTTTAATAACCAGAGCCTGCTCATATTTTAAACCCTAGTGCTCAACAAACCTGAACAGAAATGATCAAGGCTTTTAAAATGTGTGGGAGAAGTTGTGTGTCTTGGTAGAGGAAGTGTATCTCATGTGGTGGTGGTGCAAAAATAAATGTTCAACACAGTCCTGAGGGCTGACGGTCCTGAAGGAGGTGGCGTGTCTTCCGTTTTAAGGTCAGCACAAATCACACCACATTTAAAGGTGAGGAATTGCATCCAATGTACATGTATAGACTGTAAATATACAAAATTATCTGCATAAAAAAATACAAAAAAAAAAAAAAAAGTCTGAATGAATGGAAAATTAAGCTAAGAGAAGCAAGAGAATTTCTATCACATCACCCTACCAAGTGATTCGAATAAATTGAGATACTCTGCTTTAAATTAAGAAAACTGATCATATCAACCAAGTACTCATCTCTAACCAGCATTCACACCAGACTTTAAAATAAAGCAAATGAAATGTAAGAGTCGTAGATTTCACACTGTCACTGCTCCGAAAATTTATTCGATGAAGACCAGCCTCCATGCTACATTTATAGAGCAAAAATGCTCACCCAGCACAAAATGGTGCCTGGGAAAATCACTTGCAGCTTGCTACCTTTAACAATTATTATTAAAAAAATGACTTAATGTTAGCAGAACACGTTAATGCATGTGATTAATCCAGAAATTTTTACGTATTACTATTTTTTTAAAAATCAATCATGTGACCAAGTTTGACCCTAAAGGCTTCCCACAATCACAGCGCGGTTACCTGGCTGTGTGTGATCATGGCATGTTTAGTGCGGATAATAAGATGACTGAGAAAACATCAGGTTTAATAAAAAAAAATTATAAAAAAAAAAGCTTCTAGATGGAGGTTTGAATAAAATCGAAATTGTGTGCTCGAGCTACATTCAGGAAAAACAATTTTTACAAGAATACATTAAATGTAAGACGTGGCCCAGGTTGTTGATTTTTGGATCTGAGGATCAGGGTTCGAGCACTGTGGGTTGCCCCACCCCATACTACCCAGCTAGTGCATGCAGTGCCGGTCCGATGCGAGAGGTTTTAATTTAACATTTGGTAAATGTTGATGTTTGAGTTTATAAAACTGTATAATCCGTTTCCTCTAACCAGTGCATGCATTTATTTAACTTTGCACGTTTATAATACAAGTTAAGCTGAGTATTTAAAAATTGTGATTAATCACAGACAGTGTGATTAACCAGATTTTAAAAAATTTAATTGATTGACATCACTAATTAAAACTAGGATTAGTGGCCTGTCGTAGAATGACTGCAGTCATACTGTTATTGAACTTTCAATAATAACTTCCTTTGAAAATCCACCGATGCATCCAGTTAGCATGAAATTAAGAAGAGATGTGTACTCAAATTAAAATTTTATTTATTGGTCACGTACACAGTCATACACAGTACGATATGCAGTGAAATGCTTATACAACCGCTTGTGACCTTAAAGTAAAAATAATAATAATAAATTATGGAATAAAATAAGAAATAGAATATAGCTAAAGTTTAAGCTACTCATCAGCTACTACTTGTAGATTGGTAAATTCAGTACATAACGAAGTTACCCTTTTGCAACTTAAAAGCTGACACAAAAATGAATTTCATAGGGTTTATATTAGTGTGCGTGTGTGTGTGTGTGAGAGATCAGCATGAAAATAATCAGCTTCTAAATTTGTTCATGTGCTTATATTCTAAAAACTTTTATATGACGTTCTGAATTATAACTTTTTAGAAATTTCCCCACTGCGGGACGAATAAAGATTTTTAAAAAGGTACACCAAATGCAAACAGGAAGAAAATTTCTTTATTAGTCTAAAAGCATCAGAATTACTGATTTAATCTGCCTAAACGTAACAACCAAACGTAAAATAAACAAAAAAACAAAAATACTACCACGACTTTGTGTATCTTGATACCAACCAAGTCCGGTTTTTCAGCATTCATTCCTTTCTTTCTTTCACTCCATGTCAGTCATACTTCTTTTAGCACTTTAAGGTTGTAAATCATTTCAGTGTTATTAATTCGTGTAATTTTTGTTTTTACAACAATGTTATTCTAAGTAACACCGCAAACTTCCATGACAAGTGCTGGCTTGAAACTTTTTTTTTGGTATAGTGCAGATAAAAGTCAAACTATCAAATTTAAAGAGCAAAGATTCCCAAAGTCCTGGAAAAGTCTGTTGTCATCTAACTGTTGTCTTAGTTGTATTCATCTCAAAGTGATATGACGTGCTAAAACGAGCAAACACCATGTCTAACTTTAGAATTGTAACCCAATCGATTTTACAGGAAAACAATGAAGGTTTATGTGTTCATGACTGAAACAAGTAATGGCTTTAACTATTAAATATTTACACCAGTCTCTCTAGTCTCATCTCATTAGGTTAGTGTCAGTTACAGCATTTAAAGAAGAACAGAAGTCTTCTAGTCATTGTTGCCTGACAAAGGTCAGCTCTTAAATCATGACACCTGTATGCTTTTCCTTCTCTTTTGTTACCGAACAACAGTCTTTTTTAAAGCATGACCTTTACACATTAGCCCATGCAAATCATTAGGCATTATAACAGCTGGGTTTGTTATGCTGGTATCTTGTTTACTCATCAGCATCTTTGCAGAATCTTAGCATATCTACCTCATTTATTTATTAAAATTGCTTTAAACAGCAATTCCCTATAAATTCTGGTAACTTTCGGCTGATTGACAGAAATAATCCGCAGTAACATCTCCACACGGATATCTTGAACACTGATTCAGGACTGTGACAGAAGTCATGGCCTTTACCGAACAATGCAAATCTTTCATCTTTTTCACCTGACAACAGCTTAAAAACAATATTGGCAGTAAAGGAAGTCATGTTGAACATCAAACACAATGTGCGCATCTCTTCACTAGATTAACATCCACAGGAAGTGAACATTATGAGAAAGCTCAGGCTTTTGTAAAGATTAGGGAGCTGGTTATTTTTGTTGCCGTGCATATAGAATTGAGCCTTTTACAAACTACATATCCTCACAGTATCGCTTACTGAATTATTCAACTTGAGCTTAAATGAGCAACAGGAAGCACGTAGGGCTGGTCCGACTGCACTTTTACAGTGTGTGTGTGCATGATTACACTCCACCGCCTCCCCCATTGATACATGCACGCTTCATGCCTGTGACCGTTTTCCTCAGAGTAGGCAGATATGTCACGCATGAGAAAATGAGCACAACGCTATGTGCCTTACTGAACTTTTATTCATTTCCTGTGTCATTAACATGCATGTGCATTATTAACTGTTGCTTATATTACACACTCCTTTTAAAAGATTTATTCATTTATTTATTCGGAAACCTCATGTCCTAAAAACAGCACTTGCTTTAAAATCTCCCAAACTAATTTTGATGACCGTACACACATTAAAATAACTGTAAAAGACACATGCAGTTCTTGCATGGTCTCTGTCTGTACATACATGATCACTAAATATTCGCTTATATCCATCACAGAAACATTAGCTGGGAACAACACTACATTCGATTTCACAGTGAGATTATCTCCACATTTTTTAAAGAATCAGGAAAAACCTATAACAAGTGGCAGGTTTAACAAAATGTATTTGTAATGTCGTGATTTGTAAAGTTTATAATGCTTTTAAAATTACACATACCCAAGGCTTAATTAATTTCACTAAATGAAAAAAAAAAGAAGAAAAAAAACATGTATAACTATTACGCTAGTATTTACAAAATAGGCATAAATCAATGTAGTCTTCTCTGTATGGATTTTCTAGCCTGGCGTACTAAAAACAGGGCATGACCCCATTTAAAAATGCAAAACAAAACAAAACCACAGCTTTGCTTTATCTCAGGCCATGTCCACATGTAGCCGGGTATTTTGAAAAACTTATAAATAGTTTTTTTTCTGCGGTTTTTGGCCTTTCGTCCACACGCAAACAGTTGTGGTCGTTGAAAACGGAGCTTTTGGAAAACCCCGTCCAAAGTAAAGATTTTCCAAAACTCCATTTTCAGTGGTGTTGCGTGAACAGGGGCACCTGAGATCTTGGCTTGTTGTAACGTTACCTTGTATGTACGTACAGTAAACTAGTGACTGTGGTAACGTTGCTTACTGGACTTTTTACATGCATGTACATACACGCGCAGTTACTCACACATTACGTTAACGAACAGGCCCGAATGTACTACGAAGCTCACTTCTGCTACATACAAAACTCTGAAGTCACAGACCCCGCATACAGCGATGGCGGTTTTAGACGAGACCCGTCGGACTTCTACAGAGTGCAACTGGGAAGGTTTTGTCTAGGCTTCTGATTGGCTGCCTGTTGATTAGGGAGGCTCCTAACAGCACTTAACAGGGCGTTTTGTGTTTTTATGTGGACAAAAATATATGTTTAAACAGAGGTGGACAGAATTATTTGAAAAAACAAAGTAGAAAAATCTCAGTTTTTAAAAGTACCTGGCTAAATGTGGACATGGCCTCAGTGGTAGCCTCTGCTTCTTGCGACCTGATTGAGGGGTCGGTCTGTCTCTCTGTCCCCCCTACCCCTCTTCCTGTCCTTTATCAGGGCATTTTATATGGCGCTTTTCCCTGATGCAGCCTGTCCAACTAAAGATGAATCTCTAAAAAGCTCCTGTCACTGCTCATTAGCATCAACATGAAACAGACTGCACCACTTGACATTAGAAATGCGTCTCCGCATCATGCCTGCTGTCATTAAGGATATGCAGAACTTCAGGTTCAAATACAATCTCCTAAATATATCAGTGAGGCCAAAGTGCCATTTTTTTTGTTGTTCATTGAGATTGGTCTATGAAGTTATTGATATTTTTTTAGTCCCTAAACTTAAAAATCTTTCTGGGACATTAATATTACTGGAGTTTATGCTTTTGACAGACAAATGAGCATCTTGAAATACTAGAAATTAACCTGATCTTGACGCAAACGTAGAGTTAAACGTCAAACAGTTTCGAGTGATACAATGAAGTCGGCCGCACACACATGAAAGCTCCGACACCTAACTCCGATATTTAGCAAAGCTGCAAAATCATTACCAAATAAGACAAAATGACCATGTGGCTCACAGATACTAATACGTATACAAGCCGACAACCATGCTTGGTTACTTTCATAAAAATAAAAAAAAAACTATATATAAATATATATATATATATATATATATTTAAAAAAAAAAAACTCACTACCAAAACTGAAACCATATGGTGTCAACTAGTGTACACAAACATGACAGAATTCTGGGTGTGTTTCATGAGTAATGAAGGCACTCAAAGCAAAGCGGCAACTACCTCATCTTCCTAAAGCACAAGCGACCCGATGAAATATCAAACATAAATTACAAGACAAGGGGTTTATTGCCAGCCTCGTACAAAAGCAACCATTAAAGAGGTGAGAAAAATATCCACATACGTCATGAGTGCAAACAGCTCTTATCCAGTATATTACCCTTGACAAAGCTCACGCTATCGGTCACTGACAGCAAAGGGTTCATACTAAAACCGCTCTACTTCATTACAACCGAACCTGATCCAAGAACTTGTTCAATACACTTCATTTAAAATCACTACCATTATAAGCAATTATGCTAGGAAATTAACCACAAACATGCATGTGTGTACTTTTATACTGGGGAAACATAAACAGGGCTAAGTAACCATCCACAATGCTGCCGATCAATTAATACCAGGTCATTTGAGTGTAATGCTGTGTTTCAAAATAATGGCATCAGGACAAAGTTTGATCTTCATGACACTGCAAAAGGAAACCTCAACAAGAATAACCAGATGTACTAAGCTAATTAAATAGTATGAAAAAAAAAAGAAAAAACATTAATCGTCCAAGCCAAGCAACACTTACACTGGGTTCGTCTTTTGCTGCATGCTTGCCTGTCCCACTCGGTTTTACTCATGAAGGAAAGCCGCCCGGCTGCCGAATCTCTAGCATGTGCCTCTCCGCTCTCACTGGACATGACTGACACAACTTCAACACGATCTCTGGCATGATCCCATGGAACTGCGGCAGCGCTAAGCTCATCCCTCTGTTCTCCAGTCCAGTGCAGCTGTTACATCTACATCCAGTGTAACCAGGCTGAAGCTAATGTGTGTATCACAGCCAAATGTAAACTTCACTTGCTGTCAGGAGACTGTAAAAGTTTCCATCAGAGGACATCATATGCCAGATGTTTACAATTACATGCCATGTCTATATTATTACTGAAGAAGGCACATAAAGCCAAGAGTGAGTAAGAAGATGCTCGGAGTGGAAAGCAGCCACCGTGTATAGGACGAAATCACTATGCAGTGGTACTGCCTCCTCAGCCACACACACACACACACACACAGTGGGCCAGAATGATCAACTAATTTAACTGTCAATTAGTGTAGTGAATGAGCTAATACTCTGAGAAATCTTATTTACATTGTAAATAATTGATACATACTATCCCTTCAGAGAACTGCGTATTTATTTTAAAAGTAAAAATGTTTAAAGAATCCATCCAGCTGAAGAGCTTTTTTTTTTTTTTTTGCATATTCCTAATCAAAACCAGAAAAATAACAGATCAAATGTCAAAATGTTTCTAGGTAATAATTTCATGATGACGTTCTTATATCTCCTCATGTTAATTAACAATGAATCATAATGCAAAATGCCTGAGCTACAGTAACTGTGCCATTTTTCTGGTTTCTGAGCAGAAAACCTTGTTTTTCATCCACACATGACAAAGTGTCAGAGCGGATTAGACTCAAAGATTAGCAGCACATGAGCATCGGTACACAGATGGAGGCCTAAAAGTGCATCTATAGTGAGAAGAGGAATAAATAAAAAGTTATCGCATACATAGAGTCATGAACTGCATAATTCTGGGTTTTTTCATAAAGCATTCCTACTTATCAGCTGGTAGGAACTGGGGAAAAATGTTTAACTAAAAAATTCCTGAGCTAAGATTAGAAGTGGAATCTACTCTAAAACAGTGTTTATTGTAGCTGGGTATATGCAAGAGCAGCCAAAGCTTTGTACTCTGAACATATCGAATAGAATAAATAAATAAATTAATTAAACTGTCACACAATGTACGGCAAGCAAAATTTATTTACCATTTATGCTAAAGTAATGAATAATATTTAAGGTTTATACGTGTTGTAAAATTTGCCTGATTGGGCAAGAAGTGTAAAAGAGCTGTCAAAAGCCTGATCAGCACTGGACCGTCATCGGTCATCTTCACTAAGTGCTTCATACCAGTCAGGGTAGCTGTAAATCTGTAGCCTGTCCCAGGAAGAACGAATGTGAGGTGGAAATACACCTGGGATGGGACACCAGTCAATCATATATGTGCAGTGATACAACACTACTTTTTATTCCACTTTTAATTTTATCAATCAATTTTTTATGCTCACTGTTACTTATTAAAAGTATAGTATACACCTAATGGGTTTGTGGACACATGCCTATGACATCCACATGTGCTTTCTGAATGTGTTATAATGACCCTCAATCTTCTAGATTTTGAAACATGGCTGTGGGAAATGTGTTTATTCAGGCAGATAAGCATTAACGCATCAAGCTCTAATAATGGGTGAGGAACTGAAGCTGGTGTTCTGTGGGGTTGAGGTCAAGGCTCACTTCAATCCTGGGAAACATTGACTTTCTTCACAGGTGAATTGACCAGGTTAGTTCCAATGAAAGGGAGCTGTAATGCAACAGCATCCACAGACATCCCATACAATTGTGTGGTTCTCTAAAGGATAGGCCCGCCCACAAATGTGTGTTTTAGGCATACAGTGCCATCTAATTTGTGCATGTGTGTTACCTTCCAGTTTAAAAATAAATAAATAAAAAGCTTTGCAAATGAATCAAAAAATATTACTTCAAACCTTTTATTCATTTTCTAAAAGAACCTAAATGAAGATGCTTACAGTAAGCCAACATTTCATTCCATTTGTTTTTCTACATATACACCAATTTGAAATTTAAAGACAGTCTAATAAATATTCAACAGACTGTATACAGTTAGCAACAGCAACATATGGGATTAACTAAAATACATGCACAGCGACACTTGCATGTAAATTTTATACAGAATCAATTACAGATAACAAAAGTCAGTGAAACAGGCCGTGAAAGAAACCAAAAATAATTATCGTTATGCACCATTGAAGGTTTTGCCTACGCATTTGACGTACAGCAGAAAACTATGCAAATCAGCTATCCAGTAGATGACTGGTTCTTTTAAAATGAATAACATAGGATAATTTTAACAGCTTTCTGTGGACAAAGAAATTCAGACTGCATGCTGTGGAAACACTGGTGTAAAAATAAGAATTAATCTTTTGAGAAAACACTACATGGTTGAGCTACTGTTAAAACACTTATGTTTTCACAGACGAGGTGCCATGATGTTTATAAACTTTACTCCTTAAAAGACAGATAAAACTCATCATATCTGAGCAAAAATGAGCCTGAGAGGAAAAACACTTTTTTTAAGTGCATGAGTGACATATCACTGACAAGAGGCTAAAAAGAAAACCAACCGAAAAGACAGAATCATTTAAATAACATTAAACATTAAAATGTTCTAACATTTGCCCAGGGCTGAAGATGCAGAACACATGATTTCTTCCAAAGCATTTTATCCATTGCAGATCCTGCACCACTTCTATAAAGCTAATTAGTCGGCAAAGGTGCTCAATTTAACTCTTCCCAGCATGTCTGGCAAACACTTTAACAATGTTATAGGTATTACAATGCAACAAATTTCCTTCACCCAATGTGAAAGCATTTATAATTTAAAACCCACTCTAATCCTACTGTTATAGGAAGATGAAAAAAAAAAAAATCAACTACTGTGCTATTTTTTCATGATTAAGTAGCAGACTGGTTAGCAGCTGTGAAATATTTGTCCCAACTGCTGGCAAGAGTGCTTATGAATGAGTTGCTTGTGGCTGTTGTGGCATGCTAAAGCACAATGTTTAGTCACACATGCTGTAAACAAGACACCCCATATAACCTCATTTCAAGGAATAAGGTGTGCGCACCCAGTGAAGCCGCTTCTCTTTTTTTTTCCACTGCTCTCACTTACTGCAGCACAGGATCTTAGGAAATCTGGTAACGTGATGACGACATGCACTGTTATGATTGGATTATGGAAAGACCACTAGATGTTCAAGACTCATTTATAGGAAAGAGTTGAGAACTATACTCCGGAAGATCACTATTTTTATCATTTATTCCATGAAATGCATGGCAATGCTCTATACCCACTGTGGAAAAAGACCAAATAAAAGGCAACATTTCTGGCCTTTGGTAAGGCTTCAGTCATTCATATTGATTATGACAAGCATATAAGAGAAACTAATCATAGTGATCAGGCCCAGTTTAGGAGGTGTATAATCCAAAAGAAAAAAAAAGAAAAATCAATGTACACATCTATCAGATAATAGCATGGTATATGTAGGGTGAATACTGGCAAATTTAAACACTTTATATTGATCGTGTGTATCTTCATCTGTATAATTATCAGTGATTTCTGCATTTTTAGCATTTAAACACTGAAAAGGAGATTTTAATCTTTTTATAAAGATGTCTTGTGAAGTGACAAAAACTGTGCGTAAAAAAAAAATCTCTGCTTTATAGCCATAACCCTTTCCCACAGATAAAACAAAACAGGTAAAGGGTAGCTCGCAAAATCTGGTTGATTCCAGCAAATGCTTGTAGATTTTCAAAATTAATTAAGTTATTTTCTTCTTTTTTTTACTTTTCAAAAAGTTCTAATCAAAAGCAAATACTTCAAAGCCTTTGATTGATTAATTATTGGAATGATTATGTTTCAGCTGACACAAAAATAAAACATTTAATTAAATCTGTCCAATTTAATGATTGTTCGATAGATAGATAGATAGATAGATAGATAGATAGATAGATAGATAGATAGATAATATCTAATTATATTTAAACGTTTTAACCAAAACTGCTCTACTCCAAAACACCAAGATATTCAGCAGCACATCATCAAGGTGTGAGTTTGCAGCAAAAAAAGGTTCAAATATCACTTCAAATTTACAAATCTATTTGTACAGCTTTGGAAGAGATGCACAAGAGATTTATGTAAAATAAACTGGTAATAAACTGGTAAAATAAAAATGGCACTGGATCACAGTACAGAAAGTCCCAGGTTCAAACCCCAGCACCAACAAGTTGTATCTGTTGGGCACTTCAGCAAGGCCCTTAACCCTCAACTGCTTAGATGTATAATGCAATAAAAGTCGCTATGGATAAATGCTGAAATGTAAATGTAAGCAATACTGTAATTTGGCAGCCAGAATTAACCTTATTTGCTCTCAACCTGTTCATATTTTGCACATAGCCATGTTGATTTGGAAGAAACTCAGGTTTGGGAAGACTACTCCAAGCTGCTTTAGCATTTTGGTGGCATTTCATGTCACGAAAGCCAGACTCTTCATTTACTCTATCAAAGTGTTCACCAAGCTGTGAAAAAATAGTAATCGTGCCATCTATAGCCCATTATGGTATTTTCTTTAAAGATTGTTTAACCTATTTGCTATAGCTGGTGCTGTTATTTTTTCCCCAAAGTGCATTTTATTTGGGAAATTCAGTGCATTAGGTAAGAAAAATAAATAATCAAACGCGAAATCAAAAATAGTTTATAAAGTTGAAATAAATAATATTGATTGATTGATTTCTGGGTTGATTGATTGCAACATCACCCAGTCCTAGTACTTGAACCAAAACGCTGCTGGCCTGGAAGCAAAAAACAGTGATTGTGGTTTTCTACAAAGCAACTACCACCAAGGAGTATACAGTCCAGAGATGTTGGCGAGCAACATCATACACCAAGTAAATGAAAAAAAACAATGTATCAGCATTTGTAATGAACCTAACAGGAGCTTCATTCATCTGTTCCTCTGGAGGTTACTCTGACGATGTCACAATGATAGAGTGTCTTGTAACTTGGATACGGAGTGTCAGAGTTCATGTTTTTACCATCTAGAACCTATATACAGGCTTTCAGTGCTGGAGGTAAGTGAGTAACATTACAGTCGATCTGTTATAACATCACTAGTTTGATTAGCCTATTTAAAATGGAAAAAGAAAAAAAAAACTCAGACTGGTAAAAACAGAATTCCACACCTATTTGCCAAGAAACTATTTTGATTAAAATAAGTAAGATTATCCAGGCAAAATTAACATTACTGGGGTAAAAGTAAAAATTTCTCATGTCAATAGACCTTTGGTCTGATAAAGGTCAAGAGGAAATAGAATAGAGTGATACGTTATGCCTTTAAATGCTGTGAAACCATGAATTCGTAGGTACATACACTTCTAACTGCATCAGCCTATCAAAATGGTGTAGGATCAATTAAGTTGAAGATTTAAAAAAAAAAAGGAAAAAAAGTGGCAAGCTTATGCTGAATAAGCACGGAGTTTAGCCCCCGAACATACATACATAATGACATGAAGTCATTAAAATGGGGTTTCAACACAGACTTTTAATCAAAGTAAAAATGACACTGAAACATGTAACGGTAATATTTTCCCTTCAAAACTAGACATCGAAATTCTGTCTGGTCGAGCATGAAATTAGTCTGTTTTCAACGTGAATCACAAAGGATTTGGTGTCATCTGATAGAGTCATTTCTAACCACAATGTCAAGCGATTCCTCACAAATGTCTCGCCATGTCAGTGTTGCTGTATTAATCACTCACTTAGCAGTTTAAGTGGCCCATGGTGGTAGGGCCAGCAATAGTGGCTACGCCATTTAAGGAACGTGAGCCTATAATGTTTTTCTGAAAGGGAAATGAATCATGAGTCAGAAGTATAAATGTTAATTTTAGTTTTTGTGACCAAATAAGAAGCTGCGTCTCACATTTGAGGAACAAGTCAGCGAGTTATTGACTTTTCAGCACACTCAGTGGCATCAACATCAGGGCTTACATTTTTCAAACGCGCAAATTAATCTAAGTTTAACTGCACAGGAAATGCCCCGTGTCAACTATGTATATTAACGTACAGGCTTCACAATACACCACACCCATGACATATTTAAATAATGTGACAGTAGCTTGGCGAGCTCACTAAATTTGGAGAGCAGCAAAGACTTTTTCAAGTGTAGAGGATTTCTCACCCACACTGTAACACTGACGGTCAATGTTAAAGGGGAAGATTTTCTAGACAACATTACATGTTTCTGGATGTCCTATCTCTCTCTTGATTTAATGATATACTTAAATGATGGAGAAAGGCACCCTAATAAAAATCTCTATCTTCTTTATTCTAATAGAAAGATGACATGGATATATGATTAGGTGAAACCCTTTTCATGTCAAAACACAAATTTCACCCTTTAGCTACTTTGCTCAAACAAGTAATGACTGGGAAGGATGTTTGGAACGATGCATCAAAACATGTTTACTGAAACAAAACTGGTACTGTGGAGCGAGACCTGTTCTCAGGGGTGGGGCATGTGTATTTACTAGAGTATTTAATTGGACAAACACAAGACTAGTACAGAATGAGTCATCAAAAATTCTTAATATTTGCCTGGAAGTGATATAAAAGTATAAAGTTAAAACGAGAATATCTCCAAAGGAATTTACCAAAACTTCAGTATTGTGTGGCATCTTCACTTTTCATTAAAAATAAAAAGTGCATTGTGAATGACTTGGTGAAACTTGCTCTACTGTGGATGTCAAGTGTCACCCCTGGTTATGTAGTTATGTAAGACTGACAGGACCTTCCCTAAGTAGATCGAAAGCATGTGTCCTTAGATATGTGAGAAAAATGATGGGAATGGGAAACATCCTTACTGGTTAGTGGGTGGTGCGGAGAGGGAAAACACAACCTCCTCTTCCTCGTTCTCCGCTCCGTCCTGCTGGTCGCTCTCGTCCACGCTGCCGTGCATTCCGGGGCCGGGAAACAGCGGCGGATGCGGAAGCGGCGGGAAACCTGAAGGCCCGTCCGGAGCCGCCGAGCTGGGGGACGTGCGGCTCTCGGGTCCTTCTGAGCCCGGGGAGCAGCAGCCTCCGCCTGTTCCTGAGCTTGAACCTGCTCGAGTGAGCTCTTCCCCGGGTACAGGGTAGATCATTACGCTGTTGACGGCGTCAGGGGACGGGGCAGACGGCGGCCGGTAGCTCGGCGCAGCGGCTTGGCACAAATCACCCACCCGCACTCGGCCCGTTTTGGCATAGAACGGAAACTGGTTCGATTCGGGGCCTCGACCGTCCGATGCCACTGTGCTCCTGCCTTCGTTCCGCACCTCGGCGTCCATTAAAATGCGATACAAGAGAAGAGACCGCTCCTTCTTCTTCCTTCACTCAAAAACCTTCCTCTGCTCTCGAAAGCGTCGCCCAAAACTTTCTCGATGAACACCGCGCGCGCCTCCCGTTAGCTAGCTAGCTCTGGCTAGTCCACACACACGATAGCTAGCTAGCTAGCTAGCCAAAGCTAGCTGACGGTACCCTGGATGAGTTATGTCTTCATTGTTTCCTGAATTCCGAGTATAGACGGAGGAAAAAGAGACGAATATGAAACAGAGTAAAATAAAATCGCCAGAATAAGGAGATAAACCGCTCCCTGTGTTGCCGCAACGCACTGCTAGCAGTCCACTTGACGGGAATGTGTGGTTTTATTGTCAGTGTGCGCGCCAGGCTTTTCTCTGGGCTGTTATTTTGCTTCCAAAGAGTTCCAAAAACGGCCCGAGCTGCTACCTGACACGGTCCGGAGGTGCCTTCTAGTATCCGATAGTTCTGTCTTTCTTCATTTTGACACGGCGAACGCGTTATGGTCTTTCCTTCTGCCAAACTTTCCTCTTTCTTTCGAGATTAGTGCAGAGCTGGAACATTTGCCACAGCTGCTCCCAGTCCCACTCCTTTCCCTGCGCGTGCCCGTGCTCCTCGCGCGCAGACCAGCTCAATAGAGCGCCGCGCGCATCGATACGTTCCGCACTCACTTCATGTCGAATAGGTGGTACCCTCTGTGGTGCATCTTCTGTATCTGCAATACATATCTTTACTTAGAGCGCCCCATACATTACAGGTGCATCTCAATAAAAAAAAAAGAATATCATCGAAAAGTTGATTTATTTCAGTAATTCAATTCAAAAAGTGAAACTTATATTTTATAGATTAATTACATGTACAGTAGACTGATATATTTCAAGTGTTTCAATTTCTTTTCATTTTGATGATTATGTCTTATGTATGATATGAAAAACCCAAAATTCACTATCTCAGAAAATCTGAATATTAATTAAGACCAATAAAAAAAAAAACAATATCCCAATATCAACACAGAAATGTTGGACTACTGAAAAGAGTCTCGCATCTTCCTCTTCACAATACCCCATAGATTCTCTCGAGCAAGTTTGCTGGTCAATTAGGCACAATGATACCATGGTCCTTAAACCTTTTGGAAGGTGCCAACTCCTGCTTGGAAATTAAATCAGCATCTCCATGAAGTGCTCTAGAACGTCTTGGTAGACAGCTGACCTTGAACCTGATAAAACACAGTGGACCAACACCAGATGACCAGATGACATGGCTCCCTAAACCCACTTTTATAATCACAAAAATTTAAATAAATAAACACTTGAAATATATTGGTGTTTAATGAATCTATATAATATATGAGGTTACTTGAATAACTGAAATAAATCAACTTTTCAATTATATTTTAATTTACTGAGCTGCACATATCACAGATCTATATTGTACTAATAATGCACAAAATCCAATCTGTAAAGTTCTACCATTATATAAATATAGAGTAATAAAAAAGTTTTAAAAAATAGCATTGTGATGTATGTTCATGAGCCAATGGTTTATCAAGCACCAACTATTTAAACATTGCTTCAAATTGCAAACTGCTGGAAATGTACAATTAGATGTAAATCTGATGTATCCATGGAAAACTAGAGGGTGCTGGATGCATCTGTGTTCATCACCCTACTATCTCCGGTCCTAACATCTACTTCTGCTCAGAGGTATAAGAGAGTTAGTCTACTACATGCGCACAACACTCACCAAACAATCTTATGTAGCAGCACCAGTGTTAAGCATTTTAGTTTGCATGGGCAGAAGAAGAATGTTTATACAGATCATTCCTAAAATTTTGTGACTTTTGTGTCCCCACTACAAATCATGGTATTTATTGTGTAAAAGGTTAAACTAAATAATACTATATTAAACTAAATAAAACAGTCTTTTTAAAGTATTCATTTTTTTCACATTTTAAATATTATACAGTCTTTCCAGATTTTTTTTTAATTAAGGATAAATATAAATAAATAAATGAATAAATAAGTATCTTCATAACAGGGTGGACATCTTGGGTTCCAGCATGTTTAATTTTGGTATTCTTACATGCCGATCAGCCATAACATTAACACATTAACATTGATTGTCAATTATATAATAAGAAAACTGGTGACAGGATAATGGGCACCCAAGGCTTGTTTATGCCTGTGGGGAGAAAAGGCTAAGCCATCTGGTCTGATCCCATAGAATAGTCAAGGTAGCACAACTTGCTGGAAAAAGTCAGTGCTGGCCTTTAGAGAAAAGCACCAGAGCAACCAGTGCAGCACGTTCCACCATGCACGGGGCCCAACAGGCAAAGAGCTCAAGGCCACCGCCTCAGCCTCCAAATTTCCCAGATCCCAATCCAAACCAACACCGATGGGATGCAGCAGACAAACCAGCCTGATCCACATAGGCCCCACCCACAACCCACATCACTGAAAGGATCTGCTGCCAGTGTCCCGGTACCAGACACCAGATGCACACCCCCAGAGGTTTAGTGGAGTCATGCCCCAAGGAGCCATAAATGCCCAGGTCACATAAAGTGGACCCTACACAATACTTGGCATACTGTGTTGTGTTGTAATGTTATGGGTGATCAGTGTATATTCACTTTTTCCACTAAAACGTTACCTACTTTAAGATTTACCAAACAAACAGATTGCAGTTATATCATCTATTTATATATTCTCTCTTGGCCGTCAGTTTGTACTCACCTCTCAAATTGCTTCTGTCTCATTTCTTCTAAAGAAAAGCCAGTAGAGCGACCCTTCCCTAAAAGTCATTTGTGAATATTATAAACACAATAGACATTACTTTTTACACATTTTTCACATTTCATAGACTTGTACTGTAGGCACTATAAAGGTTGGTTAACATACTATCATGTGATTTTATTTCACAATTTTAGTTATATACAATTTATTTTCAAATATGATTTGTACCCATTTACACAGAATTATGTCTCATTATGTTCAGTTGGCTCATATTTTGTGCCTGATTAAGTTACAGTATATATGTTGTTGTAGGTTTTTCGCCTGCTTCTGGCAAGGGGTCACCACAGCAGAATATCCAGTCCGCACAACAACTTGGCACAGGTTTTACAC
>JAOVVA010000029.1:10025691-10049629 GCA_028565275.1 Leiocassis micropogon | reverse complement strand
ACATACACCAATCCTTTTTTTTTTTTTACTTTTTTCACTTGTGAACACACATTCACAAGATGTCATGAGTGTGTATGCTGAAATGCACCGCTGCACATTTTTCATGCGACCACATATTACTCACATTATCACATGTCAAATGCAAGAGGTATGTGATCATAAATCTTTCAAATGTCACATGCTTTACACTAAAAGAAAAAAAATATCCTGTACACTAAAAGAAAAATCTATTTTAATTAAAAAAACATGTGAAAACATGACATGTTGAAATGAATTATATATATATAAAAAAATATATATATATATAAAAGTTTTAAAAAATGCAGTGTCTAAAAAACATGTGTGACTTTTCTGTAAATGCAAACAGAAGTTGGTTGTAAACCTTCATGTACTCCCTCCTCTATGTCAGCCTTCACCACTCTTCATGTCGTGACATGTTTGAGCTTTAATATGATGCCCCTTTCCCTCCATGCTTCGAGTCTACACGCATAGCCATCACACAAGAGGGAGGGGGAGAGAGTTCAGTGCAAAACCAGCTCAGTATATTTATCTTTCCATTGAATGAATCACAGAGACACACTGTTTCTCAGTATCAAAAAAATAATAATTTGTAACAAGATTCCAAAATGGAAAGATCTGGTGCAGATTATGTTTTCTTTAGGGACAAATCTCTGCCCAGTGACTTTGCTTGTTTCAAGAAAACCTCATAAGCGCTGCGATTGTTTCCCAATAATTATATGTGAAGTACCTTACCTCATGAAAACTTTAGACTGGTATGACAGTCACTTCTGTTTTTTATAACAACAGAAAGACCATTGTGGTTACTAAAATATTTCACTAAAATTCTTATAGGAGTATTCAGATGCCGGTGTTCGCAGTGGGAGTCCTTTTTGGCCTTTTATTTAATCCTGTTTACAGTACTTGTTTGTGATAGCCATGCTGGGTATCAGAATCAAAGCAGCATGGTGCTAATGGTCAGTCATTCAACAAGAGCTAAGTGTGGAAGCAGTGACACAGAGGCAACTTATCATAGCTAATCCACCTCCCAGCATGTTTTTGGCAGGTTGGAGGAAATCCCAATATCAAGGTTACCTCAAATGCACTCTGAACAAGGAACCATGCTGCACCTATAATATAAGGGCTTTCTAGAATGATTCACTTTGCCCAATGAATGAAGAAACTTGACCAGGTTCCTTAGGTCTCAGTCTTTTTTATTCCTTGTAAAAAGAAATAAATGGGACTTTTTGGCACGGTTAACATGTGCACATATCTTGGTTCATAGCAGGAGCAGTACTAGACATCTGCTCCCTCATTTGCACCCCCACCTCTCTGTCTCTCTATAAATTTGTTCATGTGTCCCAACCTAACAAATTGTGTTTCTGGTACAGGAACTAGATTCACCATGTCCCTGGCCAGAATATTCAAGATGAATAAATAACGATTTACTTCATACTGATGCACCACAGTGCAGCAGGTAATGTTGTTACATCACAGCTATATTATCCCTGTTCCTGAGCTTTGGTTAATGTCCATGTGGAAATTGTAGTTTTCCTTCAGGTACTCAGGATTCCTCCCAAACAATATGCCCATAATATTCTGATGTGTGTGTACATGTATCTTTGTGTGTGTCCCAGGGTGTGTCCTTTGCTTGTACCTGGTGTTACCTGGATAAGCTCCAGGCTCACTGTAACCCTGAACAGGATAAAACAGTTCGGATAAAGGTCTAACTATTTGTATTATACATTATACAAATCATTTAGTTCAAGAGTAACAAGAAGATCTAAGTCTGTTCACACGACGAATCTTCGTAAATGTGGAACATAATAGCATTTTTGGTTCCTCATAGTTTTTTTTTTTTTTTTTTACATCTGACCTTAAGGTAATCACTTGTAAAGGAACTTTGTATGCCTTTTTATGTGACTAATAAGTTAAATGAAACTAGAATACAGTCATAAGGGTATTTAAAAATAACTATTAAAACTCTACTGACATAATGTGTGGACAAATGGAAGCTACATTGTTTAACCCTTAGTAGAACATAAGGGTTAAGAAGGAAAAAGAAAAAAGGGAGAGGCAGGAAAGTAGAGTAGGCATTCTTCAGCAATCAGCAATAGCATATTGAGCACTCTGCCAAGCTGTAGGTGATGGATGCATGGAAAAGTGTTAACAGTGCCTCTTACTTTGTAAACCTATATTTCCAACATCATTTAAGGCCCACTAAACAATCAGTGTCACATTCATTCGATATAAACAGCCTACAAATAGGCTTTAGCTCAGTCCTCCCTTCTACATGTGCATATATATTAATATTCAGTGTAATGTACACTTCATTCATTATATGCTTGTTCCATATAACTACACACATTTTTGATATATACGAGGGCCTTCAAGTCAAACTGACATTTCTAATTGTGCAGAATATCAAAACATAGTTATGAGAGTGAAAACTAGGTTAATGTTTTCTCAATGTTCCAGAGCCATGATCAGACTGCCTGCTTCACGTCCAAAACACTGGCCTCCCAGGAACTCCTGGCTTTTGGAACAAGGTGTATAAGGGATGTGGCAATAATGTTCCAGTAATGTCCAAGTGGTGTTGGTAAATGATTGTGTGTGTACGGTTCCATAAGTTGGAGACAAGTTCTTCACAGGCTTTAAAATAAAAGCCTTATTCAATTACATGAAATGTCATCAAAAATTCCAGTTTGACTTGAACACCCTTCGTATTTATATTGTTGAAAAAGAAAAATCTCTACTAAGTGAAACTTGTTAATATGCCCATTCTATTATATTGTATGCAGAAGCATCAGTAAAATCCAGTATCATCTAACAGTCATTTATTGGGGGATTTTATTAATAG
This sequence comes from Leiocassis micropogon, assembly GCA_028565275.1. Taxonomy (NCBI): domain Eukaryota; kingdom Metazoa; phylum Chordata; class Actinopteri; order Siluriformes; family Bagridae; genus Leiocassis; species Leiocassis micropogon. Next base: position 10,046,772 of record JAOVVA010000029.1, on the reverse strand, counting down.
TCCCATAAGAAAGAACTTTATGACATGTTTAAACATTAAAAATCTTTAGCAACTGCTAATCAGTCACAATGGATCTGGAGAACACTGCTCACAACATATTTTATGTACAATTATTATTGTAAAGTCTGTAAAAAAAAAAGCATAATAAATACGTATATAAATTCAAAGTTTCTCCCCTGTCAGGTCATATACACTATTTTCACTAGTTTGACATCAGTTTACATGATGTTCCAAATATAAAAAAGCAATAAAAAAAAAAAAACACAATTTCATATACATACAAGGTGTATAGATGTATAAAGGGGTTACTTTTAAGTGTGGGGTAAGTGTGTGTTTCTCCAATAACAAGGATATGTGTGTTTGTGCTGTCTTATACAGCAAGCCACACTCATCTTCATTCAGGATGTACTGAAAATAGAATGAAATGCCATGGGATGTCTGCTTTACCTTCCTGGAGTTCCCTCGGGGAGGGGGAGCACACAGGCATGTAGCTATGCTTTAACTGGGTTGCCTGAAGCTACAGTTCGAAGATTTATAGTCCTGGTAGAAATTCCCATCCTCAACTGACCTGAATTTCTATTGTAAAGCTTGTGGTATGTGTTGAAAGAACTTTCCCCCCTTGTAGCAAATGGTGACTGTATGGTAACACAGTATATTGTCATAGTGAATATTATCATTTTCATAATGCTTGCTGAAGTTATTTACTGCAGAAGTATACTGTATTTGCACTTCATGTACAATTACACTTGTAAAAATCCTTGCTTCATTCATTTATTCTTTGAGAATTACAGTACTTCCATATGTTTTAATCTAAATGATGAAACATAGTTAACAAGCTCTATATAAATTAATGCAGAAGTTCTTAGATGAATCAGCACTGCCAAGTGAACAACGAAAGACAAGAATTTTTTAAGTATAATTAAGCCAACAGTTGGCAAGCAGTGATTCCTGGATGAACTGCAACATGAAATGGCAGATGGAAGTCTGTGCTTCTCTACAGAAAATATTTTACAATATAAACTTATTTTAATATGGTGTTGCTACATAAATACAAAAAAACAAAAAAAAACAATGCAGCACTAAAACCTACTTTTACTGCCTAAGCACAAAAACAAACAGCAAATTTCACTAAAGCAGTTCTATTGTCTGGATTTCTTTTGGGCGCTGTAGCAGAGAGGGAATAAAGGAAACAAGATACGTGTGGTAATCTAATTTCTGCCGAGAGCCACTTGTGCGCATAATGCCACCTCATTTGCATGGTGTTATGAGACTCATTACGCTAAATGGAGAATTGTCACAGTAATTTACTGTAAATTGAATGTGCCTCATTGGGCTAAATTGGGAGAAAATTTTCACGGGATAATGGCGATTCAGAAAGGGCGTGAGTGTGCTAACTTGGTTTCCTGGTTCATTTAAAACAGAACAGCCCAATGAAGAAAGCAGTTTTGTTATTCGACCTTCTGCACACTGTGTCAGGCTGACTAACTTCAGCAGCAACTGCTAGTTCAAGCATGATTTGTATCTTGTTGCAACCTAATTCAATTTATCGTACACGATCAATATCAAGAGCTGCAAAACAGAAACATGTGAGAGAGACAGAGAGAGACAGAGAGAGGCATAAATGGAAGGCCTTGTCACAGAGAAATACATCTTGTGGCATGGTGCCTACAATGGAGCAGCTTTTAATGGCATTTCCAGATAATTCTATACCAGCATCCCAGGAGCAGGCCACCTCTATTCCCATATGATGTTGCTCTGGCCAGACTGACTGGAGCATTTTGCGTGCTCACTATCATTAAGAGAGGATGAAAAAGATAAATATAAAAATAAATATATTAAAAAAAGGACTGAGCTTGAATGTTAATAAGGGCCTGCTGCATAAATGCTCTACAGAATGAATGGGCATGACTTCCCACAGAAACGCTCCAAAATCTTGTGGACAGCCTTTCAAGAAGAGTGAAAGCTTTGTCCTATATAATATAGGTAGGAGTGAGAAAACAAGATGCAAGATGAAGTTTGCTGACAAGCTCAGAGAGGATGCATGGGATTTGTCTTCTGATACTCATACTGCCTATTTCTATCAAAGTTCTTGGCTAGACTTATTGTTAAAATGTACCACATCGCTCAGTGAATGCTCTGTTTAATTTGTTTAATGCCCAGAACTTGCCAGTAGATTACCATAAATTGTTCACTATCATAATACATAGAAAGAGTTTCAGTAAAAAAATAAAAGTGCATTAAAATACATAATATAATAAGAGGAGATATCTGTAAGGGTTAGAATTGGAGTCAGTGCCTTTTGTGCATAGCGTGGATGAAGAAAGCGTCTCATAGGAAGAAGAAACCCTCATTCAAACAACGTGGCAGAGCCTTAGTATAGTATTCCATTTATCAGAGGCAGCTGACAGCATGGACAATGCAATTTCAATAGCCAGTTAGGGCAGCGAGAGACTAGGGAATGATGTCACCTCCTCTTATCTGACATACTAGCTGAGTTTATTATCCTATCTAGCAGGTCAGGATAGTAACGCTAGTACCATCTCTCTTATTGCTAAACTGATTTGTGCGTCCTCCTTCTCTTTTAAAGGGTCCACTGGTTTATTCATAAGCTTCATATGCTTTCTGTCAACTCACGCTGAGTGAACACAGAAGCAGGGTGTAAGTAATAGAATCTGACAGCGTTCTTGACAGGGTAACATGCTCTCTGAAGTTCAACCACAGTCTGAGTCAATGCTAATAAGCTAACTGTGATTTAAAGCATGATGTCATATACACAGGTTTATGCTGGCTCAGGTGGTGCATACTAACCTGCTTGATGTAATGTACAGAATTAGTCTGCAGGCAGATAATACATTTTGTATACAGAGACAGTGAAAGATGGATATCTACTGACCGTGGGCTTTAAAAATATTACCATTAGCAAAAGTGACTTGTGCAGACAATCCATCACAAGCTCCAGAAATGATTCAATAAGGCATTTATAAGCCATGGACAACCAGGTGGGTTTAGTGAGGGTAAGAGTGGGCATAACATTGTATTATATGATAATGTCTCTTGGATTCTGTAGTCATTGGTGGGGGCACATTGGAGACATTAGTCCACATACAGTATGTCATTAACCAGACCACCGTTAGTAAATATTTATTGAAGACAACCTTGCTGCCATAAACAGGCCAAAGTAAAAGATTAAAATTGTATGGACACAGGTCACAACTTACTATACAAAAAAAAAAAAAAAACTACTCTGTGAGTTCCTTGCAGATACATAAGAAGTAAAAAAAAGTAGCTTTAGATGAACTTGTATAAATGTACAGGTATTTGCATTAAATTAATCAGCAAACAACAATGATTATACAAATGCTGTATATTCAATGTTTGTTACTAAAAGAAGATGAATATGTCAAATAGGCTGAGGTTGAATCGACATCTTTCCTCATTCAGAGTAATTGATAAATCAAACACCTATTGCTCTGCTCATTGGGGCAGACAAGGGGCATTCATTGCAAGGCAGATGGGCTGCTTGCAGCCGTTGGAAATGGCAAGAAAAAGTATGTGAACCTTTTGGAATTCCATGGTTTTCTGCATTAATTTGTAATAAAATGTGATCTGATCTTCATCTAAGTCAAGAGCATTGACAAATATAATGTGCCTAAAAAAATACAACAATTTTTTTTATGTCTTTATTAAGAACAACAATAAAACCCATACTCATAGTGCTCGTGGAAAAAGTATGTAAATCCTTGAGTTAATTACCTCAAAAAAGCTAATTGCAGTCAGGCTTTAGCAGACCTGGAGTCTTGTTAAGAAAATGAGTTTGGAGATGTTTATTAGGGCTACTTTAACTAAGTAAAACCACTCAAACTTTTTGAGTTTGCTCTGCACAAGGAGAATACATAAAGATCTTTTAGAGGATCTCTGATCAAGAAATGTTGATTTACATAAAGCTGAAAAAGTTTATAAAGTGATCTCAAAGACTTTAGAAATTCACTAGTCTACGGTTAGGCAAATGGAGACACTTCGAGACAAGGGTTACCAAAAAGTGGGCACCCAGTCAACATGACCAGAATAGCACAATGAAGACTCATCAGAGAGGTAAAGAAACAACCACTGAACCACTGAACACTAATATAGTGAACATGTAGGGTGTTTTTGCCAGGACACCACAAAGGAAGCCACTGCTTTCTAAAAAAAACATTGCTGTACACCTGAAGTTTGCACATTGACACTCCACAGCAGTATTGGCGAAATGTTTTGTGCATTGATGAAACTAAGATTGAACTATTTGGGAAGAACATACAGCACTACAGCTGATGTAAAAAGAGCACTGCATGTCATTATTAAAACATCATCCCAACCCTAAAGTATGGTGGAGGAAACATCATGATTTGAGCCTGCTTTGCTACATCAAGGAATTTCCAAGCGTATCAAAAAAATTCATCAGGATAATGTGAGAATGTCTGTATGTCAGCTAAAATTCTGTAGAAGTTGGGTGATGCCACAGGAAAATGACCCAAAAGACCAGAGCAAGTCCACAACAGAATGGCTTCAGAAAAACAAAATCTGCCCTTTTGGAGGAGCCAAGTCAAAGCCCAGACCTCAACCAAAAGAATGGAATGCCTTGAAAAGAGCCATACACGTGAGACGTCCAAAGAATATGACAAAGCAGAAGCAGCTCTGTCAGGAAGAATGGGCTAAAATTCCTCCTGAACGATGCGCAGGTCTGATCCACAGCTACAGGAAGCACCTGGCTGCCAAGGGGGTCAACCAGTTATTAATTCCAAGGGTTCATTTACTTTTTCCACTATCATTTTAAATGTTAAATGTTTGAATGTTCAATAAAGATATGAAAGATGAGATTTTTTTTGGAATTGTTTGAAGCACATTAGATTTGTCAATACACTTGACTTAGAAGAAGATCAGATCACATCTTATGACAAACTACAAAATTCCAAAAGGTTCACATACTTTTTTCCTGCCACTGTATCTTGTGTAGAGGTCTGAAGAGTGACTATAATACAGGAGGTAGATTCCACAATATTGGTTTTTTAGCCATGCAGACAGTAATATGCGTCATCCCATATACTAGCTCATGTGTCACAGCATCAGGAGATCATTAACTCTCTATCTGCTTACAACACTGTCTTTTGGAACAGGAAAATAAATGGTGTATAACACTGCAAGGAATATACAGTAGTATGTACTGTAGTACTACAAAGTAGCCCTTTCTGCTTCTGCACCCTTACTGAGACTACTTCCCTATATATGTGAGGTTTTGGGGCACATTGCTGTGAGATGTAAGAGAAGAGGACATGAAGTATTTCTTTGCATGCAAATGTCACACAATCCACAGTCCATGGGATCCTCATGACTAGTACATTTAGTATTAAAAGATACACATGGTATTTAAAGAAATAACAATACAAAGAGAACAATGGTCAGTGTTGGATTATAGAGGCAAAAATCTTTACCAATAATTCGTAGTCGTTTTAGCAAGATTACATTTTACATATTTGAACAATTTGGCAGCAAAATGAGATATTTCCATTTAGTCAGTTCTGAAAACCTGTCAATCTGTTCATATATACTTCCTTTGTAATTCAATAGGATTTGTTTATAATGAGCAATGAATATACAAACCAGACTCATTACTATTGTATTCATGACTATTATGGACAAGACCTGGCATGAAAAATATTGTATAAATATTACAAGCAGCATATAGATGGGTTACAAATACATTTCTCTAGTGGCTTTTTTAATATTCGGATAAGTAAAAGCAAAAACAGGCTCAGTTTGCTTGAGGGTTGGAATTTACACAAGGATTAATTACAACTATACATAAACACAGAGACTTTATACCCAAAGAGGTACATTTTATAGTTTTAAAGTTGTACTGAATAATGCATTAATGTATTATAAAAAAGAAAAAAACCCTATTGCCTGTTCTCTTCAATCAAGTCCAATTATTTTTACTGAACTAACTTAAAAGAAAATGGCTTGTTCCTGGTCTTGGCTTGTGCATCTACGAGAAGATGATGGTTTGCTTGTGGATCAGTAGGCATGGTTTTGTCATTACTGGCATGACAGAGCCTATTTCCATCCAATCATGTGCTGCTGGTTTATACTGTAACATGCTGCAAAATGACCACTGCTTCTTCAGAATTGAGACCTTGCACAAAGCAGTTTACATCCATTAAAAAAGTAGACTTCCTATTAAAGGCAGAAATATGCCTTTATATTTATTCCATGAATTTAAAATCATAAAACTGGGCGTGCTTTGTTGCTATGTTATTTTTAATTAAAAAAGGCTATGTAAAATGTCAGGGAATGCTGAATTAGTGCTATAGGTCTTGTGTGTAGTGCTTTCTCTTAGCCGTCTGGGTTTACGTTAGCTCATTAGCAGAAAGCAAGCATGCCATAGCTGTTTGAAGACCTGTTATAGTTACTGTGCAGGGTTTCCGATGGACCTTAGATATGAACATTAACAGTAACACATATAGCATTGATGCAGCTGAACAGTAATAACATGGTACTTGCTGACCTCGGGTTATGGGCATGAATGCAAATAGCTTATATTGTGAAGGCAGGATTGTGCGCTGCTAGTCCCTGAATAATATTCTTGCAGCCCTAGGGACGGTAGAGCCACGGGCCATTATGCATATTATCGTTATAGATTTCAAAGAAGCATTCATGAAAACTGGAATTATTAATTTAGTCTTACGTTGAATGATCTTAGACTGACGCACTAATATAAAGCCCATAGAGGGACAAAAAGGAAAAAGTACATAGAATGTATTTCTTAAAAAATAGCTTGTATATGTCAAGATCTCGGAAAGCCCAGATTGATGCATATACACTATTGCCAAAAGTATTCGCTTGTGACATCTAATTCTTAATCCATAGGGTTTAATATGATGTTGGCCCACACTTTGCAGCTATAACAGCTTCAATTCTTCTGGGAAGGCTTTCCACAAAGTTTAGGAGTGTGTTTATGGAAATTTTTGCCACACATCAGATCGCAGGGTTTTGTCTAGTGAGACCACAAGTGGCTTGTATTAATGGTAGGCATGTCATCCAGGTAGCTATAAAGACAAACGTGCCACCAAGCACTAGTGTAAGGACTTAGTCCAAAACCCTAATTACAGCATTTGAGGAAACCCTAGTAGTGTCAGATGGCAAATGAATGTACTCATAATAGAAAGGATGGTGACTGGAATATAAGAAAATGTGTAGTTTAAGTTTCAGATGTGTTTTTTCCAGGTTGTATGGACAAGTCTAAATAGGAAGACAACTCTATCTTAGCAGCTGCCTAGTGTTCTCCAGAGAGGGTGCCAGAATGTGAGAAAAAAATGCACTTACTACAGCAAGAAGTTGGATAAAGGATAATGTAGGTCTCTTGCCAACTTTGAAGGACAGGATCTCTTATGTGCTATAAGCTGGCGCCAGACTCAGCATGGCTTACTTGTGGGGTCTAAGATGTACAAGGCCTTTATTGCAAGTCTTGGCTGGTGGCTTATTGGTAGGCTGTATGACATGACATGGTGGCTTACTGGTTGGCACTGTCACTTTGGGCCTCCAGGGTTTTAAGGTTCAAATCTTGCCTCTGGTCTGTGTGCTTGATGCATGCAAACTGTATTCATGGTTTGTGCACATACAAGTACTTAGTCCAAAGTTATGTGTCCCACAGAACAAAGTCATGTGAGTGATTAGGGTTTCCAAAGTGCCCATAGTATATGAGTGTGTGCCTGTGCCATGTGATGGGAGACACCCCATTTATGGCGTACCCTGCCTTGTGCCCTAAGTTCCTTGGGATAGGCTCCAGGATAAGATGTATAGGAAAGTGAAGGGATGGTTGGATGGATTTTTTCAAATATGAAATCATTACCAGCCATGGCAGTTAGAAAGAGGGAATTAAATTAAACATGCCAAAAATGGCAAGTATTAAATAATTCTTAATGAAACCTCATTTTATCATCATTCAAGTTGTAAGTTAAATATTTTTGTCAATTTAAATATATAAACATAAATTCAATAAAATTCACGCACTGGGTATTTTCATAAGAAACATGCCAAATTAGTTTAGTCAGCTCCATGCATACAGAGCAGAGAAGACAAATACACTTAGACAGATTTTGACAAAAACTCTTGTATCTCATTTGAGTTATTTAAACAGCTTTTACATTTTCTCACTTGTAATATTCACATCTGTTCCATTTGTCCTGATATATCTGTTTTAATTATGTTCAAACTCAGTCACCTTGTTTCGCAAATATTTGCCCATTTTCCCACCCACCAGTTATAATCGTGTCAGATAGAATCTGGAAATTATTTGTTGGTTTTTCCTTTGGTTGGGGCTGCTTTGTCACAAAATACATTTAAATTACAATTGAAACATTGGGGAACATTTTGGATTGTTTTTTTCCTTGTCAAAAAACATTTGGGATGCGAACCTTTGCCCTTAACTGTAGGACATACAAACATTTCTTATTTTTCCATTCTAAAACCAGGAAGTCATGTGAAAATGGGCATCTGCATGCTTAAATGGGTTAGCTCGGGAACTTAGGCTGCAAATAAATAAGGGGCTAGACTGTAGCACTGGGGTTGTGATGACTGAACTTGCTTCAGTCTGACATTGCCCATCTGTGACTCGCCCCCACTCCGGAGCCCTCTGAGAGTACTGCTGTCTGAGCCTTCTGTTGCACATACACTTAGTAGGACGGATGGACATGCACACCCACACACAAATGCACAGATGGCTGCACGGAACCACAGTCGATCAGATGATAAAAAGACATATTGTTGTTTTAAAAATATATAAAATGAGACCAATAACATTAATGTTTCACATTGCAGCTTAATCCACCACCATGTCGCTATGTCTCTTGTTGTTTTAAGAACAGCAGCTGTCCCGGTTCTCCACTCTGAGCCTATAATAAGTGCACTGAATCACTGAATCACTGCCATTTAGCTTTGTGGCCCCCATCTTTCATTAGCTTTCACTCCAGGCAGTCCCAGGCCAGCCATGTCCGAAAGCTCCTTTAGGAGGTACCATAATGAAGATCAAAAGAAACCCACATTCAGCCAGAAGCTCCAGGGAGTTCCTTTTTTCTTTGGGTTTTTGAGAGCCCTGACTTATTCAGTGTGTTGGAATGGAGTACACAGGCAAGTGACTATTCTTTATGCATAAAGCACTGGGTTATAATTTGGTGAATAGTGTGTAAGATTGAGTGAGTGAGTGAGTCAGAGACAAATGTATCCAAATGGTTCTAATTTGTAATAATAGGAACCATGAGATTAAATCCTATTGAAATATTTGATTCTGACCTCTTTTAAAGTACTTTTAAAAACTTTTTTTTTTTTTTGTAGATTGAACTGAACTGCAAGCAAAAATTAATGCATGACATGAATGACAGCTACATGTTGGTGCACAGTGTATTTTCATAAAAAGTACTTATTGAAGTCCCCCATCTGGTAAAACTTGCGTAATGCAACCCTGATCACTTTTGGATACAGAGCACTACTGTTATAGTAATGTGTGTTAAAATTGTGAATGCTAGAATTAATTCAACCTTTTCATTTTGAAGTGTCCTGGAAGAGGTCTCACACTCATTCATGAGTTACTATGACAATTTAAACTCTCTGAGCCAGACATAATTTATGATTACCATAGCTTAAATGTCATATGCTAATCTTTCCCAAGCACACTCAAGTTAGCATACCAACACATGCAATATAAATAAACGTGACATGATTACTGACATGATTAATAACAGCACGAGAGCATACAACATGACTAGGATTACAAAGTGGCCGTGACACTTTTGTGAAGCCGATGACAAGTAAAGCGTTTCTCTAATTACTGATGATCTGCTTTAGACATGGGGCTGCCTCAGTATTAAGGTGAACAAATATAAGAGAAACTTACAGTCATATACAAAAGGTAGTACTCCTTTTTTATTACTTTTTTTGTTTGTAAAAACATAATAGAAAATATCTGATCATAGTGGGTCTTATTATTATGCAAATACAACCTCAGACAAACAACATATACTGGAAATTTTTCCACCATGCCATTATTTATTCAACAGAAAATGAAGCCAAAAAAAAAAAACAATATGTGGGAAATACTAAGTACCCCGCACTGCTTCCACAGGATTTAAGAGGGTAAGTTGCAGCCAGGTTCTGTTAATCATCAGCCCTTGATTAAGTGATCATCAGCAGACGTTTTGGCAGTTTGCTGGTCTGGAGCATTCAAATGTGTGTTGACACAATGCCAAGAGGGAAAGACATAAGGCATCAATCTAGAAAGGGTTATAAAACAATTTCCCAAATATTTGCAGTTCAACGTTCTACAGTGGGAAAGATTATTCACAAGTGGAAAGCATTCAAGGCAGTTTTCAAGCCTAAGAGCTACATCTCAGACCCTGCAGGCTTCAATGAGTCATATTAAATGTCAATGAGAACGTCCATGATAGCACAATTAGAAGAAGACAGAACAAGTACATTTTGCTTGGAATTGTGCCAGGAGATACTTCTTCTGTCTAAAAAGTACATGGAACGTTCAACAGCTAAAGCTTAGTCAAAATTGGGTAATGCAACAGGACAAAAATCCGAAGCACACCAGTAAATATACCTTAAAATGCTGTAGTCAAAAGCCGATTAAAAAAAAAAAAACTTAATAAACTGAAGTAATGTTGCAAAAAACAATGAGGCAAAATTCCTCCAGGAATGCTTACTTCAAGTTATTGTTGCTAAAGGTGGATCTACAAGCTTCTGAATAATAGGGGTAGTTAGAATTGCCCATGTTTTTTTTATATTATTTTTATGTTTTTGCCTTTATTTTTGTTGAATAAATAATGACACTGTAAGAAAAGTTATATGTTAATAATTAAAAGATGGAGTATTAACTTCTAAACATGAATTTTGATATAAATAAATCAATATTAATAAAACAAACAAAAACAAACAAACATAATTCTACATATTTTCTACAAAATAATTCACACATTACTTCCCAACATCAGAATTTCATTTCGATTCACTTGCTGCAAAATGTCTACCAAAATATACAACAAACTAAATGAGCATTCCCGCCTCACTGCTCCATCGTCAATGGTTGGATCGTGAGCATGGGTTTCATTCTGTGTGGACCTTTGCATGTTCTCCCCTTTTTCATTAGGTTCTTCAGTTTCCTCCCAAATTCTAAAAACATGTATGCGTTTGGAAGGTTGCTAAATTGTCTCTAGATGAAAAGGAGTGTGTGAATGTGTATGTGTAATGGTGCCATATCTGGGGTGAATTCAACTGCCTTGCACTCAGCTTTCTTGGGATCTTCTGGGAAAATGATGAGGATAAATAGATTACTGAAGACGAATAAATAAAGACAAATGTAATTTACAAAAGTGCATGTGGGAAACATAATGCAGTCAATTAATATTTCATAATGGACATAAGGGGTAGCTCACTCTCACACACTTACTTTTCACTTTTCTTACTCACCTTGTGATTAACATAAATATTAATGCAGCTAATGCTTAACCTCAGGAACCAAAAGAAAACTTTAGGCTTTTTAAGAAAAATGTACACATTTGGGAAAAACGGTAGTAGGCCAAACTGAATCAATGTTCTACTCCAGCAGGGGCTGCTCTAACTACACCATCCAGAACATTGCTGTAGGTTTCTGTCCTGCGTGAGTCACTGTAAAGCGAGCTGCTATTCATTTATGGGAGGACAAAGATATTCCCACTGAAACCATAGACACTCGCTATTATTATCAGCCTCCTTAATGTGATGCCACAATTATTTTATGCACACTTTATTACGAAGGACAAAGAGGTTGCTTGTGCTAATGTAATCCTTGTGAGATGCTTATTCACAATAATGCCATCTTATAGATGAAAATGCTTTGCTGCTGAAAACAAATCACCCATAGTTTTGTATCTGTAGAATGCCTATGTATAATATAAACAGAAATATAAAAATGGCTTTTAATATAGACATTTTCAAAGCACTTGGGTATAATCTGCTTGTTTTTGCATTTTGAATCATCTTCTCAGTGAAACAGAAAATTCAGAAGTCATTTTCTGTGTTTTATAGTAAAATCTTTATTATATAGAAGTGTCACGAACCCGAACCCTAACCCCTTATGTCTGGCTGTGCAGAATTGTTAACAAAGGCCGCTTCAAGAGTTACGATTGTGCTTCATGCTCAATGCTGACATACCCAGACATACACACACATGCTGTTTTTTTCCCCTTTATATCTTTACTTTTTATCCGATTCTAGATGGTATTTTAAAGTACCTGATCTGCAGCATTGATTACAACAGTAATCAATTGAGCAGATCGATGGCCTTCAGATGAAAATACATGGCTGCACCCGTGCATGCCGTGTGCCTCTCATGGGGACTGTGTTTTCCAACAATGAGTGCAATAGGAGCAGAATTATGAGCCCTCAGAAGCTGGCAACACACTACTTTCTTTTCAGCTCTGGCCAGTCGCTGCAGTCATAAATATCTCTAATTCTACAAATTCTTAATTAAATTACATAAATCCTGTTTACAGTCACCAGGGACCAAAAGCCTTTTTAGCTATTGCTGAAGAAAAGGAAAAATATTACACAGCTTTCATCTCACCCAGATTCACTTCTCAGACATGAACTAAAACTTGAGTGGACAATAGTGAAATTACTGCATTCCATAACAAGAAATTCTGTAACAGTTACAGTATATCATTAACATTATACTGTACAATAACATAAAGCAAAAAATTTTGTGGATGCATCAACATTCACGTATTAATGTCACAACTGTTTCAGTAATACAGTGAAAAGAATAGAAACAACATACTGTAGTTAAGTGTAAGTGAGGAATTGCCAAATGTTTAACATATGGTTCCTAAAGTTTCTTCCTCATTTAAATAAAACACTGAAAACTGATGTACTGTGGGAACAACGTCAGTACAGTATCTGTTACTTTTTGCAACAGCAAGAGATGTAAACCTGTGTTTACAAGTTTTACATTTAATTCTTTTAATCCCATTTTTGTTATAGCGAGGGGTCAAACTGGTTCTTGTCATGAAATTTTGTGCAAATTAAGACATAAAACTGATTGACGTTTGCTGAAGATTATAAGCCAGGTACAGTGATGAGACTTAACCGTAATGAAACATTTGAATGGTGCTAACATTTTAAAGAAGGGCATAAATATGTGAATGATGATCCCGGCCAAGGTGCCTCAGAGTTTACTGCTGTCATTCCTGTGAACAATCAGCATTTGAATGCCTGATACTTGAAAATTGAACCTAATCACCAACTTGTGGAAAAGATGCATCTATCTGTGGAAACTATATACACAATCATTCACCATCACCACTTGCACATTACAGGGACTTGGCTGGGATTTATTGCCACATCCCCTGTATAATCATGACTTTGCTCCAAGCATTTCCAAATGTTTGGGCAATTAAAGGAGTTCCTGGGAGATCAGTGTTTCATGAAACAGGTGGTCTGATCATGGCTCCGGCGTACAGAGAAAAGTGATTTATTAATTTATTATTAAATTGAATAGAATAGAATTGAAATCAAATTAAATTAATTCCTTGATTTTTGTGAACATACTGTAAGGTTGGGGCATTATATTTTTCCTGCTGTCTAGGCAAAAATAGTTGCACACTATAAAATTTAGCTACCTTTGTTTACAGTGTATAGTAACGCTTACCTTATGCGATGTCATCACTGAAGAACACATCCATTGATGTGATACCCTGCACATTCAGTACATTCAGGTTGTCAGATGACTTCATTTTATTGCCACATAACATTGCTGACCAACTGAAGATCATAACACTGTACTTGTATGTACAGTGGCCACAATGGATAATAGGTGCAGTGCCTCATGCACTTCCCTTCTTACCCTGACTCACCCATCACTTTGTCAGCCTGGACTCAACAGATCATGTGGTCCCTTTTCTATCCCAGGAGACCAGAGGCTGGGTATACCCTGGACAGGGTGCAATCTATCTCAGGACACACATAATGTACATACACACTCTCACAGACTACAGGCAATTTGGGAATGGCAATTAGCCTAATCTGCATGCCCTTGGATGGAGTACCTGTAGGAAACCCACCAAGCATGGGGAGAACATGCAAACAGAGAAAGAAATCAAACCTGGCTGGGAATCGAACCCGGACCCTGGAGGCACAAGGCGACAGTGCTAACCACTACACCATACCACCTTGTCATATTTAACCCAATTCCAGTCATTTCAGTCATCTCTTTAGCTGTTTATCTTTTCTTGATGCAGGCCAGTAATTTAACCCTTCTAAAACACTGCAACATAATTTCATGCCCACAAGATACATCTGTGACATGGTTGTTTAAGAAGTGAAAAGCAACTCTCTGCATTAGTTATGCTTAAAATAATTATTGCCAGCTGAAACATACTGTATTAATCACTCCAGGTATTATCCAATAAAAAGCTCTTAAGTGTTTGCTTATTTAAATACAAATGGGACGTATAATAGTGTCAGTATTTTAATAGTGCTAATGTGACATGTCAAAAAATAGATTTTAATTAAATAGCAATTGTTAATTATTATACCCAGGACATAATACAATAGGCCATATTTTTTCATAAAATACCATAAATCTAGCAATACATAAACAAAATGTTCTTTTTTTGAAGCAGTCACAGATACAAAATTGTAATACTATGTAAGAGAGCTATACAGTCCATATAGTGATTCTTATTAGTAGTATTATTATTAGTTTTTACACCGAGTTTCTAAGATGCTGCAGACTAATGTTAAGCCACTATGTCAGTTTAATGCTTTAAATTTCCATAATCGATATCTATAGTTGGATTTTGACTGGAAGTGGGTGTAGTTTAAACCAAAAAGGGTTTTTGTTTATTATTATTATTATTTTTAATTAAATGTGAACTCTATAACTATGCCTCCAGGAGCATCTGCTATCAGACCCAATTACAAAGCTTTAATTCAGAGCTGCTGCTGCTAGGCAGTTTTTAAAAAAAAAAAAAAGTTTTTTTATTTAAAGAGTTACATTTCACATTTACATCATTTAATAAGTTCATTTTTTAAAATGTTGGGACCCCAGCAGAGATTTGATGTCTTGTGCACAGTGTGCGCTGTGTGGGCTGTGTTTTGTGAATTTCAGGCCGGTTAGTACAGTAATATGGTTGGAAAATAGTTTTATGTTAAAGAAGGCGGTATATCAGTGTTAAGGTCAGGCTATGGAAGCCAACCACTAATTATACACTAAATAAATTAATAAATAAAACTTTGGCGATCTCAGAATTGCACACATTTACTATCATATGACTTACCAGATGTTGACTAAATGACAGGGGTTGTACTGTAGAGTGCAAGTGCATGAAAATGTTTATTGATATTGAAATAAATGAAACTCAATGAAACGCTATGAAACATAAACAAGAAATCAAAAAGCTGAACAACGGAGAAACACATACTGTAAATCAAGGTCACAATAACTAAAGACAGGCAAAGAGTGTTATATAATATATTATTTAAACAGCTGTGATAATCTGACAACCAAAGGTTTACATTTGGGTTCAACATTGGGTTTGAAATCTCCACCCATATAATTGTTTAACGAGGCCATATTCCCCACCCACTCCCCCACCCCTAGAGATCTTTTTGCAGTTAATGTTTCACGTTCATTTTAAGCAGAAGAGAAGGTGTAAAACAACATGCTCAACCTACATTATGACAACCTGCACAGTAAATACCATAAAATATACCATAAAAAACACCATAGAAATCATTTTGTATTTTGTGATTCCAGTGTTAGTAAATAGCACACTACTATTGGGAATATATTTTTCTCTTTTCTTCTGTTGACCAACTGATAAGTAAAAATTGTTGGATGCTTTTCTTTACTTTTCTTCTTTACTGCTTTGTGCTTGAGAAGATGTGGAGAATGGGTTGGATGCTACTAAGTCTCAGACATTTCAGGGGTTGGCACAGTGGCTTAGTGGTTAGCACTGTACCCTTACACCTCGATGGTCCGGGTTCGATTCCCACCTTGGGTTCTGTGTGCATGGAGTTTGCATGTTCTCCCTGAGCTTGATCCTGTCTCCCAATGTGCCAGTGGCACGTAGATGAACACACTATGGTTTCTTTCCACAGTCCAAAGAAATCCATGTGTTGGCTAATTGGCATTCCCAAGTTGTAGTGTGTGAATGCATGTGCGGATGTTGACTGGGATCCTACCACGGTCATAAAAAGTGGTCACCACTGGCCTCCATGGGGTCCATCGTTGGACAACAGAGGTTTCTAGATGGATGGATTCGGGTGGTTCTGACTTTTGGGACTGTTACCCCCCCCTAATTTACACCTATGCATGTGATGTCCAGTAGCTGATGGCTAATCATCCCAGACAAATGTATTAAAAATAAATAAATAAATAGATATTATATATATGGGATATGTGTAGGATTACACAGTATTACACAGTGCCTTACTGTACCCTCTTAACATAAATGAAACTCAATGAAACGTTATGAAACATAAATTGTCATGCAGTATATATGGACAATTTAACCTCTTGAAACTTAAATGATCTTATATGAGGACATGACATTTTTACAACATTGTCTATTTATCCTTGTACAATCCTTTAAAAGGACTGTTATTTATAATTGTTTTACCAAACCTCTTCGAGTTTGAAAACATTGATTAAATTTATAGTAATCATGTGCTAATAAAGAGAAACAGTGAGGGGAAATCGCAACGTGCACCACAATGGTGTTCCGATCTCAGCAGGTTAAATAAAAACAAAATAAAAATATAAACAATTTTACAGTTTACTTGTACAATACAGTTTCCATGCATTCAACAAAATGTTGCCAGTTTTTTTTTATCAAATTCATCATATCAGTATACAGTAGGTGACTTTCCCTAAAGACATTAATTAATTGAACTGTATCGTTCATTCTGGTAGAAAAAAAAACAACATTCTGCATTGATTATATACTGTAAGCTACTTAAGACTAAGACGAAACTCATCCTGGAAAGAAAAATATGTAGAAATATTCTAAGACATTCCCTAAACCAAATGATTTCATTTCTACATTTCATTTCTGATTTTCATTTCTCTTGCTGTTGGTTTATAAGAGAAAAAAATATATGAGACAAATATAAAAAAAGCAGTTTCTTGCCCTGTTGCATCTCGATTGCTTAGCTGTATCTGGGACGCAAAACAAGACACCTGGAGTTAGTTGTTCATTATTTTGTCTTCAGTTACTACTTTATCCTGGTCATAGTACAATGCACACATTCATTTATACCTGGGATGATTTAGCATAGCTAGTCCATCTTCCAACATACAGTAACTGGCAGGAAACCAAAGAACTTTGAAAATAACCGACACAGTAATGGAGAGAACAAGTGAAGTTCTACAAAGAACTACAAATTCGAGATCGAACCAGGGACCCTGAAGTTGTGATGTGACAATGCTACATGCTGTAATGGTGCTGCTGTGCTCCCTGATAGCGAGTATGATGATTTACTGCTTTCACTTGTAGGATATATTGGCCTACACTACAGAAAAGGAATGCTGGATGACCCACAGCTCACACCCTTAAACTCAGAAAACGTGCTGTTTTAACCGAGTGGATTATTTTGTCTGGTGTTACTGTGATATTTATTGCTAGGATTTACCTACAAGGATCCAAAAAACAGCCAGAAGCTACACGTTTACTGACCAAAGCTGAGCCAACACACCCTTTGGAAGTAAAAGGAACACAGAGATGCTTCCTACAGTACACCGCCCTTTAACATCAGAAACAGCCTCGTAGAGGATGACTGGTTGTTTTGTTTGGAGTTTTCTGCATCATTAGGTATCCGTAATGTGATTAATAATGTACAGCACAAGTGCAAACAAAAAGATTGATGGGCCATTATGTGCGTAAATCAGGAAAAAATGTCTGCAAAGCCCCCACAGCATATGTTTGGATTATTCTTTTACTCCCCCCCCCATCTCTCTCTCTATCTCTCTCTCTCTCATCTGTCTTCCTCTTTCTGTCTCACTCTCTATTTGACAGTGATGGAGAGTCAGATATTAATTCACTAACTCTCACCTCCACTAGCTCTTTTAAGGCCAGTCACTATACTTGACTGATTGATAATAAATTGGTGCGCTGTTGAACACGCTAGTCAATCCTACGCAGCCCTCTCTCTGAGATTACATCTCGGATCGTGCTTCAAATTTTTTTTTTAAACAGAAGCCTCCAAAATAACAGAAAAACTACGTCGGGTTGATGTGCCATGTTTCATGCCATTAGCTTCGTTCAGGAAGACAAATTGGGTGCATTGCCAAAAGCCTAATGCTCATATATTATTCCGGTAATGAAATGGTTCGCAATCTGTATGCCCCAACAATTGATTAGGATCCAAGTTCCTTTTCTGCGAGCCTCCTAATTTATTTTTTTTCATAACACTTTTATGAAGTATGGTTGAAACAAATGCAACTGTCATACTCTATTACATACCACTGATGCTTTACTGGTGCTTAAACGCTTTGAATGTCTTTGTCTGCTCGCTTGAGGTTATTTTCGAGTTCTTTATACCAGGCTACTTAGTGTACCAGCAAACTTCATTGTCAGCTGTTAGCTTTTGTTGTCATTTCATTTAAGTGGGATATATGAGACAAGATATCTTTTTGTGCATTTTCAAAGCGGTGGTGCCTAGGATGTAAGAAATGAAACCGGTTTAATTGCACGCTCTAATGTGGCAAAGGCATTCGTTATGCACTGACAACACCTTCACACTGCTTGCTACCCGGTGCAAAAGTGAGGAATGTACCACCTTACAGTTCATTTGCTCCATGACATGCAAATATTTTAATGGCAATGAGTTGCTCAACTTAAGTCTCTGAGAAATTACCACAGATTTCCAAGGCAAACAGCAGCTTTAACCTCTGTGATGCACCAATAGTTTGTCATGATGAAAAATCAGCACTTTTTAAAAAAAAAATCTCACAGGCCGTTAATTATTCAGCATGAGGAACCATAGCCCTTGAAAATATACATGTGAAGGGCCTCAGTTCCAGACGGTGAAACAGCCTAGTGCCAAGAATAGAACTTGTCATTGTGTGCCAGGATTAAAGTTCGGTCCATCACCCATATCCAATGACTTATTCACTCTGTATCTTCTCACTTGGCTGAAGAATGCCGCATACAGATCCAGTGTATGAAAAGGTACAAAAGAATTGAATTTTACATAATTGCGAATTCCAAACACAATGCTATCTTTTTGTTTGGAGCTCATAATTACGCAGAGCACAGTTTCATAGCAAAAGTTAGCTAAAGCACAAAGGGACAGGTTATTCAATTTAATGGCAAAACAACCCCACCAATTTGCCACTGTTGGGCCCTGAAGCAAGGCCCTTAACCCTTCAACTGCTCAAATGTATAACGAGATAAAAAGTAGCTCTGGATATGCGTGTCTGCCAAATGTCTTAACCTTATTAAGGATTTAAACTTGTGGGGTTAGGGGTAGTTTATTGGTTAAAGCAGTGGACTACTGATCGGAAGGTTCCTGGTTCAAACACCCGCACACCAAGTTGCCACTGTCGGGCCCTTGAGATAGGCCCTTAACCCTCAACTTTTCAGAAGTATATGGAGATTAAATAAAAGGTGCTCTGATTAAGAGTTTCTGCCAAATGCTGTAAATAAAAATGATTCCTCAAAACAACATTTGATCATTTTTTGATATTTGATGATGATATTACTATTCTTTAGACTATATTATTTACGTATATTTTCTAACAGCTCTTTCTCATGGACTTGACCCCTTACATAACCCAAGCCTATTAATAACCAGCTTTTTATAGATAAAGACTTTTGGTGAAAGGCATTTATGTTATATTTAAGGGGTCTCAGATTTGATGTATGATGGAGACCCAAGTGCCAATTTTTTTCTTTTGCAATGCTTGATGTACAGTATTTCTTCATGCATAATGTACATGATGTAAGTCAATGGCAAGTTCACAGACATTAGCTCGGGTAACTGCTGTAAACACTAACAGTGGTGAGATCTAATAGTCATTTTATAATAATTTTGTTATAGTCATCTGTAGTGTGGACAATCACTGTCTCAAGGACAAAGAAGCTGGTGAGTGCTTATTAATGCTTAATCAGTAGTGCAGAAGACTGCAGCAGAGTGTGCGTCAGGATTCAGAACATTGTCAGTAGGCAGTGGATGGAAAGATCCAGCCCTGATTGACAGTTCTTGCCAAGGACTTTTGAAATATTTCCTTGCAGATCGGGCCACAAGGACAGCTCTTTGCTGTTGGATTTCCTCATTGACTTAGGAATTTACTTACTGTTTATAAGCAATATCCTGACAATATCCTGTCCTCGCCCAGTTAAATTTGAGTAAAGACGAGAGTCAAGCACATGAGCCCATGCAAATCAGCACACTAACTTAACCATGTTAGAATGGCAAAAATTCTGGGAGAGAGGACATTTCTTTATCTTACTACTCTGTTTCATTAACGCCCCAGTGCTCAAGTAGCTCACCAAGGCAGAGAGCTAAGCTAACGCAAGTAATTTTGCATCATCATTTAGACACAATGCCTAGCACCCTTCAGAGTTACTGAGCAGCATGGGAACTTTTTAGACTGCAATCTTTCGAATTTAGTCAACCTTCTATAGGCAGGGCCTTGACCCACAGGAGATATCTGACGATATCTGATGAGAGTCTGCTTATTTATCTGAATGCAAGCACCTACCACAGTAAGACCATCTTTCTCTTTGTCAACTTATCATTCAGTTATGTCAATGTCCTTGCACTCCTCCGAGCATCTGCAAGTCTCCTGGATTGAGTAAGCTACATTGCTATAGATCCTATATCTCTTGCTCTGTAATTACCATACCATGCAGTCACAGTGAAAGTCCAGGGGTGGAACAGTTATCAGAAATCCTGGATTGTTCCTTGGTTTATCTTCCATTTTGCTTAAGTAAAGTCAAAGCAAGCAATGACCTCACTCTTCATGTTTTATAGCCTACAGAAAACAAGACAATAACATGTAACAAT
>JAOVVA010000029.1:10002906-10023906 GCA_028565275.1 Leiocassis micropogon | reverse complement strand
GCTCCAGCTTGGTGGTGAGTGTGGAGGGAATTATGGTATTAAATGCAGAGCTGTAGTCGATGAAGAGCATTTTAACAGATTTATACTGCATAATCTTGCAGAATCCTACAAGGTCGCGCGGGGGGTTAGTTGGCTGGAGCCTGTCCCGGGATACTTAGAGCAAGGGGCGGGGTACACCCTGGATGGAGTGCCAATCCTCGCTGGGCACGCATACATAAACACACTCGCACACTCTTTTACATACTATGGGCAGTTTGGGGATGCTAATTAACCTAATCTGCTTGTCTTTGGTGGAAACCCACCATGCATGGGGAGAACATGCAAATAGAGGTGGAAATCAAACCCAGACCCTAAGGGTGCAAGACGACAGTGCTAACCACTAAGCCACCATGCTGCCTCCTCTGAATATATATGTATGCATGAACACAACACAGACACAGTGGAAACTGTTACTTTATGACATTCAACAAGAGTTAGGCTGGCAACCGGCAAAACAGAGTCTCTTAGTTTTTTGCTTGAGAATAAATTTAGTTGTTTTTCTGAGGAGCACTGCACAGTCCCAGCTGAAATTCAGATGTAAGCGGTCAGCACTTTAGAACTTGCAGAATGCCACTGCTGTACACACACACACACACACACACACACACACACACACACACACACACACACACACACAACGTTTCACATACATAGAGACTCAACTTTGCAGAAAACTCCCAGTCCTCCTTAGCAGTACTTCTGTGGCTGAATGGCAATGGTACCTGTAGCTGATGTACTTTAATGCGCTGATGCTGGAACCCTTGAATAAAAATTTGAGCACTAGTGTCGGTAGTTTGTTTACATTTTGACATTGTCCTGACATCTTTTGCCCTTATACAAAGCTTCATGAATCTATCATGGCTATCAGAGTTTGTTCACATTAATAGCTAGTTTGGAGGTAGACCAGTTACTAACCCTTTTCCTGGAGGACAACCTGCCCTGAACCTGTCCTTAGTGGTTTCTCTGCTCCCAGGACACCTAATTCAACTAATCAACTAATTAACAACCATTTCCGAATACAAGTGGGTGTGGTAGAGCAGTGAAAAATGCTAAACTGTGCAGTGCAAGGCGTCCTCAAGGACCAGGACTGGGAACAACTGAACTAGCCAGATGATTGGAATCAGATCACTGATCCACTTTCAGCTCCAGGTAAATATGTTTATACATCACCATTGTTTATATCGTCATCTACAGAACATTTAGGGCTGAAATTAAAATACAGCCTTAACTGGAACAGTCAAGGCACAATAACATCCCAATGACGTTCTGCAGCCTTATAATCACCATGTGGTCCTATAAGGTTTAGATCATTCTGTAAGGGAGGCTATCTTATCTGAAAGCAGCATAATCCTAACATTTTTACCCTCCGCCACCATATGAAAGTGGCTAAAATGCACACAATTTACTGTCGAAATATACATTTACTGCCTACATTTATGCATAAATGAAAGGTAAAACCAAGCCTTTAACAGCAGTCTAAACTTTATGTATCCCTCAGACCTGCCCTGAATATCTTCTTGTCCTTAAAACCTACCACGTGATAGTGAGATAATAAATAGTGAATTAAGTGCGTTTTAACCTCACGCCAGGTACCACTGCCATTTCTTTCCTGGGGAGTACGATTTTCTATATATTTAACCAAGTATGTGATAATACTACATTTTATTATCCAGATAACTTATTCAGACTTTTGTAATACCAGTCCCAAATGTCAAGTGCCCTTTTCAGTGCCTTCAATCCTTAGTGTAAATGCCAGTGTTCATTGGTTCTGTTCTTGCTTGATCTCTCTCTCGGGCTGTAAAATGCACACAGATAGAAACTCCAGTGGGACCCTGGTGTTCATTTAAGGCCTTTATCAAGAGGAACTCCGTTTCACATGCTGCTCCTTTTTACTGTGAAGAGTAGTGATCTGTTTCAGTGATTTTGAGAAACTGGGCCTCAGGTTGTATAACCGACCATACTCATCTTAAGGAGTCTCTTTCAGTAACACTTTTGGGATGTTGAATTAGGCACAGTACTTTGTCTTTCCTTGCATAGTTTGATGAAGAAGGAGCATTTTGCATACCAGACTTGAGCTGAATAAACATTGTGTTTAAGTCTTATATAAATACATAGTGTCTACTTCATATGATATGACAAGTGCATGACAAAATGGCTTAATAGAAGCCATGTCTAATCCGGTTAAGCTTACAGAGATCATAGTCTGTTTTGCTTTGCTGCTTTATGATGTGTTTAAGCGTGATGAAGAGAAAGAGGCCTGTTACATTCTTGAGTTTTGGCCTAGAGGGGTAGCACAGGGTTAACAACATGGACTTGATATATGTAGCTGTCATAAAGCTTGATTATTCATACAAAATCACATACAGTACGTAGAGTGACATGTGGCACGGCGGCTTAGTGATCATCACTGTCGCCTTGCACTTCCAGGGTCCAGGTTTGATTTCCGCCTCTGGTTTGTTTGCATGTTCTTGTTTATATTCTCCTCATGTTTGGTGGGTTTCCTCCGGGGACTCTGGTTTCCTCCCACAGACCAAAGACATGCAGATTAGGCTAATTGCGGTTCCCAAATTGTCCAAAGTGTGTGAATGAGTGTGTGATGGATTAGCACCATGTCCAGGGTGTACCCCACCTCGTTCTCCAAGTCTCCTGGGATAGGGTCAATGCCCTTCACAACCCTGTATACAGGATCAAGCGGTATAGACAATGAGTGAGTGAATGAGTGAGAGTGTTTCATGCCTTTCTTCTGATCAATATCCTTTAACAATGAGATCCCATGCATGCTTTAGGGGCTTACTATAAAGAGTGGTTTTAGCAGTTATGTAAAATAAATAGTAATAAGAAAATAAAAAAACAGTTGATCTTTATTTAAAACACTTCATTACTTTTGAACATGAATTTGAATGTAATTGCTTTTTTTTTTTAATACATTTCTTTGCTATTTTTTTCTTTTACATTCAACTGCTGAAGTGAGCAAATATGACTGTAAAAAAAACAAACGCTTTTTGTTTATTATTTTTTTGTTTGGGAGGAGAGACAGATGCACACAGAAGAAAAAAAAATGAAAATGAGCAGTGGGTTTGTAGCATTGCTATTGATCTCTGTCAGTAGAGCGAGAGAGACTGCAAGTCAGCCTCATTACAAATACTACAGTGATATTCCCTTGACAAGACCACGTACTGTGCAACAGATTGAATTGTTTCTTTATGGACGACAGTGACTGTGATAATATAGATTCAATTTAACTACAAAGTAAAGCTATATAGTGTGCGAGCAGAAAACATAACGCACACAGGGCTTTATTAGATATCAGAGAAATAAAACAACATTGCCACAGATTTTTCAAATGGAGGGTGAGTCTATATGGAAGGAACACTTTGATGGCAAAATGTATAACGTGAGAATAAAGGGCAATGAACGCAGCAGGAGACCAATACAGCACAAGTTAATAATATTATCACTTCTGTTAGTGAGGACACACACACACACACACGCACACACACACACACACACACACACACACACACACACACACACACACACACACACACACACACACACACACACAAAGACTGTCAGGTAACAATTGCCATCAGCTGGGTTATTTCCTAGACAACATGATACATAAAATGTGAATTGATTTTCCTGAATCTTAGAAATGCTATAACAGCTTGCTTTGGATTTTATAATCTCACAATAGTAAATAGAGCAAAGTTTGATTTTTAGCAATAATTTCCACTTCCTGCATCTGAAAGTAAATTAAAATGTTTATCTTTCTCTCCAGAGTCGCATTCATTTCTCTCCAAGATCTCGTATTGATGGTGGGAGGGCCAGGACACTGGGTAAAGTCCTCTCTAGCACATCCCAAAGATTGGGGTTACAGTCTGGACTCTGTGGTGGCTATTCATGTGTGAAAATGATGTCTCATGTTCCCTGAACCGTTCTTTCACAATTTGAACCCAATGAATCCTGGCATCTTGGAATTCATTGATTACATTGTCATCCTGGAATCTGCTCATGCCATCAGAAAAGAAAAATATTAATTGACGGATTGTCAGCTGATCTTATTTACTGGGCACATAACGTTGTTGAACCTTGACCTGACCAACAGAAGCAGCCCCAGATCATAATGCTGCCCCACAGGCCTGTCCAGGAGGAACTAGGCATCACTCTGTTCACCTTTTTTCTTACCCTGATGCACCAAAAAATAAATCTGGACTTATTAGACCACCTGACCTTTTTTCCATTGCTCCACACTGTATTCTTTATGCTCTCCAGCAAATTAATGCCTTTTTTCCAATTAGCTAGTTTTCTTAAGGTTACACAGCTGTTTAGTCCCAATCCCAAGAGTTCTTTTCACATTGTAAATGTGGAAATGCTCTTACATTCACTATTAAATAGCTATGAGATTTTTATTCACCAAACATCTCCTTAATTTTCTTTGCTTGATGCAGGTCAATAATTTGACCCCTCTGAAACAGAGAAATATCTTTGCCATAACCACAGTATACTGTGCCGTATATATTCTGACATAGTTGTTTAAGAAATGAGAAGATACTCACTGCATCAGTTCAAGTACTTGTTGCTAGCTGAACCATATTAATCACTGCAGTAATTATCAAATGGAAGGCTCTTACCTACAGTATTAGTTGAAACAGGTCTGTGGAGATTATTTGCTAATTTATATAAATAGAAAAATAATAAAGATTTAGCAAAAGTATTCAGACCTATCATTAAGTACTTGGTTAAAGCATCTTTGGCAGCAGTGTCAGCCTCAAATCTGTTTGTAAGTGATGCTACAAGCTTGGCACACTATTCTTTTGGAAGTTTCTTACATTCATCTTGGCAGAATCATTCAAGCTTAACCATGATTAATGGGCACAGCCATTTTCAGGCTTCAACAGAGATGCTGGATTGGATTTTATTTGGGCTGTCAGCATGAATACATTATTGCTCAAAATTAATATGTCAAAATTAATAAGTCATCAATGATTTTTCTATCTAATTGGAGAAATTCTAGATCAGAAATGATAAAAGAGCAAGCAAAAACAAGTTGAAAACCACCACCCGCTGTTAGCTCTAATACAACATTGACCCTTAACGGCAGGGCTGAGAATAGGGGCCTATTGTATTCAACCAGTCCTGCAATTCTAAACTGTTTTTGGAACTGTTTCTGTTTACACATCTCTGACATCTGCTTCAAGAATTTGTCAAATCAGGTGTGCCTGCATCACAACAAGGAAGTTACTCATGACCCATCCAATAGACTACAGTCAAGGACTACAATCATCAGTAAGTATTTGGTTATACTTGATCAATGAAAAGTGCCACATCCATTTCTTTTCATTAACTGCATGAACTGTGATGGATTGGCATCCCATCCACGGTGCATCCCACCTTGTCTCCTGGGATGGGCCCCAGGCCCCCGTGACCCTGTATACAGGATGAAACAGTATAGATGATGAATGAGTGAGTGAGTAATTACTGAAACTAGAAGGATTTATGCATTAACAACATAGAGTTTAATGCATTTTTTTGCCGATAGACCTAATATATATATTTTTCACTTTTAGGCACTTTTTTATGGGACTACTTTTCAGACTACGACAGACTAAGATTGTTACTTTCCTGAACAATGTTTCCCCTATAATAGTACAGGCAACAAGACCTCCCCACCCTTGCCTTTTTTAAAAATCAAATCCTATTCAATATACTGTAAGAGTCAGTACTTTAGTAATGTGCTTTGGTAAAAAGCTGCTTTGCGATAACGACCATTGTTAAAAGCGCTATATACTGTACAATAGATCAAACTGAATTGAATTGAATTGAGTAGCATTTATGAAATATGGCAACCATCAGTCAAACCTCACATATATGTCGCACATTAACCACTTACTGAGAAAATATTTTTTTAAAGACATTAATTCATGCTCAAGGCTCAGTAATCAACAGTAATCGACAACTAAATGAGTGTTTTAACATAGTTTTACCATAAACTGTAACTCACTGGTTTAAAAAGTGTGCAGACTGTGAATGAGTTCCAGACCAGGCTAGAAGTTAATCACTAAGATTATTTTAAGACTTTTCTTAGTTGCACAGGCTCTCGCTACTTGTTCCCGATTATGTCTCAGTGATAAATGAGCAAAGTTACAAAAATACAATTACAAAAATTGTTTCAAGAAACAGAGAGCCTGGAGTAGAATAGTCAGACACTCAATACTTAAAACTGAGTAAATCTCATATAATGAAAAACTTGGAAAGCAAGCTTAGTTTCTATTTCATCATCTGACCCAATATCCAATAAGTATGTGCTACCCAAAAGACATTAAATGTAGCATGATTTTTGTTCAGCTGGATACTGAAGTAATATAGAAACTAAATAAATACTTCAGTAATTTCATCACATATACTCCCGCTTTAGTATTCATATTAGCTTATAGAGTGAGGGCTGTATTTCTTTATGACAAGGCTTTTTTGTTAGAAAATTGTCAGACAGAAAAGTTTTTATTAGAAAACTTTCTAGGTAGGAAAAAGGCGAACTGTCAAAACTGACACGTTCACAGCATCCTCATTTCACAGTGCTCTAAAATTTCCCACCCATATTTCGGTTAGCCAGATAGGTGCCGTGTGTCTGTTGCTGCAGAATACATCAGTGATGTTTTTCTACATTTCATAAATAATGCAGATTCAGACAACTTTTAGGCCACATTGCTGCTATTCCCTGCGTGCAGCACAGAGCACAAGACCTCGCCATTAACAATTCTGTAAATATTCACTACTTAACTCACTTTGCAGGGAAACACATTAATCCAGGTTTGGATTTTTCAGTCTCCATATTCGGAGTGTTGAGTGAGTCATTTCATATACACACACAACTACACACAGACAAAAGAAGAAAATAAACCTTGGCTTGGTGAGTATCTTTCTATAACCATCTCTCCCCCTAAATAAACAATCTGGTTTATTTTTAGTTGATGAAAATATGTGCTGCAAAAAAAGCATGAATATGAATCCATACAACCATCTAGGAACCTCTGTAGTCCAACTAGGGACTGTGGTGGCCAATGGTGACCATTGTATTTATTCCACCAGGGAAGGACCTCTGGTTAGCATGCACACACTATGGGCAATTTGGGAACGCCAATCAACCTAATGCACTTCTTTGGACTGTGGGACAAAACCAGAATACTCTGAGGAAACCCACCAAGCACACAGACCCTGAGGTGGAAATCAAACCCAGACCCTGGAGATGCAACATTATTAACAACTAAGCCACCATGCCACCAAGAGTATGTTTAATAAGGCATAAATGAATAGAATAGTAATTTTCATTTTATCTTCATGCACCAGATTTTATCCATCACCACAGAGAAATTTTTGGGATGACACTCTCACAATTTTGTACACCAAGTGCCTGAAAAATATAGCATTTAGAGATATTGATGATAGGCGCCTTAAAACCATTTCTAGGCAATTTTGCAAAACATTTTAATGGATATATACATGCTTTAGTATTGTGCAGTATGAAGGGTCATCCTTTTTTGGCACAACATAGAAAATATGATGAATTTTATTTCATTTGAACCAAAAACAGTATATAGGCAAAGAAAAACCATATATTGTACAGTACATGCACATAGGATCACATGTTTTTTGGGGAGTTTTTTGTCAAATTTTTGTGATTTCATTCCCATATCCTGGTAACGGTAAAACTTCCGTGTTTTAAAAAACTAATGTTACTTTGGTTCTACATGACGTATCCGACCAGACCCACAGTTTGACATCTGTTGACACCTACAGGCAGGACTTTGTTAAATCTGTCACTGACCACTGTTGTGTTTCCGACACAGATCTGTGCTACTCAAGATTTTTTATATACTTTGTGTACTGGGATTATTTATTTACAGTAACTATGAAAAAACACCCAACATATACTACCATCTAAAAGGACAGTATTTGTGGTGATGATTGATCGCACCCACCGAGACTTGAAACACTTGAAGCAGAAGACATTGCTTTTCCCTAAAGATTTCAAAACCCTCAGACCCCCAATCTTGAAAACCAAGTAAATCCCGGATACTGACAAATTGTTGTAAACCTAGCACAGTTTTCACAGAAAGGTCAGAGCCAGCCAATAAATCCAGCACCTCCCTGGTGTTTCTTTTCATCCCAGCAACATCTCAGAGGATAGTATCGTTATGAAGATGAGTGTCTGTCGGCAGTCTGTCTCAAGCACATGAATTATATCAGCCATTTTTTGTGTTATGTCTTATTTCATGTTTTCCTTTCTATTTTATTTTACTAGGTATATTGTGTGCTACGGATAATAGCTAGTCGGTGAGAACTGAATGCCATCATCTTGACGGTAGATTTTAATAGTCAGGTCTTTGTGTCTGGAGGTAAAAGGAAAAGAAGTATGCCATGGTGAAAAACAAATAAACATCCACAAGCATTGAAAACTGAGAAAAGCCATAATTAAGGAACGCACTGAAAGAAAAACTGCCTCACCCTTCTCAGTGTCACTCACTATAAACTATATTATAAGCAAAGTTGCACATTTCAAGATACGGATGGTTTTTGCCAAAGCTTTTATGATCTACATTATATCAAATATAATGAAAAAGCGAAAGCATTAAACTTGCAACAACTGGGACACAACATCTATTCCCAAACAATGCTGAATGCTGCATTTCAGGTCAATTTTTATAGTCCTCTATTTTCTCCATATGCTGTCTAACATTTATATGAATCTATGCCTGTGAGGATATTACATAAGGTAAGACTTTACTTAGGTCAGTGTCCATCTTCAGTTACTGCTTTAATTTGGTCAGAGTCACACTGGGTGTGAGGTGAGAAAACACAGGGCAATATACACCCACTTATTCACATCTATGTGCAATTGAGAGTTACCAGTCTACTCAATAACATGGTTTTTGAAAGATGGAAAACATGGCGACATGGGGATGGAGAGAAACGTAACCTTTGCTTTGGATCAACCCAGGGACCTTGAAGCTGTATCGCACGAACACCATCTCTAAAGTATTCCTAAGTCATATTCCAACAAACAATCCCTGACAAAATTTTGTTGACCTAAGGTGTTCTGTTTATATTGCTTTTCAGTAATTGCTTATGTAGATGCCACGCATCTTTATGAACTCTACCATAGTACCTAGTAAAGTATCACCTTAAAATTATCCTCGTTTATTCATTACGTACATACTTGTAAGATTTAACCTGTATCCTGTTACTTGCCATTTTAATGCATAATAAAATCCAAGCATTTCATGTACAGTAAATGCCACATTTCAGCACCACATGTACATTTTTATAAGCCCAGTAAATTCTCATTCTGTTGTGCAGAGAGATATAACCTGCACCTCTTTTTATAGGAGGCTCAAATTGGTTCACTTGTTTAAAAATCAGAAAGATTTTCCCACTAAACAAGGGAAGTGTTACATTATTGAAACACAGGCTGTGAACAGCAACTTAATTGAGCCCATTGCAATTATAATGGCTCGTATGCTTCAAAAATACATTAATCTTGGTGTTAATATCTAAAAGTAATATATCAAATAAGCCCTAGATTTATGCACACTAAACTCGTTCTCTGAACGTTCTCTGTTACATGCACAGACACCAATTAGCATCCCCGCACCTCTTTTGAAACAGCGGTTCCCAAGAGACCTGGTGTTAATTGAGAAAGGCTTAGTCAGAAATAAGCGAAGAGAAAGGTGTGCTCACACTTACACATCCTGTATGGGTATGATGTCTTCTTTCACTTCAACACATTTTAAATTGAGCACAATACAAATATACAGTTGTTTGTCATAAAGAAATGCAGAAATCTTTTTCTAACATGCATTAACATTGACATTTATTCTTCCATGTTCTCAACTACTGTACACATGAGTGTAGAACCTTTTAAAATTCTGCTCACATTTTTTGTTTGTACCTACCTGTGATATTTACCAACAAATTTAACTGGTTCCCACCCACTCACTCATTGTCTATACTGCTTTATCCTGTATACAGGGTTGCGGGGTGGCCTGAGCATATCCGAGGACATTTACGGCACAACGCAAGGTACACCCTGGACAGGGTGCCATTCCATCTCAGGACACACACACACACACACACACACACACACACACACACACACACACACACACACACTCATTCACATGCTTATTCAGACTATGGGAAATTTTGGAGCGCCAATCAGCCGTCTGACATCTGCATGTCTTTGGGAGAAAACTGGGGTACCTAGAGGAAACCCACCAAGCATGGTGAGAACATGCAAACTCTATGCACACAAACCCTGTGGTGGGAACTGAACCCCTCGACCCTGGAGGTGCAAGCCGACAGTGCTAACCACTACTCCACCTCCACCAATTAGGCAGTTCCTGTGGATTAATAAATGATGTTATAAATGCATGTTAATAAATGTGGTCTTTCTTTGTCTACTACATATCTGACCACACGCTTGTGCCTGCGTTAACTGCCATTGGTTGTCCAAATTGCACATGTTGGTAACTCTTCATCTAGAGTAACTCTTCTTCCTGTTCTTCTGTCATTGAGTTCTTGAAGAAGGAAGGGTGCAGGCTGTCTGACATCCACAGACGGCTACAGAATGTTTAGGGAGATGACAACGTTGACAAGGGCAATGTGCACAGATGGATGAAAAAGTTTAATGAAGTGGAAACCAGCATTGAAGACAAACCACGCAGTGGGAGACCATCAAGTGTGGCCACTGACACAAAAGTGGGTACAACAGTGCACACCTGAATGTTTTCAAACAGGATTCAAAAGTTTGTTCAACTGTGGCATGAATACATTGCTTGTGATATAGACCATGTTAAGTAATACTTTTGTATAGAGGAAAAGTTACTCTATACTGTATATTGCCAAAAGTACTTCACATGTATATAAACTTGAGTAACATCCAATAGGAAAGCCTAATTCATCCCAAATGTGATCTGTTGGGTTGAAGTCAGCACTCTGTGCAGGCTAGTCAAGTTCTTCCACACCAAACTCGCTCATCCATGTGCTTATGGACCTTGCTTGGCGGACTGGTGCGCAGTCATGTTGAAACTGGTGTGGAGTTGTTTTTCAGTTTTTTCAGGAGTGAAATTAGCTTCAAGTGGAATGAACTCTTAATGCTTCACCATACCAAGACATTTTGGACAATTTCATGCTCCCAACTTTGTGGGCACTGTCTCCTGAGATACAGTAGGCTCCATTCTCCCTGCAACCCTGCATAAAATAAGCGGTATAGAAGATTAATGAATGCATGAACATATGAGTATATGTTTAGCACATATAGTATATGTGAGGTATAATAAGCTTTCACATAAG
The DNA here is from genome assembly GCA_028565275.1 of Leiocassis micropogon. Lineage (NCBI taxonomy): Eukaryota > Metazoa > Chordata > Actinopteri > Siluriformes > Bagridae > Leiocassis > Leiocassis micropogon. Next base: position 10,012,515 of record JAOVVA010000029.1, on the reverse strand, counting down.
TAAAATTAACAGGAGTTAGCAAGAGTAGAAACTGAATAAGACCAAAGTTTGTAGGAGACGAGTAGAACCTTTGGGGCCTCAGAATTTCAGGAAAGCCCTAGAGCCCTAGATCATGCAAGAGGTGGGAAACAGGAGCAGGATTTGAATGGGACAGAAGCTTACGAGACCCATGTTGGCATGAGCAGAACCTGGCTTGAAACTGGAAACTTGTAGACCAGGGAGAGTACATGTGCTTATGACCTTGGGAGAAGCTTATATGCCCTAGGATAGGTGTCCTTTGATGGGTGTAAAAAGGTATACACATACACATGCATCACTTCTTTTGCTACTTTGGTTTTGCTACTGTTGACATTACTAAAAAAAAAATTAAATCAACAATAGTATAGAGGATTTTCAAAATGAGAACAAGTGTTGGTGGTATTATTATTATTATTATTATTATTATTATTAATAATAGTATTATTTAAAGTCAGAATCATTATAAATGTTAAAACATTTTGTCTGTTTACTAAAATAAGTAGCTATTTAGTTATATTGGTTATGCTTATGTTTTTTCTCTTAGAAAATAATTAATTTTCTAATTAAATACTTCATAACTAAAAATAAACATGAATAATGTTAACCTAAGCTCCAATTTTAATCAAGCTAGGGAAAATTAATTTGGGTCCCATTCAGACATTATTCATGCACAGTATTGACTAGCCTCTAGTGCCAAAACTAAAGAGTTTGTTGTTTTTTCCTCTATTTGCTGCAAATAAAGGTCAAAGACATGCAGGTTCGGCCACCTGGCGTTTCCAAATAACCCATAGCGTGTGAAGGAGTACGAGTGCATGCCTGTGTGCTTGCGCCCTGCATTGGATTGGCACCCTGTCCAGGGTGTACCCCGTCTTGTGGTCACCTCCCACAACCTTACAGAATAAGCGGTGTAGGGAATGAGTGAGAATGAGAGTGTGTAGATTTGATCTACCCAGCTTGCTGAAGTGGTTAAGCAGGAAGCACTGCTGCTTAACTACTCATTTGTCTCTGAGCTAGTGTCTGTGTGTCAGCAGTTACCCATGTTTTGGTGTTCATGTGGCTTACCTCCAGGTCCTCTGGTGTCATCTCATCTTCCAAAAAACAAACGAGTAGGTAGACTGGATATGCTCCTGTGTGTGAATGTGTGTATACAGGATTCCCTGCAATGAGCCAGCATTTTATCCAAGATGTATTCCCAGGATATGCTCTGATCCACAACCACCCAGGATCCAAGAGGTAACTGAGGATGCCTAAATATTTAAAGCCATTACCAGGTTGAAAACAATTCATTTTCCAGCCTCACCTGCAGGTATTTATGTTAACTCTTTTTATTGCTAGAGTGTGCCACAATTTTCTCCAGTAGTCACCATTCTTCACGACTGTAAAGACAATAAACCATTTGTAATTGTTTTGCTTCCCAGAGCACAGAACCAACATGTTTAATGGACTATTTGAATGATACTGTAAGTGAACTATTGATGCTGAGCAATAAATTCAACATAAAGGGCAAAGGGACTTTCTAAATCTTGGCTGAATAATACCTAACGCACCTGCTAGGCCTTTCATTAAATTTTTTAAGAGTCACACCGGGAACTCCGCCTGTGGTAAACGTACCTGAATTGGTTTGTATCTCAAGCACAGAATGATTTTTTTTCCCTGAGATGAATGCTCCACACAGAACAAGCCTCTCCTTGAGACCATTGATAGATGAGAACAATCACATTGCAAAGTCCCCTCTGGTTGATACATTTATTGACATGGTTGGTGGATTTCCTTGTATATAGTGTACTGCGCAAGCCTTAGAAACCATAAATCTTTTATATAGATTTTTTTTTTGCATTACTGTATCAGTAGTATGCTGTTAAAGATAAAAACATAATGGAGTCTGTCTGGTATTACTAGCATAAGCAGACATGAGACGAGAAATGAGACCAGTATCTAAAAGAACTGTAGCAGATGCCAGAAAAAATATATCAGAAAACAACCCAGCAGTATAAATGTACTATCAAGCGACAAAGTGTTAGACAACCAAAAATTTCAATATAACTGTGTGACACACAGCTGTAACTTTAACCCTGGTTAACTCATGAAAACACAAAGACAAATAATTTTATAGAGTGCAAGTGTGTATAATTCCATCCATCCATGAACCTCTGTAGTCCAACCAGGGACCGTGGAGGCCAATGGTGACCATTGTATTTATTCATATTTTGTACAGCTGTGGTAGGAAATTCAGTCAACATTCACACACTATTGGGCAATTCGGGAACACCAGTTAGCCTAATCTGCATGTCTTTGGACTATGGGAGGAAACTGGAGAGCCCAGGGGAAACTTATCAAGCATAGGGAGAATATGCAAACAGACCTGATGCAGGAATCAAACCCAGGACCTGAAGGTGACAGCGCTAACTAAACATTAAGCCACCATGCCACCATAAAGTTATTGCATAGGAAACTTTGGAAGGAAGCAGCAGAGATTGATGTCTATGGCTGCTACTTTAATTGCTAATTTGCCAAGGATGCTAGCATGTAAATTCCTCAATCTGTAAGTTTCTTTATCCAATATTTGGTGGGACAGTGGCTTAGTGGTTAGCACTGTGGCCTTGCACCTCCAGGGTCAGGGTTTGATTCCCGCCTCGGGTCTGTGTGTGTGGAGTTTGCATGGTTTCCCCCCCTCAAATCGAAGACTAGGTTAACTGGAAATCCCAAATTGCTCATAGTGTGCGAATGACTACTGGGCATCAGGCTGGCAACCCGACCCCTTAAATAACTGCCACAGAAACATAGATATCTCCACGGTAGGGAGTATCTGTCTCCCGATGTGCTGGATGGCATGTGGACAAACCAAAATACCAATGTGCAATATTTAATGTGTTCAACTAGGGTTGTCAACTGCCATGATAAAGGCCCACATTCAATTCCCACCTAATGCCCAAACCCCAGTCACTGGATGCAATGCCGGTCATAAGCCTGGAAAAAAATGGAAGGGTTTCCGGCGTAAAACTTTTCCTAAGTTGTGTGCGGATTGGATAGTCTTCTGTGCCGACCCCTTGATGGGAGCAACCTAAAGACTAACAACAACTGAAAAAAAAGTCCCACAAACCACAACAGATACACTGTATGCAAGTAGTGTTAGTGATAATGCAAATGTAAAGTTTGAGGTAAATGTTTACTTTTCCTGTTTACATTTTATGTGTTGAAGTGTTTTGTTCAATTCTTTTCATTCTTTTTGCTTGACAGATTTTTTTTTTACACCTGCCTAAGATTTTGCAGGACTTCAAATAGTTCAGACACTCTTCAGAGCCTTCCTGGTTAGGTTTCAGGACAGCTGTGTTCATCGTTTTTCCTGCGATACTTTATTGATTAGTATTAGTATTTATGCTTTTCATATTGCACTCTGTGCAAAACTTTGTTGGAAGACTTTAGATCTATGTAGGTCTAGCACAGAGAACACCAGTCGATGGTTTGACTATTAACTTCTTGTGGTGTTGTGGTGTGCATGAATTATTAACACTGTCTAAGAAATAGGGCTTCAGATGAACTCTCAGAGGCAGCTTTAAAAGCTTGACAGAAGGTCTAGCATCACCCTGATCCGGGTCATGGCACAGACTGCCAGAGACAGATGGTCACAACAGTACAGGTGAGTTAAAAAGGCTCATTGTTTCTTATGTCCTGCATTTTCTGGATTTTCAGACAACAGCTGTAGGCAACAATGATAAAATAGACACAGCCACTTTGTTTGACTATACAATTAAGTTGTGTGACAGGGAAGTTTTGTATAAAGGACTTGGACACTATAGAAAAGTGTGGTGTGTCAGATTAGAATGAGGAAGAGGTAGTGTTCTGCAAATCTGACAACCTTCTAAGCTCATTAGGGAATTCATTCCAAAAATCATTTTAATGTTCTGTTCTTTGATAACTATTATTTCATGGGGAAAACAAGCAACTCATTAATTTAAAAATTAAAACAAGGTAAGAAAAGGACTTAATAAAAAGACTTTATAGAACAAAAAAGAGAAAGGAATACGTTTACTGTACGTATCAAATAACTTGTTCTTAAATACTGTATAATGAGCCTGCAGGATGTCTAATAACGAAAAACATCTGGTAAGTGCAATTTGGCTGGGCAAATATCAAACCCTAATGTTGTAGGTCTTTTGGCTGCTCCCATCGAGGAGTCACCACAGTGGATCCGCAGACAACTTGGCACAGGTTTTATGCCAGATCCCCTTCCTGATGCAACCCTCCCATTTTATCTGGGCTTGGGACCAGCACTTCATCCAGTGGCTGGGGTTTGGGCTCTGGGTGGGAATTGAACTCCGCATGGCAGACAAAAAAAACCCCACTGAGCCACCAATGCCCAACAGATCCAAAATACTGACAAATAAAATAAAATTGGAGAAGGCTAATTGGTGTCCTCAAATTGCCCAAAGTGTGAGTATGTGTGTGCCCTATCATGGATTGGCACCATGTCCAGGGTGTACACCAAATTGTGCCCTAAGTCTACTGGGATAAGCTCCAGGTCCTCTGCAACCCTGAATACGGAATAAAGCATTATAAAAAAATGAGTGAGTATTGCAGTGGTGATTCCTATCTGCACACAAATTGGCAACCCACCCAATTTAACTAGACTGCATCCAGTGGCTGGGGTTTGTGTATTGGGTGGGAATTGAACCCAGGCCTTCCGCATGCCAGGTGAGTAACCTACCACTGAGTCACCATGGCCGATAAAAAAAACACAGTTCTGTTGTATATTTCCTCATGTATCCAAATGCAACTATACAATGATTTATGATGCAGGGGGTAAGCATTAGCAGTTGGCAGAAATTTGTAAAATTTGTTTTCTGTTGTAATGCTGCATATAGTTTTTTTTTTAATATATATTATTTTATATTCAACCTTTATTCCTTGGCTTAGTCTTATTTGTAACACTATCAAAATTTTACTGTTTTATTATACAATTTTATTACACATAAATTTTTACTTATGTTTTTGAACACTCCACTTTTCGGGAATAAAATCATTGGTGTGATATTCTGGACAAGTCTAGGCAAGTTTATTCTTAGTATGGTTTGCACAGGAAAGGCTTTTTAAGGCTTACCAGATAAACTACCCCCATAAAAAGGTTGCATTTTAACTGGCTAATCAGCCACTTGTATGCCATTTAACAGCAAGATACTAATCATTTCTCTGCCAGACTGCTAGTCAGCCATCTTTATAACACTTACCCCCAACAGAAATACACAATTTCCCCAGATCATTCTACAACAGTGCTCATTATATTTGATCACATCAATTACTGAATAGTGGAAGTGGGTTTCTGTTGTATTTTTTTTTTTTTATTGTTGTTGCAAATTCACACTTTATGAATGAATTCTTGGTAAAGACATCTTAGGTCTTGAAACTTAACAATGTGACACTGGTATCTATTGCAACTCAAGATAAATCTCATTAAATGTCCAAAACGAGTAAATGTGTGACGACTGCTATGAGACCAGTGCAAGGCTTACTAAAAAATTCACAGTACTGGCAAAAGGTGAAATGTAAATGAAACATGCAGATGGACTTTCTTACTACATCCAGGGCCAACCACTGAATACACACCCAAATCTATCACACATTTCCAGGTCTTGCCAGTGGAGTATCTAATACAGTATGAGTGATACCTATATAAATTAACACTGTTGAATATAATAATGTATTTATGACACTATAGTGGGTGTTTTTGTATACAACCAGAATTATATCAGTATTACTTTGCACAGAACAGGAGCCTCCCACAGAGTTGAAGGTGAACTTGCAGAACAAGCTATAAAAACAGAAATGATCACGTAATTAATCTCTGAAGTTTAACTTGCAAGTACTGACTTTCCTGGTACTTTGTATGTATTTGTGTTCCTTTAAGTGATACACAATATACTGTAACTCATGAAATTCTCTAAGACTAGATTTGACTTGATTTATAAGACTACCTACTGTATGCTTGACTGGAGAGATGGATGCACCACATGCAGCAGCCCTAACCAGATTTGAGGTGAGAATTGTGTCTAGAAATGTGTATGAATAAAATAAAGCGAAAGGAAGACATATGTCGCCTGCCACTGAAAGTGCTAAATTTTTAATGCTGTACAGGGGAAAAAGTGATGTTGTTAGAATATGAAATTGCTGGCACACATCTATGCTTCCTAATAAAGGTTGCGTGAAGGTTTGCTCAAATTTCCATGAATGGTTTCAGAGGAGTTATGTATAGAAGGAAAGCGTGACGATGCTGGCCGCCGGCTGCCGCCCTCCACAAGATGATGGATAGTGATCCCGATGTGCAGGCGACACAAAAAGTATTATGGCTTCTTTGTCTTCTTTTGACATTTTCATAGGTCTTCCCGCTGGACAATGCATTTTGGAAGCTGGAGTCAATCATTTTCTAATTTATATTTAACAACTTACCACACATTGAAGTTGCAGATGCACATTATAACCAGTATTTCAATCCACAATAGATGTAAAATATGAGACCCTGTGCCTCGTTGCAGTTATGTTCAAATCCGTAAAGAGCAATCAAACCCTACATTTTATCATTTTAAATGTTGGCAGCATTTCATCTTCTAATCTGTGAATTTTAAAATAATAAGAATAAACAGTAGCTTGAAGATCTATTAATTCCTCATGGACTTTATCAGACTGATCTGAACAAGAAATAACAAATACATAGTGTATGTGCTTAATGTAGGTAGTTCTATTGCAAACTCATGCTTGCTTACTTTTTTAGTAATGGGAAGATGATGCATGCATAAGGATTCACGCTTATCTCAATTATTATGATGATGATGATTATTATTATTATGATTTCTGACTTTAAACTATTAATATTGTCGGGAAGAAACAATCTGTCTAAGTGTCATCTGTAATCCAGACAAATATGAGAAATTTTAAGGCGTTGATTATTTTTGCATTGCACTCTATAATAGCGTAGCCAATAGCTGCAGTTTTTATGTGATGATAGGCTTATAGCTATTCAGACTAAATGCAAACATACTGTTTTTTCCTTTTACTCTGCCAATATTTCATGTTATACTTTCAAATAAAATGTGTTGTAAAAAAAGTGGCATAGGGTTTAGCACTGTGGCCATATACCCTGAGGGTCGCAGGTTCGAGTCCCACCTTTGGGTATCCTCCCTGTACTGCAAAGACATGCCGATTAAGCAAAGTGGCATTTTCATGAATATGAGGATTTGTGTGCCCTGTGTTGGATTTGCACCCCATCTAGGATGCACCCCACCTAGTGTCCCGAGTCCCCTGAGAGAGGCTCCAGGCCTCCCTGTACTGGATAAGCGGTTTAAAGAATGAGTATGTCTGAGAGAGAGAGAGTGGGTGTTGGCAAAAGTCAAAGTCAGCTGTTCCTACTCCCCAATTGTTAAAAAAAGCCTATTTGGTTATTTGTGTAGAAAAAAATGTGTGATGTGGATCGGACGAAGGTCAGTATACTGTATGTTAACGTCTGGTGAGAATTTGAGCTTATACTTTTCCAGTGTAAAATTGTTGGCTAGTATTGTACTCAAGAATTTTCTTTTCCCCCTGAATGCCTGTATTTGCTCTCAAGCCATGATTTTTGACACCTGACATCAATCGGCCAAGCCTGTTTATTATTGCGTTTGATTCTCTAGCTTAAGGAGAATTTGATAGTACATTAACTCTGCGGCGCTGCATGAGCGGTCAAAATCATTAAATACTCATATGTAATTATGCTAGTGGTTTTGAATGGCTGTGCTTTATTTTGAAGCGGTGCCAACATGCAAAAGTAGTGTGTCTGGCAGACTTTGAGGTTTGGAGTGGTTTGTTTTTTTTTTGTTAATAACAAGGCTTATTGTGAGTGTAATGTTCAATGGCTGTGATAATGTCTTTTTTCTTTCAAGGACATGACTGTGTTATAGACATTCATGAATGCAAGCTAATCTAAGCCAACACTAAGGCTTAGAGGGTGCATGAAAGTCAAGCTGGAAAAAAAGAGACAATGTCCTTCTAGAAGAAAGCCAATTTATAATGTGGGACCTTAGCCATGAAGAGAACAGATATAAAAAATTTCTAAATTTATAGACTTGAAACAGTTGATGCAATTTGACAATTTAAAATCATGTAACACACACACACACACACACACACACACACACACACACACACAAAACCCCCTCACCTCCATCCTGTTCTTACAAATTAATAAATCATTTTATTTTCCGCAATTCTTCATCCACTTTTCCCCATTGCTTCCTAAGATTGACAAAACTACCATAATAGAGCTTCGGACAAGCATCTTCATAATACATCTAAAAGTCTGTACAGCAGTCATCCCTAAAGTATAAGGCTTAGCTCATGTACTTTTTATAAGTCATCGTGCTGCATTGCAGCTTGGTTGCCTGCCAGAGGAAAAGTTGTGTGTATACTTGATCTTCACAGGAGACATTAAGGTGAAGGACATTTGGGGTTTTTGTATCCCTTTCTATGTAAATGTCATAAACTTCAAGTGAGACATTTTTTAGAAAATGTGTTGAAAATGTTCATATTACAATTCAATCAGACAGGAAACCAATCCAATCCAATCCAATATTGAAGAAAATCCTGGAAGTAGTGATGAGTCATTTGTGGAGGAGACAACAAGTCCACTCTGGAACGTGACTCATATTCAAGGAGCTGGATGTTAGTGGACTACATAAGTATTTACACACCATGATCTTTCCCACAATTTGAAGTGTAAAAACTTTTAACTAAAATGCAACTAACCAGGATTCTGAGGAATCTACAAGTTATAACAAGTTGCCGTTATATCTCCTTTTACAGGGTGGGTGAAAATTAACTGGGCAATACTTAATGTCTATAGAACTTGTAGTATCACTGGAGAACCACCCCATGGTGCACCACCACATTTTGCTCTTAATGCGTGGTTAGATTTTCCAGGACGATGCTGACCTCATGAACGGCCTCCAAGAAGTCGAGATCACGCTTCATGCGGGGCTACGAAAAGGAGGAGGTGTACAGGACGAAGCCTCACACACTGAGGGCTTGTAGGCACAGATTCAGGAGGTTCTCAGCAACATCCCAAACGACTTCCTTCACAAGTCAGAATATCTCCGGTCGTTTGAGGAAACTGACTAGCTTTAGTCTGTGAAAAACGGGTGTCAAACAAGTTCCCCTTATTTAAGGATAAATGCAGAAAAGGTTGTCCTGTGCATTTCCCTCTGAAAATCAGGGTAAAACGGGTCGTTTCAGACATTGTTCAGAACAACAGCGTACTTTGATTCAAAAGTTGATTAGAGATGGAACAAAAACATACAAAGAAGTGCAGAAAATGATAGGCTGCTCTGCTAAAATGATATCAAATGCTTTTAAATTAAGATCGAAACCAGAAAGATGTAGAAGAAAATGGAAAACAACAATTCGAATGGATCGAAGAATAACAAAATTGGCAAAGAACACCTAAAGTTACCTGTGAGTTCTGTTACTATTAGAAGACGGCTATGTGAAGCCGAGCTATCAGCAAGAAGTCCCATTGTTGGAAAAAAGACATGTGCTGAAGAGGTTACAGTTCGCCAAAGAACACATTGA
>JAOVVA010000029.1:9964866-10002806 GCA_028565275.1 Leiocassis micropogon | reverse complement strand
AAATTAAAAGTTATTATATGGATATGGAGCTTTACTCACTTTTTCAACACACTGCTATTATTTTGAACACAACTGTATGTTCAATAACAAACGCTTGCAAAACAGATGTATTTATATTGAGGTCATGTGATGCTTTTTTTTTTTTGAAGAAAGGTCTACTCATATGATCATGATTGTGTGATGTCTTTTGCTAACTGGTGAAAGCAAATCATATTTATTTAAAATTATTTCACAGCAGTGGTGAACATCTATGCAACCCATCCATCAACCAAACTCATTATCCGTTGTAGGGTAACGGGGGCCTGGAGCCTTCTGAGGCAACATAGAGCAAAAATTTGGAGGACATTCTGGATGCGAGATTCAATTAAGGCCATGATAGTTTCAAGTCATACTACAAAGACAATTATTTATTTAAATATGGTAATGCTGTCTGAGTGCAGCTTGGCTTTCCTTAAGCCCATACCATTGAGATACTCGTTCAACAAATCACAACATAACACATGGGGCTTCATCGCTATAAAAAGTTGTGCAACTGAAAAGAACATCACGTGATCTTTTGTCACCAAAATTTGCGCCGGAAAAAGCCACATGTGCATCTAGGTTTTCCAAGTTTAGAAAGCTACATTCCAGGGTACATTAGTTGACAGCCCCTGCACTAGCAGTTTATTTCTTTTCTGCTCAGATGCCTGATAAAAATTAATACCAGTCTACCATTAGGGGCGTTGGAGCACTAAATTATGCTGAACTCCAGGAAATCCAAGACCACACACTTTTACAACTTCTTGATTTTACACTCCAACAAAAACATTTTAAATCAGCTTGACTCTCTTAATCCCAACTTGTCCTTCAGGTACGATTCAACGGCCCTGTAATCTCCACTACATTTCTTCTCAACTTCTGTATTTCAGCCAACGTTCTTTCCTGATAATGCCATGCCATTTGTGGTCTCCCTGCTCCAGTGCCTCCAGATATGAAGGGCACAACTGAAATCTGTTTTATACACTTCCTACACCTTGATGCTTCACACAATCACACATAGAAAACCATCCTAGCTTCACTTGACTGCTGCCCCCCAAAGCGATTATGTCAAATTCAACCTCTAACATCTGAACTGAGAAATGTTGCACATCGATGATTTGCTAATACAAAAATGGATCTATTTGTCAGAAAAGTATTTTAACATCTCACCGTAACATTACTTTTTGTTATTCTGCTTCAACGTATTTAAAGCTCACATCAGTAGAAGGTTAACTGACTTGAAACAGGTTGTTCGGCAAGATTCAATACAAGCAGCTAGAAGCTTTTCACAAAGTTAGACTTCTCTGAATCCCCATGAAGTGTAATTAAACACATGCAATTCAGTGAAGTTTCTGGACACTTTCATTTTGCTTTTGCAGATGGTCAGCTGAAAACAACTAATGTAGTTGCCTTGTAAACTCTACCGTGGTACAAACATAATGCTAAAATAAATACATGCGAGTCTTTGAAGGAAGAAATGTCACCTGCCCAATGGATAGTGATCCCTGTGTTGCCTGTGCTTCGCATGCAGGTGACAAAATATCTCTACATTATGAGCCTATTACACCATCAGTGCAAAACTGATCCAAGTTCAATATCCTACCTGTAATTTAAAGGCTCAGATTTTACTAAGTTATACCCACTTTAACTTCAAGTCAAAGCAATCATATCTTTGCAATCACTTAACTGATCTTTTACTAAAATGAATGGCAAAAAAGGAGAGAAAACACCATAACATTATATCATTTTATTTACAAATTAGCATTAAGGGAACCACATCTGTAAGAATGAAGAGAGCTGCTGTGGACATGGATTCACAATGACCTGTAAGACACAAAACAAATAAAAAGTAAGATTTAATGCAGCAGTGCTGGTATTCTATACATGTATTAGTATTAACCAACAAAAACGCAAGTGGCTGAATGACAGATTGCAGCCTACACTGTGAACTGCAGACGTTCTACAGAGCCGTTCAAAACAGTGACAGTGATGGAAGCTAGTAAACGGAAAGCCATTATGGATTTGTTCAAGATACAAGATTATACATAAATAATGGTCGTCAGACATTAAACAAAAAAAAAAAAAAGTGATGTAACCTAATAAAACATAATAAAAGATGAAGCAGAAGTAATAAATCACATTGGAAGACTGACTATTGACAATGTTAATAATCGCTGTGTCCAGTGATTTTGAAATGATATTTACCCATCTCATTTGTGTTTGTGAAAAAAAAAAGCTAAAGACACTTTTTGTGAATCTCTATTTTCTATGTAAAATCATAGATTGAATGAATTTATGTAGAAATTAGCAATTCATGGGAAACATTAACAGAAGTAGCATATCTACCAATAATCACTAGACACACAATTGAAGTTCTCATTACCTCATTAATATTAGCTCTATCACTCACTAGCCATGTTGGGATTACACCTCACTTTTTCATGGATGAACTCATTCCAGTACATCACTGCATCTACATACTTGCACTATTTACCAAAGTCAAAACAACCAAATACAAAAACTGCTTACTGAAACTTGCTATGGAAAACGCCAGAAATCTTCTATCCAGAGACAACTGCTCATTGAAGTGTTAAATATGATACCTCCTGAGGCATTTAATACAACTTAAAGTCAATTCAGACCAAGACGACAGAAGAAATATATACTGCTCATAGTACACAATACTTATTGCCACATAAGAACAAAAGGAACAAATGAAAATGTTCCACCTAACAGGCCTATAATGGAAGTGTTAACAGCTGCTGGTCATTGTTCCAACACCTAGTACAACAACTTTTATTAACACCAAGTTACCATTAACAGCAAGTAGGAGGCAATGGAAAAGAAAGGCGTTTTCCTTTTTTGTTTTTTAACGGATGTCCTATTTCTATTCTATGCCGTATTGTTGCACAAATAAAAATATATATATATATAAAAAAATGGGGAAACATCCACAAAATACTTGGGCTAGTCCCAGTACTCTCTGCACTGCAAACAAACTGGATCTAACTGAACACACAAATTAAGCACGAGTTGACTGGGGTCAGCTGGCTTCGAAAATCTATGCAAGGTAACATGTCCACATGACTGAAAACTCGGACTTAAACAAAAGCAAGCTAATGGCTACTGTAGTAATGCAGCAGGAAACATTTTCATTGGTCACAATTTTCTCTTCATGAGGGTTCAAGCTTACACTGAGAAATGTAAAAACAGATTAATCATTGTTATACTTCCAAAACATGTTCAAAATTATAGGAAGGTCAGCATATTTGCATGTTTGGTTTGTTAAACCAGGGGAAAGGTGCCACGCTTAAAATTAAACATCACCCAAATGTGCCTTGTTGCTTTTGTATAAAATGAGCTTAAAAGGCCATACCTAGTGCATCATCATTCCTTGTTTCACTGCTGCAGATCTTATTCATAACTTTCTTCTCAATTTCAAAAAGCAATCATAACCCCCTTCTGTGAACTGACATTTCTAAGGCCGATCTTCATTCATATTTGCTCTGACTGCTCGTGTCATCTTGCTGGTGTGATAACAGGAACTATGGCCATCAAAGTCACAATCTTTTTCCAACACGTCACTATGCTGGTGCTATGCTTAGAAATGATTAGAGCTGTGAATCACTAGTACACTGTCGATGCAAACTGATTCAAATCAACAGCATGCAAGTTTCCTGTCCGGCTTGTCTCAAGCAGCTACATCTTACATTCTGAAGTATTAAAAAAAAAAAAAAAAGTTACTAAAAGTAAAACGGTGAAATACTCATTAAATTGTGTTGGTGATTGTTGGAATGTCATGTCTAGTACAAAGCATCATCCACACCAGACTCCAGTCCAGTAGGGGGCAATAATGCACCAATCAGCCATATACTCAAAAGAAGAAAAAAAACCACACTTACAATACAAGTGCCTTGTGGAGGCAGTTTGTACTTTGTGATAGAAACAAACAAAAAAAGTCAATTTTAAACCTACAAACCTGAAATGGACTTAAAGAACAAATCTATGAATCGATTCTGTATTAAATCTAGAAATTTAACTAATTAAAATTGGTAAAACTGTACAACAGAAAAAAGTTGTACAAAAAAGTTGTGACCCAGAAAATAAATGTACCATATTAGATACGCAGGAGCATCACTTCTTTAGGATCTGGTGCCTGACTACGATGAAGGGAAAGGTAAAGCCACTCCCGAAGAACACCACCATCATCCCCAACAGCTTCCACTTGTTTTCTACAGAGAATGGCAGGTTCTGCAAAAAAAAACAAAAAAAACCACCCATATTAGTGAAAACATATGTATAAAGGAAAATACCCATTAAATTAGTCCATTTCCTACAAGCATGGAATTGTTTGTATTATGATACAGGCTTCGCAAAGAGTAGGGATGCACCGGTGACCAAATTTTCCTGTCGGTCAAAGATACCAAAGTCTCCAAATCAGCAGTTAGTCTGACTGCTAAGCATTGTACTTATGGCTGTTTCCATATTTTCTTTATGAAATGTTTCAAAACGCACAGATGTTCACACCTTTCAAAATGTTTTTACATTACATTGCTACAAGAAGAAACATTTTATGAAAATTTGTCTGTAAAACCCTTAAGCTTAGATTCACATGGCAAACCAGTTGATGTTGAACCCGCACACAAACAATTCTGTTTTATTCGCACCAATTTTTACACAATGAAAACTTCAGTAACAAAACTACTACTTTTGCGTAGTAAAAAAGTAGTAAAAATGCGACTACGTAATCACTCCGAAGATTCTTGCATTCTTGCCAGTATTATCTTGCATATTTAGCATACAACATGAACCTGATTAAAACTTTATGTTCTATAATCTGTATTAATAAATAATAAAAATTCAAAATAGAATTTTATTTTGGGTGTGCTTTCCATTTCCCTCACTTTCCAGGTAACTATCCTTTTTTTGATGGCAAAAGAAACAAGGAAGTTATTTCAAGTTGTATGAGACTTTTTTTTTTTTACGTCACACAATTTCTATTGTTTATTTTTTCTTTACAGTTAATGAAAGGAAAAAAACTTTGAATTTAACCTTTAAATAACCATAACGTTCATATTCTTGGCGATACAAAATTGATTTAAATAAAATTTTAAATCTCATTTTAAATACTTTGCTTTTGACAGCTGAACTGAATAAAATCAACGGCAGTGTTAGAAACGCTTTGACTCCTGTAACCTTGGGACGTGTCGAAGTGACAGTATATGACACGTGTCTATGCTTTAATGCATTATTAATGTTAACTGTACACTGAATACATTTAGTTTACTCTCATCACATAACGCCTTCTGACGCTGAAGTGATGTATTTCAAAGCTTGTAAGCGAATGTGAGCGAATTAGCATGTTAGCTTCTTGAGAGAACGGAGGTTTCTTAATGCTAGCTAAAGAAACACGTTATAAAACATAAACCAGACAAGTACAGATTTGTGATGCACAATACTTAATGTTTTTCACGCTAAAAAGTAACAAAATTGTGTACGTGTTAACATATTCTAATGCAAGAGTCGCTATCGTCTAACAATTAGCCGCGGTAAGAAAGCCGCCTAGCTAGCTTTACACAAGGAAGTGACACGGACTACAGTAATATACCTTTTAATATCATTATTAAACAAAGCTATCTTAAATATATTAGCAAAATTTTATAGTCTTTAAGTAAAAACATATCTTTATGTGTCCAACTCTGGGTTAAAAGTGTCACAAAGGCTGACTAACACTGACTGAGAAACATGACCTCCAAATAGGCTTTAAGTCCCAGACCAGGCCTCGCCGGCTAACGCTAAAGCTAGCGCGCGCTCTATGAAGCGCACGCTATAGAATGGAGCGCGTGCAGGGTTAATTACCTGTCCTGGTCCCTCGGCGTAGTGAGACGCGCGAAGAGCGGAGGTGGTGAATCTGCGCACGGCCTGGCCAAACATGCTGCACCGATAGCTGCTAACTTTAAGAGCAAATGCGAGCGAGTCTCTTCTCTGAGCTTCTCTCACCAACCTTGTACCGAACAGCCTTATGGGTAGTTTAAATGTCATCGCAAATGCTTATGGGAAATGAAGTTCTCTGAGTTACCACAGGTCGTCCAAAAACTCTCTCGTACAACTCATGATGAGCTAATGATAACACACCTGGTGCTATGGATGTAATTGAATTTGAATTGTATTCCTTTTAAGTGATCTCTGTGCTTGAATGCTTTACTGGAACATCATAATAACCATCATCTGCCCCAGGGGTAAAATCAAGTGGCTTTAAGTTTGGGAATTTCAGAATAATAGAACACAGTTCTAAAAAAACAACAACTTCCTTTATTTCTCTAGGAAATAAAGGAATATATGTTATATTATATTATATTATATTATATTATATTATATTATATTATATTATATTATATTATATTATATAATTATAATAATATTATACTTGTGCAGAAACTCTCTGAGTCAGTGATTTAAAAAAAAGAAAAGTAAAGAAAGATAAAGTAGAATGAACAAATACAATAATTCATTGAAGAAGGATTTAAGCTAACAGACTAGAACACACTATAACAGTTATCCAGTACACTGTGGTATGTTTTAAACATGGTCCCCAGACACTGACCTATTGCACATCTTCAAATTCTACACTAATGCACTTATCCCAGTGATTCCCTGGCCTCTCAGGAAATCCTTTATAGGCCCAAACATGTGGAAATATGCATGGATCAAGGTCGGGAGTGTACTATAATTTTCAAGTGGTGTTGGTGAATGGTTGTGTGTGGTTGTGTGTACAGTTCACACAGACAGACGAGTCTCCTCCACAAGTTGTTGAAAAGTTATTTTCATTTAGGATCAGGCATTCCACTCACTTGAAAGTTCACGGGAAAGTCTGCAGTGGGTGCTGAGCCACCTTGGCCGGGATCGTCATTCATGGAAGTAAGGCCTTCTTTAAAACGTTTTTTTCACCATTCAAATGTCTTAATGTGACTAAGAGTCTCATCACTGTACTGGACTTGACGTCTTCTGTAAATGTCAATAGATTTTATGCCTTCATTTACAAAAAAATTGTAAATTCCTGGTTTGATTTAAACGCTCCTTGTATATACTACAATAAACTATGAATGTATTACCGTTTAAAGAAATATATTTTGTGAATAATTGTTATTATTTTTATTGAAAATATTTGTATAAAAAATAATAGTGTTATATTTTATCATTACAAGCCGTGTAATGCAATTAGGCCTTTTCTGATTGTTACCTACAGCTCCCTATAATAATTACATCACAGTGTAGTTGAATCCTTGAATCTGATTGTTCAGAAGGTGAGGATTGATTCTCTGTAACAGCAGCTTTGACATCAGTGTTCTAGTGTTCTTCTGTCGAACCGACAAAACTTGCTATATCTATCGAACTGAGCTACAATGCAGAGCACTGGCTGTAATCAGCTTATAGTTTATTTTAAAAGAATCACAAAATATATACAAAATTTTTGTATATAATTAAATGGCTAAATAATAATATTATTACTATGATGTTTAATTAGTTAAACAGTTCATATAATTATAAAGACCCCCATATACACTATGTAGGTTAAAATAAATAGATATTTTTTGGAATAGCATTTTTTAAATGCATTTTTTCACAAACATTTCTGGACATTTCATGGCTGACCCAGTGTTAAAAAGAATGATACACAAGCAAACAGTATCAGATTATGCAAAGAAGTCATGAAAACACCTTTTAATTAAAATCCACTTCACATAGGACAATAGTTTGAAAGATGGTGATTTTTGCACATTTCCCATAAATTTACATATATGAGTGTTCAGCAATATAAAAAATTTTGTTTTGCACATTTTGAAACAAAAAATGCTAATTTTATATGTGTGCGTGCCATTAATGTCATACCTTCACAGTCCCCAGAAGCATTTAATCTGTCTTATGGGCATACACGAAGTCTGAGAAGGTCAAAAAATTCGATAAGGTAAGTCAAATACATCTTTATTCAATTATATTACCATTTCCATCGTAACAGCTCATTTACAGGGACTTGTAAAAAGAATTGTAAGTGTACTTACAATCTAATCTTTTTAACTAACTAAGAAAGCAACCATTTATAACTTTATAACCAAAATACCAAAACGTTATATGTAAGTATACATTTTAAGAATCAAGATGTAGCATGCATTTATAAACTGATGTGGATATTCTTTACCACAGTGCAGCTAAATTCTCCAGCCTGACTGATAAGAAGTTGTGTTATTTCAGTGTAACAGCATTGCTCACACAGTAGTTCTTTCTGAAACATGAACAATGTGGTTCATAGTAATGTGCTTGTTCTAACATGTTATTGTTTCTATAGTAACCATTTATTCACAGGGACCTGTATGGCAGATACTCCACATAATCTCAGACTCATAACTCTGCTTCATGTAGTGCTGCATCTACCCAGCATGCATTATTTTCATATACCCACACAGTTTGTGGTATATTCTTCTTTATGTAATTAATGATTTGTTCATGAATATTAATCACATTTGTTGTTCAAATTTATTATTAAAATTCATATTAGTGCTGAATTCTTGCACAGATTAATTTCCCCAAATTTCCCAGTATCCCCACACTGCATATTGTATTAGTAAGTCTTACTGTAGCCTAAATATAGTTACATTTGTCTAGTATTTCTTTTTGTAAGATTACAATCAGAAACTAATTTACGAGGGTCATTCAAGTCAAACTGGGACTTGTCATGACGTTTTTCATGAATGAAGGCACAAAAACCAATTGACATTTACAGAAGCCTTTAAGCACAGTACAGGAATGAGACTCTTAGACAAAGTAAGACATTTGAATGATGCTAATGTTTTAAAGAAGACCGCATGTCTATGATAGAGGTGGCTCAGAGCCCACTGCAGTGATTCCGTGAACATTTAGATACATGCCTAACACGTTTGTGTTTCAGTGATCTTTCTGTAAAATTATGTGGGTTGCTTTGAAAAACGGCATCTTTTTTAAACATCATGTTTTTGCAGAAATCGAATGCAGATGTGCAGTTTTGAATCTGTGATGTCTGGTCCTATTTCACTCTCTTCACCTTCCTTTTAGGAAAGATTTTCCAGTTGTAACAGACTTTCGAATGTTTTTAAATGATGTCCCTGTTTGTGCTTCATGGGTAATTTTTCTACCCATTACTGTACTTATTCGTGTGGAAAGCCCATTGGTGTTCCAAATGGTCATGCATGACAGAGAGATTTTGTTTGCTGATACATCCTATTTATACTACATGAGGAAAATGTTTGATGGAATCGAAGATATTTTTTGTTTCAATTTTTTAAAACGGTCTTGTTTAATAAGGAATTTTTTTTTTTTAAAAAGCAAGATTTTTCTCCACTTATGTAATCACTGTGTGATTATTGATATTATTTTTCCAATATATATATATTTTTCCCATGAAGGCAGTAATTCTGAAGCTGTATATCCTTTGCTTTCTCTCTGAGCTGTGATGTACCAAAAAGTGATATAGGGGTAGCTTTCCATTCCCAAAAAAATAAATAAATAAAAAAAGTGGTTTTGATGCACCCTTAGAGCACAATGTATTATCAAGTTACAATTTACAAGCCATCAGCAACCCAAAGTGGTGCAAACTGGCCATTTACTGTGCTTCCATGTTTGACGTTGTAACCAGTAGTTTCAGTGCAATGGTCCATGTACGTTGTGTCAATGAGTTTAGAATTAAATCCAGTACAGTGCACACTTCTATGGTTGTAAACATGTCTGGTTGAGCTCTTGGTGGCATGGTGATAAATTCCCAGAATAACTACACACACACACACACGCACACACATACACGCCAGTGCCAGGTTCCTTTGCCCTCAGAGTTTTCATGGCCATTATGAAAATGAAGACATGTCACATTTCCCCCAGGTTTCAGTGCATGTTACTGTAACGCCACTTAAAACTCGCTCAAAGTCAACCCTTACTTTACGGCATGAAAAAGATACATGAAAAAAATGATGCAAGAAAAATATTCTTAAATACATCATTTGGATCCGAAAGCTTCTGCACTTCAAAGACGGCCCTTCAGAATACCAAAGCCTTGATAAAATTGTTAAGCTTATTTACTGTAACAAATGCTGGGTTATATTTGCAGGCCATGGATCAAATTTACAGCCGAGTTTATAATTAAGGAGTGGAAAACTTTACAAAGCTTGGACTGGGTAATGTTTTATTTAGCTCAAATTCATAGGAAATGGGATTAGTTCATCAAACACCATGCCCTGAAACAGCTCTCGTGAAACATTGGTAAACTCATCAGCCAGTACTACAAGCCTTGCATTTTTATGTGTTAGAGCAAGGGTGCCGTTCAGCGGGAACCCTTTTGCCAAGTTTATTCGTTTTCTACACCCTTAACCCTGTACGCTAATATTAAGTGAAACTTTTGTAACGAATCCCAAACATTTATTGTCTGAAACCTTTAGAAGTTTAACTAGTATACACTCACAGGCATTTTTAATAGAAACATCTGTACACCTGGACAATGCAGATGTAAGTATTGTATCAGCCAATCATATGGCAGCATGCTGTGCAAAACATCATGCAGATACAGATCAAGAGCTTTAGGTACTGTTCACATCGTCACAATGTGATCCCTGTGTCTTTGCCCAAGGCACGACTGTGGTGGGGTTCTTGGTAACAGATGGGCGGTTTGAGTATTTACCTCCTGCTGATCTTCTGGGATTTTGACAGGCAACACGTCTCTATAGTTTACACAGAATAATGAAAAAAATGAGTGCTAGCTATGTTCAAAGGAACAGTGACTCTTTACAACTGTTGTGAGCAGAAAAGCATGTTCCAATACACAACATGTTAAACTTTGAGACGCATCGACTACAGCAGGATAAGACCCTGTCTGGTTTAGTTCTTGTCAGGCAAAGGACAGGAATCTTAGCTCACTGGTACAGGATACTTGAGGTTGAAAAAAAACCCACCTGTTTTGATGAATCTTGATTTCTACTATAAGGTGTGAGCCTTAATTGTACTGTAGGTGGACCATGAGACATCATTCATATATATTCAGTGATACCTTGGCAGAAATTTGCCTTGGCATACAAAGCATTTTAGGCATACGAATGAACAAACCAAGCCGAATTGAACGCTGGCTAAGTTGCGCGTACGTCCAAGAGCCATTCAAAACTTGTTTGCATCAGTGGTAAGCCAAGGGAAGCATGTTTACATATTTTTTGTGGGTTGTTTTGCATTTTGTGCAATATTTAGTGAAGACGTACTGTAGCACCAAAGGTCCAAAGAATCTTAGCAAGCACGGTAGCAAGAAGAAAAGCGAGCCACTTTCAGTTTTGCTTTTAATGAAGTCAGCGCCAAGAGGAATCATAAATAAAGGTTTGGTGAGGTTTAATGACTAAACATCATATTGTCATATTTTACTTATTGTTTTTTACTTGGTAATTTTTTTAATGTCTTCTTGAAATGTTTTATTTGTTTCTACAAGCAAAAATTAGATTACAGTGTTGGAAATTGGTGATCTTGGTAATATTTTGGGTGGCTGGAACAAATGATCTGCGTTTACATTATTTCATATGGGAAAATGCATTTCACAGTATGAAATTATGCCGTAGGAACTCGCCACCCTGTTCCCCGTTTCCCGGGATTGATTCCAGACTCCCCCCGAACATTGTTTAAATGTCTGTCTGATTATTATTGCTGTACATATGAATGCCTTTTTCAGACACAATTTTAATCTTAAAAGGCCGCTTCCAGGTTGAAAATGTGTAATCTCACAAACAAAAGTCATTTTACACTGGTTTACTTTACCACAAGTGGGAGTATTCTGAGATAAAAAGTACACTGTAATAATAAAATGGCCAGTTAATGTATAATTTCTAAAAGATATTTTTAATATAACTTTAACAATGCAACTGTGGTTGGAAATTCCTATTATAGAAACTATTAAAGAAATAAAGGTTTGAAAGAAATCGTTCTTTGATTTCTTCCAACATGTAAAAAAAAATGTTAAAGATTCAGGCACCCAACAAAGATCCTCAAAATACCCCAAAGTTGTAATTGTCTTTATTACTCTTCATTCTGGTACTATTATGTTACTTATGAAGTATTTAACAGAACATGTTTTAAAATGAACTGGAACAGAGAGATATAATCCATGCAGTTCTTGTTCAATATTTCTCTTAGACTAAGATGGAGAAGAGGATTAATAATTGATGTGTTTCATTTCTTTTATGTGAACCAGAACTATGTATTTTTAGAGCTTTTCAATTAGACTGGAGAGCTATAACACAGATTTACTGATTTTATTCTTTTGTTATTCTGTATTTATTTATTTATTTATTTGATATGGATCATCTAACTGATCTACTTTATGTCAAAATTGTGTGCCCCAGATTTCCCAGAATTACATACTGTACAAACGCAATAGTTTGCTTTAGAGTCTCCTTTCTGTCCTTGGAAAAATACATACATGACATACATTATACAATACACTCAGTCAAAACATTGGACACATCTTTTAACCCTATGATTTATTTTTTTTTCTTTCTACCTTGTAAAACAATGCTGAGGGCATCCAAACTATACAATAATCTCCTCTGAACACTTGATATTGGGATGTGTCTGCTACTCACTGTATGATCTGTAAAACCTTTATAACTGCGCTAACCTGAGGTACTATTAATTGGTGATTTTTAAGGCTGGTAACTCTAAATGAACTTCCCCTCTGCAGCAGAGGTAACTTTTGGTCTTACTTTCCTGGGATGGTCTTCATTAGAGCCAGTTTTATCATGGTGTTTGATGGGTTTTGCAAATGCACTTGACAATACTGTTCTTGCAAGAACTATTTCAGATCAGCTGTGTCTTAAAATACCACTGAATTTTGTTGTTATAGAATTACCTAATGCCATAGGCATAGTTTTTTAGTTTAATAAAAAAAAGTCCAGTATTATTCTAAAATATAGAAAATAAATCCAAAAATGTGTCCAAACCTTTAACTTTTAACTGGTACTGTATATGAATTTAAGGAAATCTTTGTATTATTGGTGAGAACTAAATCAACATGTATTCTCCTCACAGTGAAAACATACAAGTTCCAAAGAAGCCCAGTTTATATTACTCTTGTTCTTCTTTACATATAAAAGTGAATGATGTTTATATTACACACTAACATGAATGATTAAGAAAATTATACTCTTTCTTTGTCAGGTAATTCTTAAACAGTTTATGTTTGTATTTAACACAGTCAAATAGACCAGACTCTCTCTCTCGCTCTTAAAGTTCCCCAGAGGCTTAATTACCAGAATCATGTGTTAAATTATACGTCCTTACAGTATATATCCAGCTTTGTGTATTTTATTGCACCTTCACTATCTGTTTAGCCTCTATTATAAATCTTCTGTTTTATGCTTTTATTATGAATATTATGCAATCCATATTGCATACTGTATATACCAAGTTAATATATGTGTTTTTGTCTGAATATGTTC
The DNA here is from genome assembly GCA_028565275.1 of Leiocassis micropogon. Lineage (NCBI taxonomy): Eukaryota > Metazoa > Chordata > Actinopteri > Siluriformes > Bagridae > Leiocassis > Leiocassis micropogon. The sequence continues at coordinate 9,989,298 of JAOVVA010000029.1, read as the reverse complement.
TCAGTGTATATGCTTAAAGGAACAAACCGACATCTGTCCATAGTTCAGGGCAGGGCAATTTCACTGCAGGCATTTTCAGTGTGTATGAGTGTTTGCGTGTGACAGGTAGCTGCACTTGGTGCTTAGCTCCTTTGCTGCCGGCACATCCATCATCTTGAGGGAGGTCATGACCTGGCCGGCTGCCACCTGCCTGTGCTGTCGTTCAGCAGCTGATTAGGGAAATGAACGGCCCAGGACCCACTTCCTACAGTACTTCCTGTCAACATGCACAGACAAATCATGTGGCAAAGCAGAACACATTGTTCCAAGCTTTCCATTGTAACTGTATTTGCTTCATCCCATGCGGAAAAGACCTTGTTCAAGGCCACAATCAGAGCAATGCAAATGCACAACAAAGACAGAGAAACAGTCAGAGATATAAATATGAATTAAAACATGTATTAGGTGTAAACTGAAGAATCCTTTTAAACACTGACAAGCTAGGTGCAAGCTTATTACCCTAACACAGGTCAGGGTCTGCAAGACGAAAAAAAAAAAGCCCAAAGCTTCCAGCATTAAGGAGAAGAAGGAGGTTTTCACTACCACCCAGTCTTTTTAAGATGGTCATATAATATAAAATACTAAGTCATATAAGTCATATAATATAAGATATAATTTAAGATACTTAATAATATACACATTCATTCATTCATTCATTCATTCATTCATTTATTCATTTATTTTTAAGTTTGTCTTAAATGAGACAGCAGTCACACACATTTGCATATATTACAAAACAAATGACACTGACTATTTATTTATTTATTTATTTATTTTAAAAAAATCATTTCATGCAAATACATATTAGGCTAATAAAGCCTAATATAGTCTGACATGTAATATAGCCAGACATACTGAACAGTGCGTGACAGTTTTTGTTCCTCTGTCATCTTACCTTTTCATCATTCCTTTAATATGTTACAACAATGCAGGAACAAGACACACTCACGCGTGCACACACACACACAAAATGCAGAAAAATTAAAAAGGCAAACCGCCTACACACATTTCAGCAACACAGTAATTTCAAGGAAGAGGTGAACTCTAGTCCTACTGTATGTTTTGACATACGTCTTTAAACTGAAAGTTTAAACTGTACATTCCGATGGCAAGAAAGAAATCCATTATTGTGGTATTGCCTTGAAGCTGACTTGTATGCAGAGGCTCACAGAAATTGAAAAAAAGTGCACTCACTCACTCACTCATCGTCGTCATCATCTATACTGCTTGATCCTGTATACAGGGCTGCGGTGGAACTGGTAGCCTATCCCAGGGGGCTTAGGGCATGAGGCGGGGTACACCCTGGATAGGGCACACACACACATACACTACGGGCAATTTGGGAACACCAGTTAGCCTAATCTGCAGGTTTTTGGACTGTGGGAGGAAACCAGAGTACCCAGCGGAAACCCACCAAGCACGGGGAGAACATGCAAACTCCATGCATATAGAGACGGGAATTGAACCCGGACCCTGGAGGTGCAAGGCGACAGTGCTAACCACTACACCACCGTGCCCACCCAGCAGTGGTCAGGACCTACCAAATCTGGTCAAAGGAAGTAAAACCATCAGGTGAAAGGGTCATGGGTGGCCAGGGGTCATTGATGGTCATGGGGAGCAAAAGCTGGCCTGTGCAGTTCAATCCAGCATAAGAACTACTGTTGCTCAAAATGCTGTAAAGGCTGATGTTGGTTTAAATAGAACAATATATCATATCTGTTTGGCATCAAAAGTGGGGGTACTCAATTTTGGCCAGGTGGTCATAACGTTAATGCCGATTGGTGTATATGCACATGCACACGGATCGGTCATAACATTAACACTGGTTTTCAATTATATATAAAACTGGTGACAGGATCATGGGCACCCAAGGCTCTCTCATGCCCGTGGGGACCAAAGGTTAGCCAGTCCAGTCAAATCCTACGGAAAGGCCAATGCAGCACAAATCACAGAAAAAAGTCAATGTTGGCCACAACAGAAAGGCACTAGAACACCCAAAAGAGCCTGCTGCACCTGGGAACCAACAGGCAATGAGACCAAGGCTCTTAACCCCACCTAAAAATTCCCTACATCCCAGTCTGATCAAGCTAAGACCATGGGATTCGCCAGACAAACAAATCTGATTCACAGAGGCCCCACCCTTCAACCCACAGCACCCAAAGGATCCATGCATTATCGTGGAGCACGAGGTCATACCCTAAAGGGTCAGAGATGCCCAGGTGGCACAAGAGGTAACCACACAATCCTGGGCATAATGTTTTGCGTTATAATGTTATGACGTTGTGATGTACTGTATATGTATTTAATCTTATCATATGAAGATAGACAAACATCAACACATACAAAGCAAAGGACAGATAGAATTTGAGGTCTGACAGCACTAATCAATCAGTCTGTGTGAACAACAACAAAAGCAAACATTAATTTGTACTCCATCACTGTCATTCCATCACCAGAATCACACAACAACAGCCTGCAAACATTTGTCTTGCATGACCGATCAAGTCATCTGTTGGCATGTTGACTCGAGAGCATTTTTCTGTGCTAATGAATGCTGCCAAGCAGCTACTGGCATCAAAGGATTCTGACAATAGCATCTGATTACGTGTTTTAAATGTGACAAACAGTGGAGCGTGACCTTCTAGCCTAAAACGAATTAGTATTAGGCAAATATAGCAGCACACATTTTAATGATGTGAGAACATTATTTGAAGCTCAGAAAAAAAACAAAAACAAATAGATTTGTATTTAACTTTATCACAATCATTTGTTTTTGATGTTTATTCTTACTTGTTCAACAAATATCCAACGGAATTGATATGCAACTGAGGAAATCTATTATTTAATTTGTACAAATTTGTATTCTGAGCATTTATGCAGCTACTTGATATGAGCAGAGGTTTGATGTCAGACAGCCTACACTTTTACCCTGTATCTGTATAAATAAAAGAAAGGTTTTGTCTGTACATTGGTCAGAAATCGCTCTTTCAATAATATCTTTACGTTTCGGAACATTAGACGACCTGAAACGAGTCTCAGAAAAAATTTCTGTCTTTACAGTATATCTGTATTTTTGTATGTCTGTCCAGCCAGATTATGTGACAGCATCTAGCATTTTTTGTTTATATTCATTCAGTTTAACACGTGTACACCTGTGTATAATCAACACCGTGTATACACAGTGTATACGGAAGACACAGAAACGACAGCAATGCCAGCTACATGCTGGAAAAATCCTTCACACACACACGCGCGCACTCACACAACAGGACGACTCATCATGCTAACCAAAAAAAATGGGACGTACACTATGAAAATTTAAGTAGTTCTGAACAGTTTTGTGCCAGATTATGAATCGGAAGTTTTGACAGCATACTGTGCATGCGTCTTAAATCAACTGCTGGCCAGAATCTTTCGCAGTACTTAAATATCTGCCTGAAGTTTAACCTGCACCATAAGTGAAATCTAAATGTTGAGCGAAAGCAGTATTATAAACATTTATGTACCGGATTTAATAATCTGCTTCAAAATAAGCTATTAATAAACTACTTGCTTAATGTAAACAAACACCTACACCAATAGATATTCATTAGAAAAAATGCTAAACTAAATATTTTTATATTAAAAAATATTTTTTTGAGATTTGCACTATTGAAATAACAGCACTGAAGTGGTATAAATGATTTTTATCGCGCTGGAGATTTTAAAACAGGACTTAATCTTTATCCGATATACTTTTCCGATTTCTCATCTTCAATTCACTCTCTGATTACTGAGCAGGGAGTGTTTTTGGTTGATGACAAAAGAAATACAACTTAGCCTAAACAAGGCACAAGATACTCAACCTTACAAAATTTTATTTTTCGGTATTAAAACGTTAGGCAGAGAGTTCTGTCATACAGAAAGGCAGATATGTGTGTGAGCTTCAACCTGAAATAATAATATCACTGATTACATTAAATTACTCAAAGTTTATTTTTTGCCTTAACATTTGAACTATTTCTACAAACTATTTAACCTTCAACGACGGGTACTAACACTGGTATTATATAATCTCAGAAAATCTGGACGTTCACGCATATTTGCACACACAACAGACATTTCTATTTACATTCTTAGTCAATTTCCACAACAGTTTCTATATTGTCTATATTTGTACAGCCAAATCTTACATATTTTGTAAGTTGTGTATATATTGTGTATATATTTTACTTATCTTCTATAGCTATATTTTCTATAGCTAAAGTTTTCTATATTTTATTCTTATTTCATTCAATAAATTATTTCTTATTGATAATCTTGGTTTTTAATGTCCTGGCCCGTTGTATAAGCATTTCACTGCATATCGTATATATGACTGTATAAGTGACAAATTAAATTTGAATTTGATTTGACCTGTTATTGATTATCTGGCCTGCAGGGAGCAGCATTGCTCACTGTCTATAGACAAGTTCACTGAACCACCTGTATGACTTGTTTGATTGCTAATTAAGTCATTAATGCAGAAGATTTCAATTTAACAGAAGAATTCTTTAAATTCTTAAAGACTACACTTTCAAACATTTTGCAGTAATGCACACATAAGCTTTCATGCTCTTATTTACTCTATACAGCAAACTTTCTGCTTTAACAATCCGGATGAAAGCGGTAACATACTGTACAATTCAAAAGCTATAATACATGCAACCTTTAACCATTATGCATTCTCTCTTGTAGCTCATTTAAAAGAGTCACTAAAAAAGAAACAATTTCAGTGTGTAAAAAACGTGCCAAAGTTATTCATCCTTTTTTTTTTTTTTTTTTACAAACTAGAGTGGAAAGAAAGAAGGAAGTAAACAGATAATATTTGTTACATTTGTATTTGGCATTCAGCACTTCAATATCATGTGTACATAGCCATTGCCATTGTTATTTACTGTGAAAATATGGACTTTGCATTAATACTATTACCCAATGTACTGCCAAAAAGCAAATAAACTCAAAAGTGACTCTATCAGTCCTCAAGCACTTTCTTTTACAGATGCGTCACAGTAACATTTTATCAAAATGAAATACCTTTGCTTATTAAGTCTGAAATTCTCTATGCATGAATAAAACTGCATGACCTCCAGCATCCTGTGATTTGCCCTCTTATTGTAGCTAGTATAAAAAAAGAAGAAAATCTGGAGATGACTAAAGCAAATTGAATACTTTTGTATATAATAAAATAGCCTTTTTACCTGACATGGGGAATGAATTACAAAATGCACTTTGCCCAATTATTCTGACAAATCAGTTGCTCAGTTTAGTTTAAAATTCCCTCTCAGCGAAAGATCTGGACCTAAAAATAGAGCCTTGTCACAGTGTGGGCAAAAAAAGAAAAAAACAGGCTGTAACACAAGAACAATAGGCAATCAGTGCAGTGGAGGTAAGTTGTAGTCTATTCAGTGTGCGGGTTTTGTGACACTGACTGCATGCTTTTAGCTGACAAGAATTATTCATATATATATATACTATTTTTCAGTCACTGCCACTGACCACCACACCCCACTGAGTAAATGCCCCAAACCTTTGCATTTAAAAAACCATGGCAACTGCTGTGGGATCTAGAGAGCGAGAAAAAAAAACAAATGGACCTGTTTCTCAGTTTTACTGTGAATTTCTTCATTTGCTTGCAGTTTAAAGACAGCTGTGGTTCTCACTTGAAAGCCTGATAACAATTCCCTGTGTTCCCTAATTCCAGTGAGGAGGTAATGAACACGTCTTTTATAATCTGGGTGAATTGGATTAGAGGGAAAATGTGAAAAAATGCTTGGCATGGGGTCCATGAACAGGAACTGAAAATGACTGGTTTACTGTGTAGAAATAAATGATATTTTATATGATGCCATTTATGGCATCTCATGGGCAGCACAATGGCGCAGCAGGCGATGTTGACACTCCCGCGTCCCTGTTGGATCCTGCGCTTAGATTACTGAGTGCCTATGCATTTTTTTCCATGTTCTTGTAGGTTCATATTGAAGTTTTTGGTTTCCTCCCACCCTGCAACATACCAGTAGATGGACTGGCTATGCTGTGAATGAGCATGGGACTAGTATTCCAATCATGTGTGAATGTTGGCCAGTCAATGGTGGTTTGCAGAACTGGAAAGAGGGGAGAGCACCAGTCATTAAAGCACTTTCAGCAAGAAAACACATCTGCTAACGTTATAGAATATTAATAAACAACACTGGAACACAAGTTGTTACAAATTGCTTCTGAACTATCTGTGTTGTTTTTGATCTCTCATTACTGCTAGTTAACGTGAGCATGAGCTTCCGCCAACATGCTGACAGGTTCATGACTCATCTCACAGCTTAATTTATTAATGTGAGCTACAAGGCTAAAAAGCTTTTAAGACAAGGTTGAATTCTAAACCACTCTGTAACCCCTGAACAAAGGCACTACTTAGTATGTAGAATATGGGATTCTAAGCCTGAATAGTTAGTTATCTAAGGCTATTCTAAAATGAAATAAACTGTTATATGTCATAGCTGCCTAACACTCAATGGGCCGGTTTCCCGTACGGGGATTAAGCCTAGTCGTAGACTAAATGTCATTTTAAACATGGATTTATTGAAGTAGCTTTCTCACACATGGATTACAATAGTCTCAGCCTTGCACTAGTCTAGACTTAAACAATCGGATTTCTAGAAGTAGGATTAGACCTAATCCAGATCTAAATGAAGTCTTAAATTAAACCTGGTCAGAAGCAGGTTTAACCTCAGATTAAAAACTGCTTGCCTCAAGGCTCACGTCCACAGTAGCAGAAAATGGATTACCTCGACTATTTCAACGACAATCAGAGACCACCACCAAGACCAGAAAGAAGGTTGCTTAAAGACAGGAGCAACCCACTAAATGATTTTGATGATTTACATTTTCTTGACTGTTTCCGTATGTCAAAGGAAAATGCAACAGAAATAATTGGTTTGCTGCAGCCCAAGCTTTCAGGTGACTTAGTCAGGGGCACCCATATTTCTCCTTCCTTACAAATATTAATTACCTTAAGGTTTTTGGCATGTGGAACCTTCCATCGTGAAACTGGGGATTTGTGTGGTGTAGGTGAATCAACAGTGTGCAAAATAGTACACAAAGTCTGCAGTGCTATATGTGAACTGAAAAAGTATTTCATCAAGCTCCCAAATGCTGCAGAACAGGCCACCTACAAGGTAGATTTCTATGAATACTTCCCTGGAGTCATTGGTTGTATCGATGCCTGCCACATTCCCACACATTTCATACTCATTTCCCTAATTTTTCTTTTGGATTCTGTAAAGCTACTTTGTGACAATGCCCATTGTAAAGCATGCTATAGAAATAAAATAAAATTGAATTTAATAAGTGGAGACGTAAAGGAAGACATGACGGTGGCACAGTGGAGTAGTGGTTAGCACTCTCGCCTTGCACTTCCAGGGTCTGCGTTTGATACCTGTCTGTGTGTGTGTGTGGAGTTTGCATGTTCTCCCCGTGCTTGGTAGGTGTCCTCCAGGTATTTTAGTTTCCTCCAACAGTCCAAAGACCTGCAGATTAAGCTAATTGGCTGTAGTGTGTGCCCTGTGATGGATTGGCTACCTGTCCAGGGTGTACCCCGCCTCATGCCCTAAGTCTCTGGGATAGGCTCCAGGCCCTCCGTGACCCAGAATACAGAATAAAGTGGTATAGACGATGAGTGAGTGAGGATGGCTGAGTACTGGTGCTGTACAGTAGATTTGCATGCTGTTCTTGTATTACAACTTTTGCATTGTTCTCACTGTATGATTGTAGCACCCAGGACCTGGTACACTCTCAGAAATAAAGGTACAGTTTTGTACTAATGAAGGTAGAAACCATTGTCACTGGGGCAGTACCTTTCAAGGGCACAGAATTGTACCTTCATATAGAGAAACAAATTTGTACCAATTCTGTTTCTACCATCAAGGACATTATTTGTACCATGGGTAACTAAAATGTACCTTTTGTTTTATAAACTTGCTGGTACATTATTATACCTTAATCAAAGGTACAAATCTTGTCCTTGAAGATAACACCCCAGTGACAAGCCCTTTTATACTTTAATGGCATCTAATGTGTTCCTTTGCAAACTATAAAAAGTCATTTTCCTATTGAGTAAGACATTCAATCAATTTATTATCAGTGCCCATGAAAGCGTGTCAAATGCATATGTTTGAACATTGCCTTAGATTAGTAAAATATTCTGAAAAAAAAAAAAAAACATCTTTCAGCTTTGGCAACTTCGGCAAATCACAACTATTGCTATTCCCAGCTAAAGGTTATCATGGGCAATGGATATTAAATGCTACATGCACAATATATTTAATAGTATAGCCATTAATTCTTTAAATTAATTAAAATGTGTGCAAATGGCTTACATAATTGGATGAAAAGCTAAATAAGATAATTTAGGGGTGTGCAGGTGTTTTGCGGACCTGAAAACGTTCTGAAATTTGTGTATTTTTGAGTTACTTATAAACATATAAATGGCTAAAGTCTGATTACATTGTATTCAGCACAGACCGGGCTACTGTAATATGTGAGCAACATGCATGTAAAAGTTTGTATTTTGGAGAAAATGACAATTATATGTGGTTATTGAAAACAGCAAACAAGAAGTCACTGAAATAAGGCCACAAACCACATTCATAACATTTGTGTACAAGACTTTTATTAATTGGATTGTAGCCTAGAGTATTTGCTTTCAAAAGATGTGACAATCATCTTGCTCACTCATTCACAGAAAACAATATCTTCATTTAAATTTTATAAGACTTTCTTTTTGTTTAGAAAGGCCATACGCAAGGAGATGTGAATGATCATGAACAAAGACCTGCATAATGAGCCCTTCAGTCAGGTATGTGACAGAGGGAAGTGCTACAAGAAAATAATTTGAGGAAGATGTATTATGTTTCCTAATAATATTTTATTCAGAATATAATTAATTGACATGCAAAATAAGTCAGGAAAAAAAGCTCACTCTTATACCATATGCATAACTTACTCACTCACAATGAAAATGTCCAGGATTGAGTGGAGAGGGACACAGATAACGTTATACACAGAAGGCTCATTTATGGCATGAATATAACATACAAAAACATACATTCAGGGTGAAACAATTCAAACAGGGACAGTGCACAATAAAAAAAAGGGTGTTAGGTTTGTGAAAGCTCACTCTTACACCCTATACACGGACACACATCACTGTGCCACTCTCGAAGCAGTTACTTTTCAACTAAAGACATAAGTGAACATTGTAACATTGCCTCGGCATTTCCATGGTGTTTTTTGCTGCTTACCATACACTGCTTATACAATGCACACAGACCCTGTGACTAGCGGTGGCTACATTTCTGTCACCAGAGGTCAGTCCGTGTGTTGGTTGTATGCAGTCACAGATGCGGACAGATACTTATCGTGTGTCCATCCACTTTAAAATTATAACAGATCCATCCCAAATCCAGACCCCAGTTGTGGTCCAGGTTCCCAAGCGGGAAGGAATCGCAAAGTGTCATCATCAGTCTGTGTTTTCCATGAAACAGTGATGGGCTGTCTGTATCTGACCTGCTTGTTTGCATTTGCTTTCTATCAAGCAGGTGGATGATCATTTTCACTGTCACAACTGTTTATAAAATGGAAAAAAAAAACAGCATGAGCACGATAACACAATAAAATAAACAAATGTACTATATCATCATCAGCATCAATCACTAATGACTGTGCATAAAGACAACACAAGCTTTTGTAATTGCTTTTTGAAAAGAAAATCTGAATATCACAAAAATCTGTGAGCTACATAAAACAGTATTTTAGCCACCTGGAGCTAAATTGTTTGTGCTAAATAACATTATAAATAGCAGTGCCAAAAGCTAACCAAAAACCAAATAGCTACCGTAAGCTAAAGCTATCCAAAACAGGGTGAAATACATTAGAACATCCACAGCACAGCGATATTAATGAACATCTGTAATCTACATAAGGCATTATCATAGCCACAGTGATTTACAGTAACATGGTTGTGCTAAGCTACATAATGCTATATGTTAGCATGCTAAGCAGTGTTAATAACTCACCCATTGTAACAGCTTGCTGGATTCTCCTCCTCCTCCATTCTCTGTCTGAGTCTCAGTGTTGTTCTGAGGAAAGCTAAACTCCTCCCACTGTCCAGAACATTCTGTACCCTTTGTTAGAACAATTATGTATCTTCAATTCAGTTGAAAAGACCTTATCTTTTAAGGTACAACTGAATTGAAGATACATAATCAGAGGTCTTTTCTGTGCCATTAAGGGTACATTTATCAAAAAGATACAAAACTGTTCTTCGAGGAACGTTATTTGTACCACTGTGTACCTTTTTTTTCTGAGAGTGTAATCCACAAGCCCCATCAGTAAAGATTTATTTTACGAATGCAAACTATTCAAATATAAGGGTTAAGTGTTTTTAAATAAATGTACACCACTTATTGATCCCATAGAGCTTTTACCCTACCCTTCCTGTCAAACCAACAGTATCTAAAGTACACTGTTTTTAAAAAGAAATTATTTATTAATATTTTTGTGAGTTATTGTGGTTTTGTTTGAATTGTTGAGGTGGATTTAATTGTCAAATTTAATAGTCAAACAGGATGGTTGCTATCTTAGTAACTGAGTATTAAACATTATTACATATCTGTAACAAAATTGCAGACTTTCTGGGAATTCCTTACAAACCTACTTTGGGAATTACATGTTTAAGGTTCCAATATTCATAAGTTAAAAAATGACAAAAGTCAAAAAGATAAAACTGATAAAACTGGCGGAACCTTGTCATTTTACATGCTTTGCAGATCTTTCTTACAAGCTGAACAAAAAAGTCGAGTCTGCCATTTTGCTCTTCAATATAGTTATGAATAGGAAAAGCAATTTCTGTGAGAATCATCATTACATTCCTTTCTTATAAATTGGTAGGATTGGTCTTTTTCAGATAATAGAGAGGTATAACCGCTAGACCTATTAGAGTCAAAATAACTGAAAGGATGGAAATGACATGGGTTTTATTCCATCCCATGCAGTGTGAGCTGCTCATATTCATGATAAAATTAGCTATTTTAGTGGGAAGGTTACTAAGAACTAGTAGCTGCCTAAATTATATATATATATATATATTTTTTTTTTTTTCTTCAAATCATCTACTTTGAGTTTTTGCTTATGAGGTAAAAAAGTAGTGATAAACTAAAAATAATTATGTAAAAATAGAAAAAAGAGGATTAAAAAAAAACTTAACGAAGGTAAAAAAAAAACCAAAACAAAACATAAAAATACTTATAGAAATATAATCTAAATATTAAAATATTGGACTTTATATAATATGTATAATTAAATCCTGCCCACTTTTTAGCAATTTTTTAAATTATTATTATTATTATTATTATTATTATTATTATTATTATTATTATGCATGACTTTTTTTTAAGATTAAGATTCAAGTTGAATATTTTTTGGGCATAATGTCTAGAGCCAAGGCTTAATTAAACACTTTCAATTCAAATCACCAGTCGCAAGCTTATAATTACAATAAAAAAAAGTTTGAAATAACTTTGGAAATGGTGCAATTTTTACCCCTTGGAGGGAAAAAAAGATCACAGAACCACCTGGCTGCTCACTGATTAAAAGTAATATCACTTAATAATTGCTTGAAAGTTATTCAACAATTTACTTTAAACAGCTACATTGATGTACCTGCTTCAGTAGTGTACGGAAGACACTTCCGGATCGCTAACAGGCAAATGGATTAGAAATGAAAGTGCATTTTACCTTAATGTCCCGCAATCTATACTGGTCATTCTGTCACCACACCAAATGTCACTTAGCTTAGCTTAAAGTTTACTGCATTTGCCTTTCCTGACAATATGAGCTCAAATTAAATTTGCTAAGTTCTTAGAATGGTACCATTCTGCCGACTCAATACTTTTTTACTTGCATTGAATTAAAAAATTGGTTTTACACACACACACACTCGCACGCACGCACACACACACACACACACACACACACACACACACACTCTGGCAAGCAAACTGAGTGATTTCATTAGCTACAAAAAAATATATATATATCCTAAAAGTAACCTTGGTAAAAGTCACACGAAAACGGGTGCTGTTGGAATAAAATATGCTCCTGCAGCTTGTACTCATTTGCTTAACTCATTTGCTAAGAGTTGGTAATGCATGCCTAACAAATCACAGACAGTTTGGAGATGCAGTGTGCTTTGAAATTAGCATGAAGCTAAGAGCCATGGACATCTCAAAGTTAATTAAATTCCCCAGGGAGACACATATGGCAGGATTTTATTACTGCATGTGGCACATTGAATACGGTGAAACAATATTTAGCGAATAAACAGCTTTAATAATTGAAGAGTTGAATTACTAGACTCAGACTAGATCATACTGAAATATTTATCATTAGAATACTGTAGGCAGAAAATGTGATTTTGCTGTTTATGATGTACTCGCATGTAGCCGTGATTCACAGTCATTTGAATTCGAATTAAACCTGGGGGACACAATGTGCTTTTTCTGCTCTGGCACATCTACACAGGTAATTGTACAGCTTTCCATAAAGCTACACACTGGATGGGATAAGACACCAGTTCATTGTCTGAGTGAAAAAGTGACCTTCAGACAAGTCCCTGGTTCATTTGGCTAGCCTGTCACTTTGTCAGTGTGTCCTTGGTTTCTATAAAGGCATGGTGAGAGAGGGCAATAAGAGAATGCGGCCTTCAAATTCCTAAAGCACGAGGCCACCGAACCACTGCAGTCTCAAATATTTTTTTAATACTGACATACCTGTGAAGCAGAACTGTGCCCTTTTAAAGTCAGATCTCAGCATAGGATGGTTAAGGAAGATGCACATATTTATCACAGTCTATCCACAATCTAACGACTGTGGATAAGCGGTTGAAGATGGATGGATATCCTACACTGATGAATCAGATGAGAATTACTATGTGCGGTATCCAAGTACTATGTGTTTAGTTTAGGAATGTAACCTATTAATTATTGGACATTCAAAATGAAAATTTTATGTGCTCTGTGTAGCTACAAATGCAAATATAAATAGGCATTTTTTTCTTATTTTGAACGGCTGGCAGAAATATATTAGACAATCCAGATTGTATAAATTAAACTGGGATTCAATGAAATGTGGGTTTGAAATTTCATGTAAGACCTAAGCTGTCTAAGGGTAGCGTGGCCGAGCGGTCTAAGGCGCTGGATTTAGGCTCCAGTCTCTATGGAGGCGTGGGTTCAAATCCCACCGCTGCCAGTGTGTTTTGGGGCAGTGTTGGCTGAAATGCTTAAGGTTCTGGGTTACTGATCAGAAGGTCCTGGGTTCAAACTTCCACTGTTGAGTCTTTGAGCAAGGCTCTTTACCCTTTCTGCTCCAGGGGTGCTGAATCCTGGCTGACCCTGCGCTCTGACCCCAGCATCCTAACTGGGATTGGTGGGGGAAAAAAAGAATTTCACTGTGCTGTAAGATACACGTGACAAGTAATTAATTTATCGTTATTAACTGCTTAGTTTGGGTCAGGATGGTTTAAAGGCTACAAATTTGCTTGTATTTTGGAAAACAGTAACAATTAAATTTGCCAGGTCCAAACCAGAATAATAATTCAACAAGCAGGATAAAAAAACAGCCCCTTGCACAGACCAATTATACTGTAAATGCTAAGGTTGAGAAACTACCAGAACCATTACCATGCAGATAGTACTGGAATTTCTAATGCCCTGCTTTATGCCACGCCCACCTCAGGGTTATATCTGAATACAGATTCAGAAGTGACTTTTTGGAGATACTGATAGCGGCACTGCATTGCTCCCCTAGTTGCACCATGCAGTATGAGCCACATAATAAATTTACTCTGAGAATTCATTTGAGCACATTTGGTCCCAACAAATTTTAACTGGTGTGCATAAAACGATGGCACTTTTAAGCTTAATATGCTGCAAATTTGTTGTTACCCTGCCATGTCCATGCCAAACTTCCTTATAGAACATTGACGATAGAAACGTTAAAAGGAAGCTTTATACTACCATGAAAAACAGTAAGGTTTTATTGAACAGCAGAGAGCCTACAAAAACCTTATAGGGCTTTAAATCTGTACCAGGTTATGTTCTGTAAAAGAACATTTACTACATGTAGGCTAACTACAAACTGACAGGTGGCCATGTTTACCACGCTCGCACCTGACACAGGCTGTATGCAATCACCGAGTAATTTTGTTCCTTTGCTGATATAGCTTCAGTCCAGGCCAAGACATTCCCCTGTATGTCCTTGCCTAAAGATCATACACGTTCTCTGAAAATCCTTATGCCACGACGTAAACAAAAGTGTGGGAAATCTTTGAGTGCAATCTCCCACAACTATTTCAAAAAGCCCGTGTCACAAAATTACAGCTCACCGATTCTTCATGGTTATATCCCCTAAAAATCCATCACTGCACGAATGGAATCATAATGATTCCCACTGCATGAATCTTGCACAGCACCTAATGTAATGGGATGGATTCGGGTCGTCTCCTGGCTTAGTCTTTTCTTTTTTTCTCAGACTGAGCAGCATGTAGAATTTGTACTCCTTTATATCCCTATCTGGAGTGGTTCTGAACATGTGGTGGCCCCTTCTGTAGCTGATTTACAAAAGTATGCATTAAAGACTTTGTGTTAACCATAATTAATGGAAGAAATTAATAAAATACAAATGCAGGATACAAATGCATCTTAAAATCTTTTCTTGTCATAATTGAGTTTAGACAAAATCCAGACTTCTGCCAGTAGTTGCTGACTATGCATTTTCAATTTTTTTTTCCAAAATCTGACTGTAAAGACCAGAACAAGACGGGTGAGCAATTCATAAAACTGATCCGTCCACACTCTTCTTTTCTCACTCTCAGCAGTTAATGATATTTATTTTCATTGTAACAACAACAAAAAAGATACACACTGCAGCTTAAAATCTGACATCATAAACCTGCTGTTTAGTCATTTTTACCATTACTGTCACCGAAATAAAACAGTTCTAATCAGAAAGTTGAAAAATGTATGTCTAATTTATTCGAGGTATATATTCTTCTCTTTTTTTTATTCCCACGCCTTACTGTTTTGTATGCCTTACATCCAAAAAGAAAAAAAGCAGCATTGTTTATTAGTCTGGAGTTTATTTGTATTCAGTATTCTACTTCTCTACAGGACAGTGTTTATGAGATCAGTCAAGCGCTACATTAAAGAAATCCATTCTTTATTAATTGTAATGCTGATAATTTAAACCTTCCAACCCAGTCACCTCACATCACTGTGCTGCTCTGAGC
This sequence comes from Leiocassis micropogon, assembly GCA_028565275.1. Classification (NCBI taxonomy): domain Eukaryota; kingdom Metazoa; phylum Chordata; class Actinopteri; order Siluriformes; family Bagridae; genus Leiocassis; species Leiocassis micropogon. The sequence goes on along the minus strand of JAOVVA010000029.1, from coordinate 9,973,901 downwards.
CCATGTTCATACCCCAGGTTTCATTTATTTATTTATATTTTAACACCCTTTGGTGTTCCTTCATTTGAAATAACAGTTTGTAAGAGGGAAAAATACGTGTTAGAATTTTCACAGCTCGGTTTTACTTCCTTATTTTATTCGTCCTTTGGGAAATGAAACTGCTCCGTCAACTACTTTACCCTTAAGAATTAGAAGAAATTCATGCTAAGACAGCTGTTCACTTGATTCACATACATGCCAAGATAAGCTTGCTAATTAAAGAAAAAAAAAGAAAGAAAGAAAAAGTGACATCGAAGTCTGGTCTGGTCTTTGTACGATAATGAGAACACAATTTCAGTCAAGCTTAGGTTTCAATTTCTGGTGTTTATGGGCTGCCTAAAGGTCTTAAGAACTTGAGGAAATACTCAGTAGACATTTGTGTCTTGCATCTTCAATGCTTCGCTGCTATAATCAAGAGGGTACACCAGCTTTTGATTGCCTTATGGTCCAGCTGATGAATCTTTGATTACCAATTAGACTACCTTTCGATAGTTACATTCTTATAAAAATAGTATTTTTGTAAAGTTTTTTGGAGGGGATTTGGTGGAATTTTAAATGGGGCATGCTGTTCAGCAGCTGGGTGACATTACAGCAATGGGGGCTATAATTTTCCGATCCGAATGGATCTTGATTTTTGATCCTACATATTATTATACTCATTTTTATTTTTATTTTTTAAAAATGGCCAGCATCTAGTGCCATTAATGACCTCAAATGTTTTATTAAATTCAACCACTTTTCTATACCGCTTATCATCTATCCTGTACAGCCTCAGGAGTCTCTCTAGGTTTCTTCAAATTGCCATCTCAGGGAGTTTTTCCTTGCCACTGTCGCCCTCTTCTTGCTTATCAGGGACAATTTGATTATTTTGATCCCTGTATACATATTTCATCTTCACATTTCATATTCATTTCCATATTTTTCTTTTGATTTTGTAAAGCTGCTTTGCAACAATGACCATTGTTAAAAGCGCTATATAAATAAAATTGAATTGAATTGAATTTAACTTGGTGGCACGGTGGTGTAGTGGTTGGCACTGTCGCCTTGCATCTCCAGGGTCCGGGTTTGATTCCCAGACAGGCTCAATTCCCGTCTCTGTGTGCATGGAGTTTGCATGTTTTTCCCGTGCTTGGTGGGTTTCCTCCGGGTACTATGGTTTCCTCCCACAGTCCAAAGACATGTAAATTAGATTAGTTGGCATTCCCAAATTGCCTGTAGTGTGTGAATGGGTGTGTGTATGTGTGTGCCTTGTGATGGATTGGCACCCTGTCCAGGGTGTACCCTTCCTTATGCCTGAAGTCTCCTGGGATAGCTCCAGGCCCCCTGTGACTCTGAATACAGGATTAAGTGGTATAGACAATGAGTGAGTGAATTTAACTTCGGGCATGAGGCGGGGCATACCCTGGACAGGATGCAATTCATGGCAGGGCACACATGCATGCGTGCACTACGCACTCATTCACACAATTTTGGATTGCCAATTAACATATTGACCTTACACTATCATAGACAATAAACAATCCACACTGATTTATTTTATTTTAAAGATGCAGTATGGATAATAGTGTACTGTAATGAAGTAAGAATTCTGAAATCATCATTTGAATAATAATATTCTTTGGTAAATAATGTTTTTTAGAATAATCATATCACCTTTATATTATTTTAACCCCTTACATACTGTTCATGTCAATTTTAGAGATTTTAGAGCAGTAAAAAGCCATAAATTAAATTCCCTTTCAAAAAAATAACACTTCATATAAAATATATTTAATGTTATTTTTTCCTATTTAAGCTGATACATGCATTTTAGTGACTAGAAGGGGTCAGTCAAGGTGGTGTTAGTGGACAATCTTGAGAAAAACTATAGATTGGCTTATCTGTGTGTTTTTGTCATTGCGACAGTTAAAACAGAGGTCGGGTGGACCTTAACAGTATCTCAAGGACTGCCTTTGGCCATTTCACTGGTGAGGACCAAGTGCTTAAGGCAACTTGGTCAGCTGTTGTAGTAGAGTAAAGTAAAATAAAATAAAATAAAATAAAATAAATAGTCAATTAATAGATTAAATCCTACACAAATTCAGTTACTTCTTACTCTTTGATCTATCATCATTTTTTTTTTTGTAGTTTAAAGTTAATCCATTGTAAATGTCAACTGCAAATTCATATGATCTCTCTTGAGTCTACAGCTCCTTGCTGTGAGAATTTATCGCCCAACATCTTTTATATCTAAGAACAGAATCATTGTACATTTGCGTCTGATCTTGAATGATCGTGGTGCTCCACTGGTCTGCAAAGAAATCCTTCATGACAGATGGGGGGAAAGAGGACATTGTGAATGTCTCAGATGTTGTAAATGTTCAGGGTACATGAAATTTATTTCCTTAGTCTGGTATTCCCTGGTATTATATTTAAATATATTTAAAAAAAACTTTATTTGAATTAAGTTGAAAACTTAAACAGCTGACAGAGTACAACACTATGAAAGATATTAAACTAAAGTAATATTTTTGCATAGAAATTCTGCAATCATTTATCTAACTTGTCCAAAATGTACTTCTTATTCACGTGCCAAGCTTTTCATCACTGTCTATTATATATATGCAATATTTTTTTAAATTAATTTATAACTCAAGTCCCTTTGGATATGAGTCAGGTTTGGATGATGGATGTGATAATTGCATACTTTTTTTTATGAGTGGTGCTTGCCAACCTGTCCTGCCAACTTTATGGCGTGTGGGATTGAGCCTTTTGTCAATATGTCATAAGAGATCTACTAGACCTTGACTTATTAAATGGTTATATATATAAAACGCTAACCTTGCTAACAATAAATCACAGCCATCAGGGCATAGAATTATGTGTGGAATTATGTAACCTAATTATATTATGTGAATTTGGACAGACTTTCACTAGAACTTGATGAAACAAATGTTCCCAATAGAGTAGCCAAATGAAAGCACTAGACTTTTTTAATAGTTTTGCATGCCTGAATTAAATCATGGATGTCACATGTGCGATTCACATTAAAATATATAACATTCTTTTAATATACTTACACATCCTTACACAACCTGGATTCATCCAACTGCAGAAAAAAGTTCCAAAATGCAAAAATGTAATTTGTTGGATACCGAGCACTATGCTGTGAAGTGATTTGTAGACATACTTTGCTGTAGTTTCCTGCCATTTCACAGATAATAAGTCTCTTTTAAGTTTATACTTGTTGAGCATTGTTTGCCTCGTGTCTCATTAGTTTGCTACTTTTGTTATGTGCCCCCTTCGTTCCCATAAGAAAATAAAAAGACCCCTTGCTTTGTGCACTTTATGGATCTTGCTTTGTGCACAGTGCGCAGTCATGTTGGAACTGTTGTGAGTTTGTTTTTCAGGAGTTGGGCTCGGCCCCTTACTTCCAGTCAAAGGAACTCTAAATGCTTCAGCATACCAAGTCATTTTGGACAATTTCATGCTTCCAACTTTGTGGGAACAGTTTGGGGATGGCCACCTCCTGTTCCAACATGACTGCACACTATTGCACAAAGCAAGGTCCATAAAGACATAGATGAGTGAGTTTGGTGTGGAAGAACTAGACTGGCCTGCACGGGGTCCTGAACTTAACCTGATAGAACACCTTTGGCATGAATTAGAGTGGAGACTGCGAGACAGACCTTCTTGTCCAACATCAGTGTCTGACTTCACAAATATGCTTCTGGGAAAATGGTCAAAAATTCCCATAAACACACTCCTAAACCTTGTGTAAAACCTTCCCAGAAGAGTTTAAGCTGTTGCAATAGTTTCAAAGGGTGGGCCAACATCATATTAAACCCGACGGATTAAGAATTGGTTGTTACTCAAGTTCATATGACTGTGAAGGCAGGCAATGGAATACTTTTTCTCAATATAGTGTGTGTGTGTTTTTCTTGTCATTAATATACAATATGACAGGTATATATACAATATAACAGTATTTACATTGTATTATGTATCATAATCAATCTAAAAATAATTTAAAGTACACAGAAGGGTGTATGCTATATGAAAATACGGTATGCGCCTCTTGAAACTTGCGCATCTCGGACGTGCATTTGCGTTTGTCGACGGGGCAAACCTCCAGACACACATGTTTCCAGTAGTGAAAAGGAACTTGTGTTGTGCAGTTGCTGTTGGAAATGGGTCTCTCGACGGAGGTAAAAGTATTCATAGTTGAGTATTGTTTCCTCTCATACAGAAATGGTCGTGAATCGGGACTGCATGGCAGAACAATTCCTTCCCATACCCGTCCCATCGCCCTGATCTTACGTCACCTGATGCCCAAAATGTTAAAGTGTGTTCAACTATAAAGATCCGCCAAAATCAGTACCTGCATTATTCTGACAAATTGTCTCCTTTTACAGGAATCTTGTTCGGAGAATCCAGGTTGAGAATCTGTGTGAATGATTTGAACACTGTCTACAGCGAGGCGGTATGCACACACACTTCGAACACCTACATTACGCATACCATGGTAAATCAACATGCTAATAGTGTGTATGCTTCTTTCAGGAGAAATAAATTCACAGATGACAACAAAGTATAATATTGTTTATCTTTTCAGTCAGTACTGTATATCTTGGTGCATACTGTACTTCTCAACTTTACATAAAGGACCTGACATTGATTAGATGCTTGATTAGAAAGCAGTAAGAGTTTTGTAGTGAATTTAATTAATATTCATAGCAAAATTATAGTTGGGTATAATTGCCCATTAATTGGATCAGGGGATAACTACGGTATTTTTTTGGCTAAAGAGCAAGTTACAACAAGGTAAAGTATACAGTACAGTAGATGTTGTGACAGTGTATTGTATACGTGTTAGTAGAATCCATGCGTTCATTGGTTCAGTAGTTCAGTGGTGGTGAGTGAAGTTTGGTGGGAGGATCACTCAACCATGATAGAGGTAAATGGCAGCAGGTGATGTAAAAAGCTATGACGTGCCAAGCAAAGCAACGGAACAGTTCATAAATTTTAGAAAAAGCAGGAGCAATAGACAATACAGCTAGCAAGGTAATGAAGAAGGCAAACTCAAACCACAGATTGCCAAAAAACGATCAAATAAGTTGCTACAGTCATGAAGATTTAAATCATAGGCAATGTTTTGGAGTTTTTGGAGATTGTGAGCGCAAGCAGTCATGCAGACATTTCCAAGGTGTATGAGGCACGATGAAGAAGGGGAATGATGGCTGAATGACATCAGTATTTATATCTAAGGCAGTGTCATCTTGTCATTTTGCGACTTTTTGAAGGTCTCAGGATATGGATATAGACATGCATAAAAAAATGAAAGTATTTATGTGATTCTCTTAGCCTTTGGTGTTTATGATGGGTAAGATAGAATTTAATTTTATGCTGTGCATTAATCACACTCTCTGAATGACTCATTAAAGTCTCAAAGGTGATTTTAGGTTGTGTAAATTTCAAAGAAATCTACAAAAGAAAAATGGCAACAGGAAGACAAGCCCTATTACTCACCTTGTGCTGCTGTGTAAAACCTTAGAAGGTTACACGTTATGCATTTAAAACTTTGACCGAGTGTTCAGCGAGCAAAGCTTTTTTCTTGGACAAGAAAGCAAACCAATGCATCATTTAGTCACGTTATTTATTAGAGAATATTACATTACATCCCCGATTCCCAAAAAAATAAAAAGCTGGGACAGTAGGGAAATTGCCAATTAAAACATAAAAATAAAAAGGAGTCATCTGTAAAATCTCTTCACCTTGTATTTATTAAAAAAAAACCTACAATAATGGATTATTTAATGAGTTGTCACGTGAATAAATTTTTGTTGTAAATATACACCCATTTCAAATGTGGTTGCTTAGAAACAGGGCCAATTTAGGACTAATACTGATATGACCAGTTCCAAGGTGATGAAAACAGGTGCTGTTAAAAACAGGTGCTTTTTAACCAATTAAATATAAACAATGTGGTGGACAGTCCTGTAAATCTTGTAAGTATCTCTTTACATTTCCACTTATTTCGCTCTAGATTATTAGGTAGTGTGCTATGGTGTCAAAAGCACTTTTTCCACACACCAAGTAGTGGCCTTGATTAGGGTTTCAGAGAGATTTGGGATTCAGCCCTGTGTAAGATAGTTATTAGCTATTCAATTTCTAATGTCTTAGAAGGAATTATTAAGGAGACTAAGTGTTGTTTAAGATGGCATAATGTTATCAGATTATCAGTGTTTTCTCGCTAAAGGTGCTTCCTTGACTGATTTTAAATGTAGAGTTTGACATCTACAGTACTCTCTCCTCATTATGGTGGACAGTAATTACAATTGTAGAACTCCTGGAATGTTGAGTGTTACATATAGTTAAATGTTCCAGTGCTACCATCTATTATCACTAGTCATTCAATGTCTCTCGTCCAATCAGTTTGCTCAATTGGAACTAACCTTCGTATAATATAGTACATAAGGAGTTTCCAAGGCCCAATCCATCTAGAGCGTGTATGCTCTTGTCACGAACTGGGTGGTATGGGCTGTTATTGTTGCCGTGGGCACTAAGGGCAGGCATAGACGCAGAGGGGTGTTGTAAACAAAAAAAAAGTCTTTTAATAATACAAATAACACAAAACATGAATAATAAAGAAACAACACAAACAAAGGAACAAACTCAAAAAATAACCAAAAGCATAACGCTAACCACAGGCTCTTTGGCGAAACACAGGCTCTATGACTTTACACACATGACATGAGCCCTATGGCGAAGAGCGGGACAAGAGGCCATGAGTGAACCACGAGGTTAAGACCTCACAAACAAACTAAGCATGGAGCTGAAATGGGTCAAGACAAGACCAGGGACACGGAGGGACCAGGGACATCGAGGGACCAGAGACACGGAGGGAAACACAACAAACCTAAAACAAAAACAAAACTAGAGCCTTTTTTATAAACACAGAACAAAACTTAAATTCAAATACAAATTAAAATACAAATTAAACTAAACTAAACTAAACAAAATGCCCACATAGTGACAGTAAAACATAAACAATGCTTGACCCAGTTTCCCAGACTAAACAGCTATTTATAGAAGGTGTAATGAGCTACCTCTGTTCAGGTGACCACCCGCATCACCTGACTGAGGTGCCTTCTGGGAAACTGAGTCTGCAAACCAAAACTACACAAACAAAACAGTGACCTCTAGTGGTGGCCCTTACAGCTCTGAGGTTCACTTGCTTGATCTGGCAATAGATGTGCTTGCATATTATCCAGTACTTTCAGGATAACTCTCCCCAAAGAAAAAAAAAAGGATTATGGGCAATGCTGATATCATGATGTGAGATTGGGAACATTTTCGTATACCCTTGTCTATTCATTGCTGCATTTACAGATGTAACTTAATACTTTTCATAACAAAGCGGAGGCCATACATCAATACTGTTCAGAAGCGTCAAAGACCTCTCTGGGCTCAGTCTCATCAGATATGGACAGTGACACACTGGAAACATGTTTTGTGGTCTGATGAGTCAACAATTTAAATAGTTTTTGGAAACAACAGCCGTTGTTTTCTCCCCCGGCCAGTGAGGAAAAAGACCATCCAAGCTGTTACTGTTTAAGTCCAAAAACCAGCATTAATTATGCTGTGAGGGTGTGCCAGTGCCCATAGCATGGGTAAGTTACATATCTGTGAGGTCACCATTCATGCAGAAAAATATGTGCAAATTTTGAAGCAACATATGCTGCGTCCCTCTATCCCTCTATTTTCCAGAAGGACAATGCTAAACTGCATTCTGTTTGGATTGCAAGTGCACTGCTGCGTATGTGTGCTAGCCTGGCCAGCCTGCAGTCCTTCACCTGTCTCCAACTGAGAATGTGTGGCGCGTTATGAAACTACGGCAATGAAGATCCCGTATGATTGCACAGCTGAAGACCTGCATAATAGAAGAATTGGGAAAAATCCCACTAGCTAAATTTGACCAAGTGAGTCTTCAGTGCCCAAAGGCTTTAAATTGTGTTGTCAACAGAAATGGTGATGGTACATAGTGGTAAACAGTCAACAGTCCTAACTTTTTAAAATCATATTGCAGTCATCAGTTTAAAAAAGAATTTTTTTTAAAAATGAATAAACGCATGAAAAACAAACAAACAAATAAATCCGGATATAAAACATCAAACAATGTGCTAATGTATTGTATTCAATTGAGAAAATTTGGTCATTTAAAATGCATAGAATCCTGAACACACACACACACACACACACACCAGCTGTTACACCTGAGTAATATTGCGTAAGCTCCCCTTGTGCTATCAAACAGCTTTAGGCATGGACTCCACAGAACCTCTGAAGGTGTGCTATGGTATCTGTCACTTAGATGTTAGCAACAGATCTTTTAATTCCTTTAAGTCCTGTGAAGTTGGGCATCCATGGTTTGGACTCCAGCAGATCCCACAGATGATTGATTGGATTGAAATCTTGGGGTATTTGGCAGTGAATTCTGCACCTTGAATTCTGTTTTCACAACACATCTGCCAATTTGCCCTTGATATTATAGAACATCCTGATATCATTAATCCTGAACAGTGATTTATTGGACCGGGTCAACTTTATCCATTGCTCCATGGCCAGTCCGTCACTGCACTCCATATGCAGCAAGCCTCAATTTATCATTTGTTCTCATGCCATTCATTTATACCCAGCAATTTGTACTACAGTAGCTCTTCTGTGGGCTCGGATCAAGTGGATTAGTCTTTCAATCACACATACACACATAAGTGCACTTTAAGCACCCATGACCCTGTCACCAAGTCACTGCTTGTCTTTTCTTTGACCAATTTTGGTCAGTACTAGGGCATTTAGATTTTTACACATGCCCATTTTTCCTGCTCCCAGCAAATAAAAAAAAAACTTAAACTTGCTGGCTAATAAGTCCACAGCCATTTACAGACGTTCACTCATTTTAGCAAAGTATTTTCCTCAGGCATATAAGGTTGTCTATGACAAGACATTTTTGTTAA